>CM060833.1:129732500-130272500 GCA_030762175.1 Metallyticus violacea | reverse complement strand
CCTTTCAACCTCCCAGTCTTAACCAGGCCATTCCTGATCTCGGCTTTCTCCCTAGCACAAACATTTATCCTAGGTTAATTTTATTTCATTTGATAGGCTCAAGGTGACTTTTGTGTTACATTCTGCCTCGATTTCCTGCCTGCTGATATCCTCTAGCCTTGTTTTAACATTCTTGCATACTTTTTTTTCCTTCATTGCTTCATTGCCATGTCGGATACAGGCCGATTCCTCTGAGTCCTCTTTCCATCTCTGCAGCCTAAAACGTTGGTGTTATGTTTTGCATCTGGTGTCTGTAGCATTTAGCGTGAAGTGTTGACTCCCTGCCAGTATTTCACCTCCTTGTTTTGCTGTTAACCGTAACTTCATAGCAACCCACCTCGCTCGTCTTAATGTAGATTTCATATTGCGTAGAGTTAGCAATAAAGGATAGAAGGATAACTAGAATTGAAGCCACAGACAATGGCAAATTTATAAAGTGTTTGAAGAGACAAAGGAGATAGATGAAGTAGAAAATGTTAAATTATCGGAAGGGGATTTGGATTTGTTTCCCATTAATACTGTATGCATCCTTTGTAACCTTTCTCCTTCGAGTAATTGCACCATCTTGGAGCGAAACAACCCCCACTTGTAACTTCAAGAGAGAATAATAATCAATTAATAACAGCACCTGCAGCAACAATAGCATTCTTTCTTCTTAATTATGCAGAGTATAGAACCATATTGCTGAGCATAAACGTATTGGAAACCGCAGATTCTGACCGCAGGAAGGAGGGGATATCGTATCAATCCAATCAATGAATACCCTCCTGGAGAGATTAGCTGCAATACCCGTGCTAGCAATCGACTCTATCTATTTAATAGGTTTCATGTTCAGGGAATTCGCTCAAATGGGAAGAGTAATGCTACAAAGGCTCAATCAGGGGCCATAATCTCCAACTGACCAAATGGTGGTTTCTCTGGCTATGAGTTATTTAGATTCTTCAATAAATGTCTGTGGGTAGCTGATGGATTTCCCCGGAATTTCGCTCCAATTAAAAATAGCCATATAAAAAGATGGAAATGGCCATTTTATCTGCTGGGGGAAAAATCGCAATTTTAAACAGTCAGTGGCATATCTGCAGAACTACGCTTCTTCCTGTGTGCGTAATAACTAGAGAACTTTAATACAGTGCCCCTGGACTGTTCTTTCAGTACTCGTAGGCATTTTTAATTTGGGCGTTCAAGCAACCTACTTCAAAGTCAGAAATATTTAATCTTCGCAGAAAATGTTCTTAAGCGGAATTTTGTAAACATCATATACCATTTTTCTAACCAACAGGTCTCTCTAAGGAATACGTGAACACATTTTTGAGGGCTTCGATTATTAAGTAGCACAGTCTTCATTGATGGAACTTAAACTAAAGTCTCATATCATATTTCTAGTGTATATTTTTCGTTCGTATCTAACAAAAATCCCTAGATCAGCAATTCTCAAACTGTGGTTTAAGGAACCCCGGTGGTTCACTAAGTGTTACAGTGCGTTAAAATACCATTATTTAACGTACCTATATATGCAGAGGGTGCCAAAAATGTATACACACTTCAAGCAAAGAAAAAAAATTGTTAACATAGCAAAAATGAATTCACACAAACAGAGAATGATAAGCACTAATCATCTTAAACTTTTACAGTTACAGTTGCTCAAAATGCCCACAATCGCATCGATACACTTCTGAGTACGTTGAACTTCTGATTGAGCAACGTTTGGGAAAGTGTCCTCAGCAATTGCAGCACATGCCTTTTCAATTTTTCCCAAAGTGCTGCCAATGTAGTTGGTTTTCTACGTATACAACATCCGTAAGAGTTCCCCATAGGTAGAAGTTACCAACGAAGTTAGATCCGCAGAACGCGGCGGAAACTCAATCGGACCTCTTTGTCCTACCCAGTGCCTTGGAATATTGTCATCAAGATACACACGTACGTGGTGGTAATGTAGTGGTGCACCATCCTGTTGGAACGAAAATTCCTGATTTCCCTACCATTTCGGTACCACGAGTCCCCAAAATTTGTCTCCAATGCGTGCAATTGTTACTCGCGTTGGTGGTTCTGTTCTGTACACAGGTCTTCTTTGCTTTGAACTTCAACAACATTCTCGGTTTTCCAATACCATTTCAGAATTACTTTCCGCTGGTTAAATGATAATCTTGGGTGCATTTTGCTGTAGCAACGCTAGCATAACGTAATGCCAGTCACATCTGTTTGCAGTACATCATAGGATAATATTGGGTTCATTTGTTCATTATTGATTTACCTGTCACGTATCAACGTTATCATAATGTATGTGAGCCACATCTATTTCCAGAACATCATACTACACTTTACTGTTGTTTTTCGGTCCAAATTTGAAATATGTTAAATAGATACATACTGTGAAAGTGCAAACATTTGTTTTGGCACAATCGGTCATAAGAGTGTCTTAAAATTCTCGGCATGACTCAGAGATGCAAAAACTACTATGATGGTTGATAAGTATCATCCTTTAGATGGCGCGCTGTAAGCTACAGATGCTTAACTATAGACACCTGTTTGTTACGATCAAGTTGTGCTTTGATATCCCTATGCTCATCTTTGGTTAGTCCAAACCTGAAATCAGAGTTTAATATTCACCAATTCTTCAACTGCAACTCAACGAATGTTGTGTATTTATTTAAATGGAAATTTTGGTCAGCTTATTGGGCTAACGTCCACTATGGCTTCCATCAGAATGAACAATCATAGACGTTCGGTTAAAACTATTTCCCATTGCCGGTAGCATAAGACGCTAATTTTCACCAAGTCACGTTTGATGACTGCTTTTCCCTTACTCTCATAGATGCCGCACCTCCATCCAAACATACTTCACTTAGAGACCTGGAACCGCCACGGGTGGCCGAGGTCGTTAAGGCACGGACTGGTGAGCGGGAGGTCTGCGGTTCGAATCCCGCCAGGACTGTCCTCCCTGACTGGATTTTTTTCCAGGTTTTCTTCAGTCCTCATAACTAGCAAATGCCGGGAAGGTACCCTAAACTTAGGCCTGGAACGTTTCCTTGTTATAAAATGTTATTTCCCAATTATCATTTCATCTCACCTATCATCAATGTCCACCGCCTGTGGTGCCAAAGTAGTAAAAACGGGCGTTAAACACTATTGAAAATAATTAGAGACCTGGAGGTGGCAGCTATAGATTTGCATAATGCCCGTATTCCACCAGGCCTCAATATTTCTTTGCAATACGCCAGGTTCGCCAAACTGGCTCAGCTATAGTTGGCAGCTTTGCGCCACGTCATAACCCTTATGCCTCACTATGAGAGACACCGCCCGCCACAGCTCAGTTTATTCTCAGCACTTGTTCAACAGCCAACGCTAGAAATATCGTGGTTTCAGTGTTTAGTTTTATTTCGTTGTTTAGTGTGAACTTTTAATGTGAACTCTTTATATTACAATCTAAGTGCATTTTATAAGTTTTAGGCTTTTTAGTATCTTTTATTATTCTCTTGAATAGCACACACACACACACACACACACACACATACCGCCACGGGTGGCCGAGGTCGATAAGGCACGGACTCGTGAGCGGGAGGTCTGCGGTTCGAATCCCGCCAGGACCGTCCTCCCTGACTGGGGTTTTTTTCAGGTTTTCCTCAGTCTTCATAACTGGCAAATGCCGGGGAGGTACCTAAACTTAGGCCTGGAATGCTTCCTTCCTTAAAAAAAAAATCCTTTCCCAGTTTATCATTTCATCTCATGTATCATCAGTGTCCACCGCCTGTGGTGCCTCAGTAGTGAAAACGGGCGTTAAACACTACTCAAAAAAAAAAAAAAAAAACACACACATATATTTGAATGTGTTGCAAATATAGAAATTCAATGAAGACAAAGGAAACTTGTTGAACTAATAAAGGGGGAAAATAAATAAAGTAAAATTAAAAGGAATACAAAACACGAAGAATAGTTTTCTAAAATAACACCGCATAGAAAGAGAACTCCTTTTAGTCAAAAAAATGCTGTGTACTAAGAAACTAGAATTGATGTAACCATAAAAGAGAGTATTACAGAGTTTCTTCTAATTTCTAGTGAACCACTCTAATGGCCAAGGTCGTTAACGGGCGGACTCGTGAGCGGGAGGTCTGAGATTCTTTTTTTTTTTTTTTTGTTGTTGTTGATTGATTTATTCTTAGACGCTCTTTAACATCTCAGGTCATCTGCATCCCATTCAACTCAGGGCGTGAAACGGCCGACAAATTTTGCTCAGAGGCCTCTCTTTCAGGCTTGAGGTTCTTTTTCGTGCCGTAAATGTACGACACGGGACCCACGGCTTTACTTCCCTTCCGAAGAAAGCCATACTTAGGATTTTTACGCCCGAAAAAATCCATCGATCCTGGCCGGATTCGAACCCGCGATCTTGAGTTTAGGAGGCAAGTATAGTAACCACTTATCACCAGGACCGACAAATCTCTGGGATTCGAATCCCTCCAGGATCGTCCTCCCTTTTTTCCAAGTTTTCCTCAGTCCTCATAAATGGAAAATGCCGGGGAGGTACCCTAAAATGTAGGCCTGGAACGATTCCTTCCTTTAAAAAAAATTCCTTTCACAATATATCATTTCATTTCATGTATCACCAGTGTCTACCGCCTGTGGTGCCTCAGTAGTAAAAACACTCAACACTATTAAAAAAACTTCCAGTAGGAACATGAAATTATGAATAGTAAGAATTACGATTAACATATAGTTTATAAGAAAACACATAATATGTTAACAGAAAATGAATAATACCAGAAACGCATAACATTTTGTTTATCATAGAAGATCAACCAGCATTTTGTTTATCATAGAAGTTCAACCAACATTTTGTTTATCATAGAAGTTCAACCAACATCTGTGATCTAAACCTGGTTTAGTCTGTTCGGAAGTGATGCGACAAGACATTCACCTAATAAAGGCATAGTTTCTTCAAATCCTCTTGGAATCGGTTAATCCTTACTACGACAACCTTCCGATTTACAGAATGCAATGGTGATGTCGGAAATAGAATCGCCGATTTCCACATCTCCACAATACGTTCTTTCGTCATATAAGATGATTAAAGTTTGGTGGTACCTAATTGTCTGTTTCACGTCTCGTGCAATGCTAACATAGTGCGGTAGCTGCCTGCCTTCGTTGTGTACCATAAGAAAACTTGTTTACTAACCACTCGTACTCTGTGAAGATCAGGAGTGAGTTAAATTTGTAATGTGGTACTTGTTCACTCTTTTTAAGCCCTGCATTATTTTATTTTGTCTGCCATAAACTCGGCCACAGTTAGTAAATGTGCGGAAAGAATGCGAACTAACGCATCAGGCTACGAGTGCAAAGGTCAGTTCGACCGTTATCGGTACAAGTGGCGCTCTGCGGTGCAGCGCTCCATCGGCCTTGATGGAGTAATAACTATTGATCAAAGGGATCAAAAGGTTCCGTCAAATGCCAATCCGTTTATTGCATGCTTAGAGCAGTAATTCCTGAAGTGCGAAATCCGCATACAGTTGCTACTGGTGTGCTTTGGATACCGCTAGAATCCAATGAACAATCCCTTCACAGTGTTAATTTCAAATGATACGTTTGTCTCTTCAATCTTCCCATTATTGCCACGTTTCTGTATTATAGTTAGCTCCACAATAAAGTCTTCCTTACGTCTCTACTCTTTAATCTAACTGTAATATATTCAGTTTTACATACAGTTGCCATTTTTCCTCCTTCTAGCCACAGGCTTTTTTAAAAATGTACATCCTATTACAAAGGCTCCATGACCAAAAAGATCCTAACTCTTGTTTAAAAACTCGTATCCTCCTAGCGCATGTAAATTCTAACGCAAACTTCCACGTTTTACTAGAAATGCAGAAATCACAACACCTCAAAACAGCTTTAAATGTGGTAACTCTGTCATAAAACAATGGCAATACATTTTACTGACACTTTTCGAGGACTGGCAGTAGTCATATTTATATGCAATGGTAGCAGTTGTTTTACGATGCAATTTACTTTCCTTAACAAATTTACATATAAAATAAGATCGTAAATATAATTTAAACACTAATAACTGCACTAATTGACATAAATCGATTTTTATTATACTTTTAAATAATTATTGCTGAATATGATTCAAAGATTTTATTTACAAACTACAGTAAGTGATTTTGATTATATTGTGCCTGAGCTGACAGTTTCAGTCAGAACAGGCGAGTCAAAGCCATGCAATCATAATGTCCCTGTATCCCTTCCTTTCTGCCAGCGCTGATTATGTGAACGCATTCCTCCTCCCACCAATCCGTTCACAGGAAACGGAACACAGTAGGGAAAGGGGGTAAACATACTTCGCGAACAAAGCGGAACTGATAGCCTAGATTCTAATACGAATGAAAATATTTTTATATCAGGTTATTGCCGGCCATTTTTGTACAGTGTTTTAAACTACCAGTTAGCTGTGTGGCATACGATGAAAAGAAAGATGTTAATAATAATAATTTTAAAGAACCAATTTTTAATCTTGCCTTCAGGAACTATTCACTCAGAATGAACTAGTAACATTGTGGACAAATTTCATTCACTTTTATGTATGAAGTCAATGCATTTTAATACAATGACATACACAAAATGTACAAAAATGAGGACATGTACGCTTCATTATAAAGAAAATTATGATAGACAATAAACTAGGTACTAGTGAAATTATGAATTTGAGTACGTTGTGTCATCATGAATGCCATAGTAGGATCTCAAGGAAAAGGCAATATTAAGTAAGCAGAAAGTTTAGGAGCGTAAGATTAATTTTTGCTAAAGATCATAAAAACACTTCTGAAACAGGATAAATTGGAGAGAGCATATTCACATATGCAATGCACCAATATTTTGGAAACTTGCACCTATTGTTAGCCCTTATAGGGAGTATATTGACATATACAATGCATCAATATTTTAAACTGCCACCTATTGTTAGACCTTAGAGAGAGCACATTGTCACATACAATGGCAAGAATAATTTTAATTGCAATCTATTGTTAGCCCTTAAAGAGAGAGAGAGCATATTGAATGCAATAACATTTTAAACTGCAATCTATTGTTAACCCTTAGAGAGAGCATATTGGCATACACAATGCAACAATGTTTTAAGCTGCAATCTGTTGTTAGCCCTTAGAAAGAGCGTATTCACATATACAATGGTACAATATTTTAAATTATAATCTGAAATGCTTATATATAATTTTCAGGTTTGACAATGAAAATATTATCAAGCAATTATTGATAACTGAGAAAAAAAATAAAAGGTAAGGAACCTGAATAAACAAAATTCACAGAATACTTCAATAAATTGAATGGGATCATTATGAGCAAGGGGAAACGGAATGAGGGGAGGGGTTTTATGAGATTGAAGCTGAGATGAGTGGAGGATATTGAAAAACAGGAATAACAGATCAGTATTAGTAAAATGAAATTCTCAAAACTATACAATAAGTTTAAAAATGACTTGGTGAGAGAAAAATATATTGAAATCTGTAATAAAGTAGAGAAAGAAGGGATAGCATGGTACAGATCCGGAGTGATATGCTTAAGTGGATTAAGAAAGGAGCTATTAAACAAAAATGTTCAATGTATGGTGAATTGGATAATATATGCCAATGTATTTTGGAATATGAATAGACCAAATTTTATTTTATTTTATTTTATCAAAGTGCAATAAATTATAGATGGCTATTGAGAGGAATGTTTTAAATTTAAGATCAGAATTTATATAAGGGTGATAAAGAGCTATTTTGGAAAAGTGAGACAAAAATATCTAAGAAATGTGAACAGATATCAGAAAAATGATGATGAAATTTAAAATTATACCATCATTGTATGCATTAATGAATGCATGAATATTTGAAAATTACTTATTTAAATAATGTCCCCATTATATTTAGTAGTAGAATTGCATCCTAATATCATAAATGAATATAGGACCTGGTAACAGAGAATTTACCTCATAAAGAAATTTACAATTATTATCCACTTAAACTAGTTATACATATATTGCACATGGGAGTTGCATGGCTCTTAAGACCATTTGTACTCTTGTAAAACATGTCATTTCTGAAATTAATCACAACAATATTAATAAGAACACCCAATTATTCAATTCTAAAGATACAAAATTAATATGTACAAGAGTTTTCAGAATCCCATTATATATAGTACCACGGTGTTAAATGTAAAGGGGAATGAAAGAAATGGAACTGTAAACTTATCAATTTCTAATGTAATTAATATTGGATCTGTTATTTATTATTATTATTATTATTATTATTATTATTATTATTATTATTATTATTATTATTAGTTTACAGTTGGTAGAATATTTGTAGTGTTTTGTTGCATTTTCTTCTTGTTAATGAGAACATGTGATATTTTCTTGTATTTGGGTTTATGTGAAATTGTATTTGACTATAGCTGAGCCCAAGTCCTCTGGAAATCCTACTGGAAAACTGAGGATAAGCCGAAGATAATTGTTCAGAATTAATTAATTAATTAGATAATGTTAAAGAAACTTAAATTTTATTTTGCAAAGATATTAATGACTACCTCCTTGGTCTAGTGGTTAGCGTTGCTGACTGCTGGCCGGGAGTCCCGGGTTTGATTCCCGATACCTTCTTAGGAATTTTTCTAAGTAAGGAAGGCCTGGAACAGGCTCCACCCAGCCTCGTGAGGACAATTGGGAAGCTGCCTGATGTAGAGGTGGCGTTCTTCCATCTACTAAGCCGCGATGTAGCGACCGGCAGGATGCGATGTACTGATCACATACCTACCCCCCCCCCCTGCAACACTGCACTCTACCAATGATATCACAGAAGACGTTGCGGTAAGCCGAAGGCCCACATGCGGCTATGGAAAAGCAGACTTGAAGAAGAAGAGAAACATTAATATCCAAAAGTCCATTCATTTAATCAATATGGTACATTACTTACTGAGGAATTCTTTATCTTTTAGATAATAACGGAACTTATAAAGAAACTCTGAAGAAAGAAAGATTGCACTTGAGTTAATACCAAACAAAAAGGGAAAGATTTTCTGCAGTATTTAGATGGCACAGATATACCACCATATCTGTGGTGGTATATCACCATGTTCCCACCCCCAAGTAAAAAAAAAATCTTATTACTTGCCTCCCTAATGCATTACCAGCGCAGGGAAGATCGTAAAGGAAAAAGAAAACACAATCTTTGAGATGGAGTGTGTGAAGTAGATAAAATGTGCAGAAATATTCCCTGTCAAAAATAAATGAAGATGGACAATGTTTCTGTATAATTAATTATTAAACGCGACTGTCATTAATGTACAGATACTTTTTCAGGTGAAATAATAATGAGGTAGGTGCACATAAGGCTTTCTGAAGAATCTTCCCTACTTGAAATCCTAATATCAGCTGATGTTAGTATACTTCTAGGTTGTTACAAAATTGACGATCCTCCGATGCTGCAGTTCCCGCGGCTGCTGTGGAATTTCTAAAATAGCAATAATAACACTTCCACTACAAGAAACTTCTAATATGATGATCTTGTATGTTAAAAGTCATTCCCAGACGAATCATCAAGGAAAACAATTTCAACTAGTACATTTCTATGCTTTGCTTCATATCGGCCTCTCTGGTTAATTTAAACTTACGCGTTTTGAGGCTACGTTTTATCTGGAACACCTGTATTAGTGTGTGTTTATTTCTATAAAATTGTAGTAAATAACTTTGTAATTTTCTTCTATTTCAGCAACGGTTTAAAATTCTTCAGTAATTAGTTGCTCGGTTCTTTCATCTAGCTAATTTGCACAAACAAATGAAAAAAGAACGTCTTCTTCGGGTTAGAAAATAGAGCACATAAATGAAAACATGGACATTCTGCTATCAAGAGTACAAAAACACCGGCTTGGTTTCCAGAACTTTCACAAAAGAGAAAGAAACGTGACTGATAAGAGCGCATATTCTGATACAAGGTTTGCACTTTATTTTCTTGGGCGGTGTGTCTCTACTCACATTCCTTATGAGGTGAGCACGGAGGTAAAAAGAACTGGCAGGTCAAAAGAAAAGAAAGAAGAGAAAATTTTGAGTGTGACAACTGTTCGTCTGTCGCATGCCATTTGTCAACACATCAGTACTAACAGGTAGATGCGAGACTGAAATAGTGTCAGCAGCCTTCTCCCAATGCTGAAGGAAGAGAAATTATTTTCTTTCCGCGCAGCCCCATAAAAACGTAGGAAAAGAGGAGTTGTAAGCCAGCAGATTACTCGAGAAAAAAAAATCTCAAAAGTTCAAGGAAACTTTGTCCTAGTTATTTAGATCCCTCTGTACTGACATTTATGGAACTTTTTATGTCTATTTTACAGCACATTCTGGGAGAATGTGTTATCTTGTGATATTTCTCTGGCCACTGTGGAAAAAACTGTTTACAAAATGAACAAACTTTTGTATAGAGCAAAAAGTTTTCTGATGAAGGCCGTGTAACCTGCGCAGAGCCAAAGTGCTTCCAATTTCTATATTGCTGAAAGCTCGAGAGTGGTTTATCAACCTTATGCCAGAAAGCTTATGTTCTCAGAAGAGAGTTTTAACTATTTACTTCACCGAGTGCAGAAAATTATTACAGCTCAGTGATAAAGCGATGTGAAAAAAGAAAGGAAAAATAAATTTTAAACGAAAAAAGCTGCGGTCAAAACCTCAAATAGGATTACAAAAAGTAAAAATATAATAAGTAGGCACACGTCTCTGATTCACTAGCTCATAAATTATATTCGTAAAGATTATGAGCAAGTGTCTTTTAGAAATGAGTACATTCGTAAAAAAATGAGTTCAAAGAACTTAAATCCCTACACAAATGCATACTTTGCTCCTTCCGGTAAAAACGAAATAAAGTATCTCAATCAAGCGCATTATTTGTGCAAAAATTTAACATAATGCTCTCCTTTGCAATATCTTAAACTCATGCCCTCATAAATATTGTATGAATGTGACAAGGCAGTAATAGACAGACCTGAAAATATGTATTATCTGGGCCGTTATTTAATTTTCTAAAACAATTTACAGCTCCCAACAATACCGTGCCTCCTTAAAGCAAATTTATACGTTTGTACATAAAATGATATTTGTAAAGCAGACACATAATCAATGTCTTAAGAATAATAATATGAAAAGTGTTAAAAATATGTGTTCTTGAAGCTTCACTTGATCTATTGTATTTCATCTTTATATGAAATAACCAGAAAAATATTTGACATTTTCAACAAGATGTACCTAGTATGTGAACAAACAAACAAAAATAATAATAAATTAAAATATCATTGCCGAAACGAACTGAAAAACTTACATTCTTGTATTTCGGATAAGTTTACAGAGTCATTAAACAAAACTTAAGTCGTTCGTTAGGTAATAAAAAATAATTTAAAAAAAAACTGAGAAATGAGGTGTATATAAAACACTGGTTAGTAGGGGAGCTATCTGTGAAACATGAGCGCGGCGAAACTGTAGCGTAGTTTAAATTGGCTTTGGCCAACATTTCGGCTAGAGGGGAACCTCTTTTTGTTCGTGATTTGTATACAATCCTCTATAAAAAGTCTTAATTATTCTATTATCTAACCAGTGTTTATTTGTGATGTATAATACTGTATGGAGAGCATTTCAAGAGAAATACTCAAGTTTGCAAGTATTAGATCTTATTACTATCCATAATTTCGTTCATAATTATAGTGTAAAGGTAAGCGTTAAGGCAACAAAGTCTGAATGACGTCGGATATCGATTGAAAAAGTATCTTAAAATCTCTTCGCCACCTTCCACCCAAACGGGAATTCCTTACACTTCCTACATATGGGTATTAAAATTAATTACTTAAAACCCTAAAAAATTACTGCGGTGTGGGAAGTTAACCTGCATCCAGGAGCAGATTTTGCGAATGGATTTTGACGGGTGCGTGATGGAGAAATTGACCTAACCTCATTTTGTTTTCCGACGAAAATTGGTACTATTTACATGAATATGTTAATTTGTAAAACTGCCAATACTGACATTTCCAAAAATCTAACCTCCTCCATCAAGCACTCTTTAGTGGTGTTTATAAGAGAGATGTCTCTATCGGAATCGGTAGATTTTTTTATAAAAATAAGAGGTTGCCGATTACAAAATACAATCACTCGTTTCAGAAATGTTAATTTTTCATTTAAATACAACGGCCTGGAAAACTGTTACATAGGCCACATTTGCGTTCAACTTCATTGCTCTGCACACGGCTCCCATCCAGTAACGTTCCTGGTAGAGAGTGAAGGTTATTTACTGTGCTTCGTATTCCCGTTGATTTATTTCTACCCAACTGATTACAAAGTGAGGCGAGTTTGTGCAAGATAAAATAATTTATTCTCAGGGTGACAGGAAAATAATGAAGTAAAGTAAAATATATTTTCTGCTCAATACAATGAACTACAATTGATTATTTTTTATTTACAAGAAACACGAAACAAATTAATCCGTTATGCCATGCCTGTTTTAAAAGAGATGTAGAAAAAATGCTTGGTGTTATGTTTGGGGAAAGGACTAGATATTTGACAGTTACCAACATACAAGGGCAATTCCAAAAGTAAAGTCTCCAAAGTGCTGGGGCTGGAGGGAAAATTTTTGCGCGACTGTTGGCCACTCTGTTGTGTTTGTTGCTTCCCAACTCGCTACAGAATGCATCACACAATCGCTGGGACCGCTCAGTCGGGGCTTGACAGCCAGTTGTAATGGAGCTTACATTTACCGCTACCGCCAGGTGCGAAGTTCGCGCAGTTATTCGGTTTTTGAATGCAAAAAGGCATTAAACCAATCGAAATTCATCGACAGTTGATGCTGGTGTATGGATGTCAAAAACGTCCACAAGTGGTGTAGAGATTTGCAACTGGGCGTACTAAAATTCACGACGAAGAAAGAAGCGGGAGACCGCCAATTTGCGAAGAGCGAATGGCAAAGGTTGAACAAATCATGCTTCAAGATCGGAGGGCCACTCTCCTTGAGCTCTGCATTGTGATTTCTGAGGTTTCTCGAAGCGCTATTCATAAGACTTGGGTGATGTGATGAAATTTCGGAAGATGTGCACAAGATTCAACAATGCTGACAGAAGACCACAAACGTTCCCGCAAATTTCTTCGGCGCTATGCAGATGAAAAGGACAACCTTTTGGATTCAATTTTCACAGGTGATGAAACCGGGACTTTCCACTTCACACTCGAGACTAAATAACAATCACGTGAGTGGCGGTATTCCTCTTCGCCCAAGCCTGAAAATTCAAAAGAGCACAGTCTGCCGGTAAAGCCATGTGGCAACTGTGTTTTGGGATCGAAAGGAGATATTGTCGGTTGACTTCATGACTCCTGGGACCACAATAAACGCTGACAGGTGTGTGAGACACACAGAAAACTCAGACGGGCGATTCAGAACCGGAGAAGAGGAATTCTGAGCAAGGTATAAGCCTTTTCCACGACAACGCTCGCCCCACGCCGCCCGTCAAACCGTGGACCTTCCGCAACAGTTTGGATGGAACATCATCACCTTCCCCCTATAGCACCCAGCGATTACGCCTTGTTTCCCAAGTTCAATGAACGTTCGGCTGGAAGGTGCTTCAGCGACGACGATGAATAGAAAGAAGGTGATAGTTCTTCCAGAAAACTGACTCTATACCACTTTAAATGCTGGCTGATGGACGTTTCATTCCAGATGCAAAGGATAATGCTTTATTATTGCTTGATTCTTGGACTGAACAAACCGACAATGAAACTTTTGCCTGCGAGGATGTAAAACAATCACTGACATATTTCTAACTATTAGATATATCTTTCTCTCAGACAGTATGGATAAGCGGTTAATAGACTAGAAGATTGCTTTAGAAATAAAGTCATCATGAAAACTTACATGAGAGAATATTCATAATAAATTTGTTGTTTATAGTCAGTTTAAAATAATTTTAACTGACTCAAATCATTTTTAAAACATTATGATATATGCCTGCAGAAATGTTCTTGTGTAACATATTAGCGAATATCAGTCTAGAAACATTGTTGGAAATTGATAACAATGGTTGCGAAATTGAAGATTATGACGAGCAGCTGTAATATGGTTCTCCAAATAACTATACGCATAACATTTTGTTTATTATCCCTCATTATTATAGATTAATGCCTTGAAAATACAAATGGCAGAGCGCTGATTCATTGCTCTATCGTATAATTACATAACAGTCTGCGGAACTCAGAGCTGCTCAGTAAGGAAAACAGAGATTTCTTTGTCTAAACACCCAGGCTCCGCGCACACGTAACTGTCTTTGCCGAGCTACGTGCAAAAGTGGGACGGCGTCCTATATTTGATATTGCTAATAACTCCAAATCACATATTTTCCGAAACAAACGACTGTCACCATTGCAATCAACAGCCTCAAATGAGCTCAATAAATTTCTATACCAATTGAGCTATCCCAATGTAGGCACTTCCCTTGTCGCCTAAAGGTAACAAAATAGGTACCTTTTTCTTTAAGGAAATATTGTCATAGATATGTAAAATCATTTTTGCAACCAGTTTTGTTAAATTAACTCTAAGGAAATGTTTTTTGTTTTTTGTTTTGTTTTTCCAGTAGGATTATGCGACGGCACATGCAGTCAATGTTTCTCTGCACAAGTATTGGACAGTAGAATTATCCGTTACAGTGTATGGTCTACTGGATGCCCCGAGCTAATCCACTATGGTATCTCCGGGGAACAGTAAAAAATAAAGTGTACTGAATAATAAGATCGCTCGATAGGTTAATTTCGTCTCTCAAAGAGATATAAGGATGGTGATGAGTAATTGTCTAAGCAGATATCAGAAATTTGTGGAAAGCGAAGGCAGGTAGTTCCCACATCTCCTTGCATGACATGATGGAGGAGCACATAACTTTATAAGTACTAATACATTATATTTTTAACGCGAATTATTATTATTATTATTATTATTATTATTATTATTATTATTATTATTATTATTATTATTATTGTCGTTGCTTTGTACTGATCAGAAGCATACGCTCCGCGCCCAGAAACATTTTAATTAGTGTTTAGCGTCCATTTTTACTACTGAGACACCACAGGGGGTGAACACTGGTGACACATGAGATGAAATGATATATTGAGAAACGCTTTTTAAGGAAGGAAACGTTCCAGGCCTAAGTCTAGGGTACCTCACCGGCATTTGCCAATCATGAAGACTGAGGAATAACTGGAAAAAAAACTCAGTCAGGGATGACGGTCCTGACGGAATTCACCGCCACGGGTGGCCGAGGTCGTGAGCGGGAGGTCTGGGGTTCGAATCCCACCAGGACTGTTCTCCCTGACTGGGTTTTTTCTAGGTTTTCCTCAGTCCTCATAACTGGCAAATGCCGGAGAGATACCCTAAAACTTAGGCCTGGAACGCTTCCTTCCTTAAAAACATCCTTTCCGAATTTATCATTTCATTTCATGTATCATCAATGTCCACCGCCTGTGGTGGCTCAGTAGTAAAAACGGGCGTTAAACACTACTCTATTGGCTGGATTCGAATCCCAGATCTCCCTTTCACTAGTCCGCGCCTTAACGACCTCGGCCATCCATGGCGGTACCCTGGAATTCCCCGTTGTACTTACGTTTCATAAATATATTTTCATAATTTTAAGAAGTTCAGAACTCTATGTATATACAGGATTCAGAACATAAGTTTCCATGACAAAGGTTGAACAGTTGTCATTGGTCGCTCAAATGCAAAATGAAACGAGACAGATACCCCCCCCCAAAAAAAAAATCAGCATAAAAATACAAATACTTTATTGTACTTCGGTTTGCTATAAAAAGTTATAAAACTACTGCACTAAACTAGCTTTTTAATTAGCGTAGTTTTAACGGCAAAATAAAAAATGTTGGTGTTTATCGATTGTGTAATGTGTGGTAGGAAAATAAAGAGCTTGTTAATTAATGCAAGAGCTAATTTGCTGTTTGGGACATCAAGTGCACGCGTGCGTGTGGCATTCATCCAAATGATGCACGCGTCACCAACTGCAGTTAATTTCTGTGACCACGCCCTAGCTTTGGGATGAGCATGCCGAGAGACGTGCTCCTGCAATTATAATTTGCAAATGCATCTTGCCAAACATTATTACGTACTATATCAAGCGTTTTCTCTTGAGTTGCCCTCAAGGAGGTAAACGCGACAATGACATGTTACGTTTGATCAGAATGTTGCATATTTAACATTGATTTGGTCGCTTTTTACAAACAATACCCGAATCAATTTTTCCGCCTTTTGATTTCTTTATGATGATAAGTATAAATCCAAAACCTTTTCATTTTAGGAAGTGTACTTTTGACGAGAATTTTCTAAACATCAATATTCATTATATTTATAATAATTACTGTATGTAAATATGCAAATAGTCTTTCAGATTTCGAGCGCCCACAGTCATCTACACTTTTAAAAAGTGACTACTTTAAAACCCGTATAATGGCGAGTATAAAAACGGGCTGAAACAGTTATAACACAATCAGGAACCGTATTTATTTATTTAGGACATTCTGAGAGATTCATGTTATTGCTTTTTGGCTAGAATGAGCAGCAAGTAAAAATGTTATATGCATTGCACAAAAGCATTAACATTAACCCGAAATGCATTGAAAGATTACCGTAGAATATGATAACGGGTCATCGACAAGTTGCTCCGCACTCGGGTGATCTACATGTACAGGAGAACGTTGAACCACACTTTACTTCTAAACCCAAGATCGTGGATTCAAACCCGGTCCAGATCAATGAATTTTTTCGGGGCGTAAAACTCCTAAGTAAAAGGGAAGTAAAGCCGTAGGTCCCGTGTCGTACATTTACGGCACGATAAATAACCTCAAACCTGAAAGAAGAGGCCTCTGAGCAAAATGTGTTGGCCGTGTCACGCCCTGAATTGAATGAGACGCGGATGACCTGAGATGTTAAAGAGCGTCCATAAATAAACAAATCAACATATAAGGTTTGGACTTTGGAGTGTGAGCTGCCTTAATGGTTAAATGAAAACAATAATTATAATTACGGCGTGTGGTCAGTGCTGCCAACCGAATTCGCTTCCCTAGTGAAATCTCGGTCACACAATGACTGAGGAGTAACTTCTCGATGGCCCATTATAAGGAATACATTGTAGAAACCAATGGTAATAGAGGTTTGATACTGTTTGTTTCTAAATATTTATAAATTTATAAATTTATTCTTTTTTACATTTATTCTTAATTTATAAAGGGATGCAAACATATTATTACCTAATAAATTACTAGTTCTTAGTACCATATTAAATTTAAAGCATTGGGTGCAATAAATAAATTATATAATATACAATAAATGCACGTGGTGGTATAGTAGTAATCATATTTGCCTCGTAGATCTAAGATTGCTTGTTCAAATCCGGCTAGGGCGTAAAAATCTCAAATATTGTTCGGAAGGGAAGTAAAGCGTGGATCCAGTGTTGTGGATTTACGGCACGTAAAAAGCCTCAAACCTGAAAAAAGATGCCTTTGAGCAAAATTTATCCGTAAATAAACTATATATAAAAGCATGTACTGAAATAACTTGATGAAAATGGTAATCAAGTTCTCATGCATCAAGGTATGTAAATTGATCATAACCATTAAATTAAAAGTTATAAAGACAATCAGAGATCGAGAGTGAGTGCAACACGTTATATCTGTATTTATATAAACCCCTCCGATGGTAAATAAAAAAGGAAACACAATTCTAAATATATATAGGAAATCCCTATTTGCCACCACCTATATTATAACTTTTTTTTAGAAACACACTGTACTTGAAAGATTTCCTCTATGCTCAACAGCAAGCCTCATTCCATATACTTATTTCTATATAAAATAAATAATTAATTTCCTGTATGGAATATAACAAATCAATATAAGTACTAAATAATGAGATCTGTTATGACACATATAAGAAGAAATGCAACTGCCTATGCAGAGCATGATTTGATATGGAGAAAATAACGTGAAACGCCTGTAAAATAGCTTACTACATATGTGTAACAGGGAACTATATTTAAGACCACCCAAATGTTTAGTTATTTTAATATATCTAGCTCTTCCTCAATTTGAGGCAGTTCCCGGTTTTAGAACATCTACCAAACATTTAAGTTCTGTAAATTTCACATAAATGTTAGAGGTAAGAAAGTACATTGAGGTTATTTGAGTTATGGGTCTCCTCAGTATGGCTGCTCACTGGGAAAGTGTAGTCAATGCAGCAGGAAAAAGGGAGATATAGTCGCCACGTGTAAGGTTACTGATTTTACTTAAGTATTTTTTATGAAAGTATAAAATGGATTATTTAAAATTGATAGTATGCACTAATTTATGTTATAAGAAATATTGAAAATGATGCCCCTCAGTCCGCACTTGCATAGGACATTCCTGTGTTTCTTCCTTCGTACGAAAACGGCAGTTCAGAAAATGTTTCTTGTCATTCAGAAAGTTCGTCTCTCGTAACATTTTATCAAGTTGGCGAACGGTTTCTCTATTTGAACACGATTTCCAGGACACTCTCTTGCGAATCGCAAGCTTTTGAACTGTGGATAGAAATTTCTGATTTGTAGAGGTCACCACAAAGAACTGAACTTATATCTACGTGGAAGAGGTCAGTTTATGTCTTATCTTATGAGACATGTGTAACAGTCCCTCCGATTCACACCCATGGAAACATTTATGTAAGCCCAATCATCATATTTTGGCAATGTTATTAGTAATATAAATATTATGTATATATCTGTGTCATAAACTTCAACTTCAATGTAAAAATTGTACAAATAAGAAAACTTCTGATGTTTTTCGGTTACGGAGCTTGAAAAGCTAGCAAGAGGGCCATAAAACTACACAATAGGAAGAAACCCGAGGGTCGCGTGTGAAACTCCTCCTCCTTTTTTTTTTTTTTTTTTTTTTTTTTTTAAAGATCTGCCGTTGAAAGGCTAATAAACTGAAGGACTTTTAAATCCGTTTGGGGCTTTGACCCCGACAGGCATTATACGTTTAGCCTTTAAATTAGTCAATGCCAACAAAATGTTTTAAACTTTCAAAAAATAGCGAATGGTACGCGTGGCAGATGAACTTAAAGCATCAAATGGAAGATGTATGTTTGAACATTTAAAGATAGGTGCGAAACTTGCCTCCTTACATATTAAATTCAAATCAAGTAAACGATGGCTAACGATTGCACTCGCCTTTGTGACCTCGTGGCCAGCCAACGTTTATTTGATTTGAATTTAATGTATAAAGAAGCGTGGCACTCAGTTTGAAGTTTTCACGTCGCGAGATTCAGAGTAAAATAAACTTTTCCACGCTACTTTAAGGAAAATCGTTGAAAACTTTGATATCCTTTGACATCAGGGCCTATAGAAGGTTTGAATTTTTAATGTTTCTGCACATTAGGGGTGCATGTTTAATACGTTAAATTCCAGAGTTTCAGTACTGATTTTATAGAAATTAACCATTGAATTGAAGAAGAGTAAATAACTTGAAGTGGAAAGTGCGCGATTTTCAAACTAGAACAAGAAAAGGACCACATTTCTTTGGACTACTTTCCGATTAATATTTCCCTTTCTTGAGTGGTTTAGGTGATTATGACATCGTTTAGCAGTAACGTATTTGTGTAAAGCTACATTTTCCACCATGAAGTTTGGGGTGAAGAACACTATAGAAGTTTCCCCCATATCTTCTGTGACTCTCAGCAACAGGAATTAATTGAACACATTTACATTACTTGTAAAATATATCCGTATACGAAGGAATGTTATGACTTTTACAATAATATTTTTGAAAATGTGCCTAGAGAAATTTCTTGTTCCTACTTTTTAGCATAAATACCATCTCGTAATACACTAAATTCATATATCCAAAATCTCCGGGTGTCCTTAATATGTTAGCTTTAAACAACTTTATACCAATCTACTTCTTTGCCACCTGCAGATTTCTGACTTAGCAAATGTACTTTCAAAGGTAGGAAAAGTAGAAGTCTGGTGGCGCAATTATCGGAGGGTATGATGAATAATTCAACATCTCAAATTTCAGACCGTTTATTGCGCCAGTAATATTCCTTTTGAGAGAAGTCCCCGGCTATTCGATTGTTTAGCTGGATACAAATTGTTTATCATTCATCAGTATATCGCTGTATCAAACATTTATTACGGCATAACGTTTTCATAGAATTGCATCCATTGAATTTTACATTCATTTTTAAATGGTGTTTAACGCCCGTTTTTACTACTGGGGCCCCACATGCGGTGGATACTGATGATACATGAGATGAAATGATATATTGGGAAATGCTTTTTTTTAAGGAAGGAAACTTTCCAGGCCTAAGTTTAGGGTATCTCTCCTGCATTTGTCAATTATGAGCACTGATGAAAACCTGGAAAAAAAAAAAAAAATACCTCAAACAGGGAGGACGGTCCTGGCGAGATACAAACCCCAGACATCCCGCTCACGAGTCTGCGCCTTAACGACCTCGGCTACCCATGGCGGTCCCAAGTGCCTCTGACAGTTTGTCGCGCATGCTTGTGATCACCGTACAGCTGCGTGGGACCCATCATATACACATTATCCTATGCCCGACATTATCATGGATAAAATTGTTCGCAGAGACGTGATTCATTTATAATTCTACGACACTTTCATCAACAACGCCATGCCTGTAATAGGATTCGCTATTTTATCCGCTGTTTCATTGTCTCAGTTGCAACCAAATTGATTTCCTATTTCTGTGCATATCCTTGACGTTCGATCTTCCACTCTTAAGCTCTCCACCCATCCATGCGCTATTTTGTGACTCAAACAACTGTCACCATATTGAATTCTCATTTTACTATACATTTCCTTCTGATCATAAAAAAGTCGAATAATTTTTTTTTTACTCTTCCACGCTGCATTTTGACAGATGAAACATTTTTTCCAACTTTTTCGCGGTCGCATATTGCTCATGACCTCCTATATGGCGTATTGCTAAGGAGCCGTTTTTGTGTCCTAAAATAAGGTGTTGATTTACATTTTTGTGAATTTTAAATAAAAGTGATGTTATTTGATGACGTACCTTTGTAGTTTATTTTAATATACATTTATTACTTACAAATTTCAATGACAAATATTATTAGCCTGAGTGCTTTTAGGGCGTGAATTGTTATAATTAACACCGCTATAATATGCTTGTTAAACAGTAAGTACGAACGATGCAAAGTATAAATAAGACTAATGAAGTAGTTAAAAGTTAAATGTATTATATATGAATGCTAGGTGACGGGGCACCATCATGAGATAATACTGCATTAAAATTTGCAGGTCTATCGTCCGATTTTCAAATTACGCAGTACATTACTCTAAATGTTCTATTTTATAATGCGCTTTTCCAAATGTATGTTACATGCTAGATACCATGACAAGTCATAGTGTAGTACCATGGCTTGAGACGTTACACAAAGCGTGAAGGCACAGTTACTATGTTTGTATAAACCTGAGAAAAACCATGTTATTTTGAATAACTTTCTTTAAATAAGCTCTGCTATAGAATTGTTCATTTCTTAGATAATTAACATTTTACATTTACAATGTTCCAATACAGCAAACTCAATCAGTTGAGTCGGTGCTGTTGGTGTAATGGTAACCATACTTGCCTCCTAAACCCAAGATCGCGGGTTCAAACTCGGTCAGGATCGATGGATTTTTCCGGGCGTAAAAATCTTAAGTATTGCTTCCTTCAGAAGGGAAGTAAAGCCTGGGTCCCGTGTCGTGCATTTACGGCACGAAAAAGAACCTCAAGCCTGAAATAAGAGGCCTCTGAGCAAAATTTGTCGGCCGTTTCACGCCCTTAATTGAATGGGACGCTAATGACCTGAGATGTTAAAGAGCGTCCCTAAATAAATCAATCAAAAAAAAAAACAAACAGTTGAACTATTATTTCCTTAGCTTCCGCTACCATAATGAGTAAATAGAGGACATTAGACACAGCCCCCAGTTAAATATTATAGACGTATTTACTATTAACTAGCAAACTAGATAATTTAATTGAATTCTTGGACTTTCACGGCTGTATTTTGCATTAATTGAAGCTTAGAACAATGCATTCCGAGATGAAAATGAGAACAAAATGTAAAAAAATTAGTGCGAACAATTAGAATATTATTATTAAACTGTTCTAAAATCGCACTTCTTATAATCATTCTGCTGCCAAAATAAACTATCCTCTCAAAAAATTAATCAAACAATCGATTACTGACAAAATAGTGCTAAACATTTTATTCAATAATCCCAAAGAAAATATGAACCCCATTTCAGATATTTATGGTATATACTGGTGATAAAAATTAATATAGTATACACCTGCTTTAGTAATTATTTAGAATGCAGCTAAACCTACTTCTTTACAAGCAATACTATTTCAGATCTTTGAGGCAGAAATTTGATTTACACGTACCTAACCTTGATGATGCTTATCTTTAGAACGCTCAGATGTTCAGCAATTGCAACGTATTCTGATTAATAAACTAACATTATATAGAGCATTTCCTTTGTTAACAGATTACTATACAATGTTATCTCTCTCTCTCTCCCTCTCTCTCTCTCTATATATACATACATACATACATAATTACACACACAGAGGGTGCCAAAATGTATACACGCTTGAAGCAAAGAAAAAACTGTGTTAACATAACAAAACTGAATTCACACAAACAGAAAATGATGATCACTAATCAGCTTAGACTTTTACAGTTACAACAGTTGCTCAAAATGCGCACCATCGGCGTCAATACACTTCTGAGTATGTTTAACTACTGATTGAGCAACGTTTGAGAAAGTGTCCTCAGCGATTGCAGCACATGCCGTTTCAATTTCTTCCCGAAGTGCTGCCAGTGTAACTGTTTTTCTACGGTGTACGGCATCATGAGTCTCAAATTTGTCTCGAATGCGTGTAATTGTCACGTCTCCATTGTCATGTCTCCATTGCTTTTGAACTTCAACAACATTCTCAGTTTTCCAATACCACTTCAAAATTGCTTTCCGCTGTTCAAACGATAATTTTAACTCCATTTTGTTGTAGCAATGCTAACATAACGTACGAGTAAGGTGAGTCACATATGTTTACAGAACATAATACGATAATATTGGCTTCATTTGTTCATTGTTGATTTACCTATCGCGTAGCAACGCTATCATAATGTATTTGAGTCACATCTGTTTACAGAACATTATACTAAACATTACTGTTGTTTTTCAATCCAACTTTGAAATATATTAAATAAATATTTATTGTGAAAGTGTGTATATATTTTTGGCCCCCTCGGTACATACATATATGAAGATAGAGGCACTGGACATAAAAAAAGAGGCTCAAATTTAAAGGAATACACTTTTTAGAGGAATGGACAAAAAAGAGGCTCAATATTTAAAGGAATACAGCTTTTAAAGTAAACGCAATTTTTCGGAATGTATAAGCAATTGAAAAAGTCGACTCTCTGCTATAGGAATATACACTTATTACATTGATTTAAGTTGGGCATAAAAACAACAAAATTGCCGCTTCAAGACGCTTATTCCACTTAGTTGCATTAAAGAGAGACTTACATACTTTTATAATATAATGTCATTAATATCAATATAGTCAATAGTCTAGCACACACTGGAACTACGTAGTGGTACCGGGTACGAGTACCAAAAATAGCAGAAATCCGCGGCTAAGTAAGAAACGATAACGACACTCTTGGGTCGAGTTTAAGGCAACTATCGAGGTAGGTAGTACTAAGTCAGTTAATTAGGCGTGTCTGTAAGTATGATTTAGGAATGAACATATTCAAGAGATATAATGTAACCAGACTGAATAATGACACCCGATAGAAAAGATCGTGCAAGAATACTTCTAAATAAAGTTCTCAAGTAGACAAGAAATCAGAAATATCTTTCACAGATGAAAAATATCCAGAATAAAAAATTCAAGGGTCACCCAGAAAGGCAATTTTCGGTAAAAACTAAACCCAAAACAAAAGGTTTATGAAGGAAAAACTGATATTATGTTCATTTTGTCAGAAAAGAGTGCTGAATGCTTGTAACTATTTTAATAATGTACTCGGAAAAATGCTCCTGCATATTAAAATATTATGCAATATGGAGCACCATGCAACAAAGCTGCAGAAAGTATTTACCCTCCTTCATGACAACTAATACCTTCAGATTTGTGGACACTCCAGTGTCATGGACTATTTTGTGTCAAGCTTATTAGGAAGGCAGCATCATCATTATCATAAATCTTATGTCCTGTTCTGTGAGCCATCTTATGGCTCTTCCCATCTTGTTCTAGGGCTGCCTCGAGTTTGCCTTATCTTTGGTTTGCGTTTTAAAAGTAGCTTGTAAATTCTGTTCCCCCCATTCTTTGGATGTGCTTGTACCAATTTATCCACCTAACATTTCTCTGTACTGTCACTTCTTTGTTTAACAAATAGAGGGACCCCACCCAGAAATCTTCAAAACCTCGCCTTGGCCGATTCTTTCTTCTGTCACTTCTGTTAATGTCTAGTTCCCGCAGCCATAGACTAGAACTAGAACAGCCATCACCTTATAAAACTTTAACTGAGTCTCTCTTCTCAACTTTTTTAATAATTGTTCCACGTACAATTCTAAATTGTTTAGTTTGTTTTCAATGTCCAATGATTTTACCTATGAAATGGAATTCCAAAATAGTTAAAAGTTGTAACTTCTTCAAAAATATTTCAATTCAATTTTATTTTACACCGCAGGTGATTTATTCCTAAGAATAGCGTTTTAATATATTTTTGATCAAACTTTTATGTAGCTTCTCAGGTTCACAAATACATTTCTATGGTTCGTCTTCCTCGGGCCACTCACAATATCTTGATCGTCTGGAAATAATATTGTTTTTGGTTCTTAGTTTCATTTTTCATCCACAAATTAATGTGTCATTCATGTACAAATGAGTGCTGGCCATCAGAGACTTCCTTATTGATGTGCTCTTTTCCCTTACTTATCCTTTCTCAACTTCTATTGTAATTTTATTTAAAGAATCCATACTTTTAATCTCAATTGTTAAATGACTGGATATGCCTTGTCTCTCTCTAGTATTTCCTACAGCTTACTTCTAAACATTATTATAATCCAAGGCTAATAAACATGTTGATAAGTTCATTTTTCTATTTTTTGTATTATTTATTCTTTAACACATATATTATCTGTACACTAATGCTTTAATCCAAATCATTTTTTCTTGTAATATTAGTGTTTCATTAATTTTATTTAAACGCCTAACTATTATTTTGCACAAGTGTTTATGCGGAAATCAATAGACGTACCCCTCTATAATTGCTCCAATCATGTGTATTGCTCATTTTAAAGATAGGATATATTACTGCTGTATTCTGATATTTTGTATGTTGATAATTTTTTGGCGCATATTTAATTAATTTCATATTAATTACACCAATTCCCGGTTTAAACCCTTTAATTTTAGCAGTTGGGTCCATACATGCAGAATTATTGTTAACAAGGGCTACTATATAATGAACAATTGTTGTTCGTTAATTCAAAGATGTCTATAGAAGTTCAATCATTCTCTCTCTCTCTCCATTATACAATTCAGTATCACTGTAACACGTTATACGTTTTTCGTGTATTTCATTATTTTACAGACCTTACTCTGTGCCACATGTACACAATATTCCCTATTATCCACGTATTTATCCAACGTTATCGTTTTAGTTTTATTTTTCAATTAGTTAAAGTACTACATTTTCCTTTATAATTTACTCAATCCTCATCTTTTCGAGCTCGTAATTTTTTTTCTTCTATATATTAAGCTTCTTTTATTTTTATTTGTGATTCTTCTCTCTAAAGGTTTATTTATTATTTTCATTATTAAAATTTTCAAATTTTATCATTCTATTTCTACGTCTATTTCAACCATTTATTGGTATATCTTTTCTTTTAACTCAAGAGGGTATATTTTCTTTAAAAGGCAGCATAATATCCCTAAGTTGACTCCAGCTTTATCAAAGTCAATTTGCTTTTCTAATTGGCAAATGAAAACAACATTGAGCAAAGTTTTGGAAACAGAGGTTGGCTGCTTGTAAGTCTAGTTTTTCTACTGAATGTAAATGAAATACTTTCCTAGTAACAATTCTTTAAATTTTGTATCTTCCCTGACCCACTGTATACATATTTGTGTACATTTGTAATTTTTCTTGCAACACTTATCATTCTTAATAGAAATAATTCAGCAATTTGTGTAATTTTGGAAATTGACTCAGAAAACATATTTGGCAAAATATTCCAAACATTTGATTAGAAAAATATATTATCTGTATTTTCCAAGCTAATTAGATTTTAAAAATTAAGGTGTTAAATTTTGAAATTACTAACTCTTTTAAGTCCTGAATAAAAATCGATTTGTATTGAGTTTAGAAGAAAGGAAAGAAATAATATCTAAAAGGCTCTCTTTTAAAACTTGCTAAAAACTAAGTAGAGCAATAAATATAAATGCAATATAAACATTTTTAAGTTTGATTTTCTTCACTTGATGCAGCAGCCACGGCAAAGACGCTTTTTCTGGGTTCTTTATTCTATATTACTTATTAAACTTTGTTTTAAGAAGTACACATATATCCAAATATTTTGGTTAAAATAATAAAGTTAAAGTATTTATTACAACCAGGTACATATTAGATAACAAATTTCGACTAAACAGAAAATGTTTCTGAATGCAAAGACAGTATTCTTTGTAAGCTACGTATTGTTTCTTTGTATACCTACCTTATCTAGTATTGGCAGCACAGACGTGAACATGATTGGCTATTTCTACCCGTCAGTAATCAGAAAAAGACAGGATCTGCTTCTCACAAAGGACGCCGTCGGCGAACAAGAAACCGTTACGCCGCACCTTTCCCTTGCCTTGTACATATCGGTGTGAGAAGGGCAGTCTAACAAGGCTGGGGTAGGATTGATTGCCCCCTGAAGGCCGGATGGACCGAACTGGATCAGCTCCCAAGGCGAATCAAGACCCCCACATCACATGAAACACGTGGACTTGTGAAACAGTTATCGATTCTCTTGTTGATACACCACACAAACTTTTCTACACAACTTTCAACGTGTTGTTACTTCCTGCGGGCCCTCCTCTCTACACAGAAGTAAAAACGGAATAAATTAGAATATGTTAAAACACATAAAGGCAGGAAAGAAAGAGAAAAGAGATAGAATAAGAAAGACAAGGACAAAGACAAAGGTAAGCAAAAATAAATAAATACGGAAGGATGACAGAGAACTTAGGTAGCAGAAGCAGAAATAACAACAGCATGATTACTAGCAGAAGAACAAAGAGAGAAAAACGAGAAAATGCAAATAGAATTGAAGATATAAAGAAATTAAGTTACAAACCATATCTGCTCACGCTGTATTTTATGTAATAGCAGCAGTAGTAGTAGTTTTAGTACTAGTAGTAATAGTAATAGAAGTAATAGTAATAGGTAGTAGTTTAGTAATAATAATAGTAAGTAGTAGTAGTAGTAGTAGTAGTAGTAGTAGTAGTAGTAGTAGTAGTAGTAGTAGTAGTAGTAGTAGTAGTAGTAGTAGTAGTAGTAGTAGTAGTAGTAGTAGTAGTAGTAGTGGTGGTAGTTTTAGTACTAATAGTAGAAGGGGTAAAAGTAATAGTAATAGGTAGTAGATTGGTAATAGTAATAGTAGGTAGTAGTAGCAGTAGTAATAGCAGCAGTAGTAGTAGTAGTAGTAGTAGTAGTAGTAGTAGTAGTAGTAGTAGTAGTGTAGTAGTAATAGTAGTAGTGTAGTAGTAGTAGTAATAGTAGTAGTAGTAGTAATAGTAGTAGTGTAGTAGTAATAGTAGTAGTAGTAGTGTAGTAGTAGTAGTAGTAATAGTAGTAGTAGTAATAGTAGTAGTAGTAGTAGTAATAGTAGTAGTAGTAGTAATAGTAGTAGTAGTAGTAATAGTAGTAGTAATAGTAGTAATAGTAGTAGTAGTAGTGGTGGTAATAGTAGTAGTAATAGTAGTAGTAGTAGTGGTGGTAGTAGTAGTAGTAGTAGTAGTAGTAGTAGAAGTAGTAGTAGTAGTACTAGTGTAGTAATAGTGAGAATGCATTTATTACCATGGCATCAATACAATACAATTCAAAACAACTTCAACAGGCACAAGGGTTCAACGTGCTTTTATAGTGTACACTAGGTCTATTTGATTTAGCACAATATATTACACTAGATATTCACAATGAGATATGAAACATATATATTCAACAATAAAAATAAATTCATAAATTCATAATAAGCTATAAAACATGTATATTCAAGAGTAAATAAAAATAGCAGAAGAATATTTTTAAAAATATAACAATGCATATAACACATAAAGAAGTCCCATTATGGATGCGACACAGGTGGAATCAGTCAATTTGTTTTCCCCAATCCCCTCCTCGTTTATCAGCCTTTTCAGACCTGAGCTGTCTCACTTTCATCAGAAATTTTGCTAACTTTCCTCTCCTTCCTTGCCTACCAGCAAAGCCCAACATGACCATCTCGCCCTATTCGAGCTGTAAAGGAGTGAGGTAGATACTTTTCCCTCCATTCTTCCGTACCTTTACATTTAGCCCGAATATGTGTCCATGATTCTTCTTTCTCCTCACAGATGGGATAAATTTTCCGTTTATATCGTCATCATCCACCATGTCCCTCCAAGCTACTAAATACAGAAGGCGGTGTCCATACTTCTACACCTCTTTCTTAAAGGGGAACACAATGCTGGAATTCTCGATATCTCTCGGTCAAACAGACATTGTAATAGGGAAAGGCATTCCTATTGACACCATTAAGTTTGGCCGTTTAATGTTTCTGGTATTATTGCTAATGACTTTCTTTTCATTCCCCACCTGTACTACTTTGCGCTTATTTCGTGCAGTATTTTCTCTGTTAAACAGAATTTTTATTTTACATTCAATGAGCAAAATTCATACGTGCACAGTATCATTAGCTGTTTAGTATTTAAAATACCTTTTACACACAGAAATACGTAGCTCTACAGTTAATCGTCTAACCATGAATTCACGTAAGGCTGGCAAGAAACAGGTTCAAATGTTCAAAGACATGACATGACAAAGAGGAAAAAACGGGGTGGAAGTATGGGTGCCCCCGATTGCGTTATCTCTTATATTCCAACCGTACTACCGTACTACCGTATAAAAGGAACATGTTATAACTAAAGTCTAATATGTAGGTCACCGATAAACAAAAACAGCATTAAATTCGCATAAAAACATAGGAAAATTTTACAAGAAATAAAAGCAAACAAAAAGAATTAAAAAAAGAAGACGATCTAGCAGCTTAAAGAGAGAACTGCGCAAATGTGGGATGTTTCAATTATCTGAAAAATAAAATTAGAACTCCTGCAACAGCTGTAATTAAGTTACTAATTTTATTTCATGGAAGTCAGAATTCGGAGCTTAATGTAGCATTACCTGTTAGGGTAGCCTTTATTATTAAATTCTTTCAGTCAGGGCTCAGTAACTTTTTACGCCCTGCAGCATAGTAAACCTGAAATTAATCCTCCGACTGCACATGGCAGGGTCTGGGGTGTAAAAGTTCGGTAAGTGACAATATTGGAACATAAGTATAAATAATGCATTTTCTAAATTCTACTCTTATGCAAGACTACTACTATATTTTCATTCGACATCCTTTTTGGTCGGTCTGCTCTTCTTTTGGAAAATTCCTGATTATATTATTTATATATTCATACTCGTCCTCAAAGCGATAAAACAGAAATTTCTCTGAGAATAAAAAAAAAAATAATAAAAAAAAAAAACATGGAACCAGAACATTCATTGTTAAAGGGAAGTAAAACAGTATTACGGGCATTATGCGCTTTTTATGTCGAAGTATGAAGTAAAAGTTTATTTCAATGTACCATTTATTTTTTACCTGAAGAAGGGCCTAATTCCCGAAATATTTTCTTGTATTGTATGCTAGTTGATTTGTTTTACCTTCATTTAACATAGACCGTTCCGATTCCATATTTAATACATATACCTGAGTGATTATGTGGTCACAATAAAATGTTAAACGTACAGAGTACATAAAAATACAAAGAAAACGTTTCATGCAATTAAAAGACATATCACACAATATAATACAAAACCCAATATTACGAGTTTAAAAGTGGGAGGGTAGGTCCATAAGTTTCAGTCTTCGCAGATAAGGATTATCGCCTTCAGAAAATCCTTATCTGTTAAGTAAATAATTGTAGCTTTAACTTCCGCTTCACTGCGTTCACTTGTTCATATATAGTTGCATAAAGAATGCTATGTGTAGAAGATAGTGACATGTTCAAATCAAGCTGTTCTTAAGTTCTTCACAAAAGAAGGACTTACTCCAAATGAAATTAAACAGGAATTGGACGGTATGTATGGGGAAGCACCCCCTCATATTCTACCGTAAAGGAATGGGCCAAATTTTTTCGTATGAATCAAGAAATCATTGAAGAATAAGAGCGTGCAGGTCGGCCTTTGGAGGTGCTCACTCCTGGAAACGTCGCTCTTGTGGAAGAAGAAATTATGGAAGACCGGCGGCTCAGAGTTACAGAAATGGCAGCAAGGTTGGGCCTTTCTAAAACGACAGTTCTTCGAATTATTCTTGAACACTTAAACATGAATAAGGTTAGTGCAAGATGGGTGCCTAGATTCCTTTCCTCAGTCCAAAAGCAGCAACGAGTCCTATGTTGTCAGGATTTTTGGAGCTCTGCCGTGGCAACGAGAAAGAAGTTCTGCAAACTATTGTTACAGGAGGTGAAACTATAGTCCTCTACTGTGATCCCTTTTCCAAAAGAGAATCAATGGAGTGGCCTAAGCTTGGTGAAGCACCGCCTCTTAAGGCCAAGGTCATTCAGTGAACGAAGAAGATCATGGTGACAATCTTTTTGGACTGTGAAAGAATACTCTTCATTGGCTTCAAGGGGAGGAACACCACAGTAAATGGGGAGTACTATGCTGGCCTACTGCACAGAACGCTGATGACCTGAGAAGTTAAAGAGAGTCCTTAAATAAAACGAATCAAAAAAAAAATAAATACTGCACAGGCTACGTGCTTCTATCAAAGAGAAAAGGCGAGAAACGTTTAATGGTGGTGTGCGCCTTCTTCACGACAAAGCCCCTGTGCACACAGCTCTTGTTGCAAAGGAAGCTGTGAAGAAATGTGGCTTCAAGGATATCGACCATCCACCCTACAGTCCAGATCTAGCTCCCAGTTACTATTTCCTCTTCTCAGACCTCAAGAAGGGCCTTCGAGAAAGGAAATTTAAGTGTGACGAAGAAGTGATGGATGCTGTTAATACCTAATTTGCAGACATGACTTCTGACTATTTTTTGGGGAAGGGGGAAATTGAAAGGTTAATTCAAAGAGGTGAGAAGTGTATTCCAATAAAGGGCAATTATAATCAAAAGTGAAAAACAGTTTTTGTGTTTATCATACCGAGAAAATGGTTAGGCCGGAAACTTATGGATCAACCCTCGTAGAAGGGCTGGCTGCTAGTATTGTGTTTAGGTTATATTGTGCATTATTTACCAGTGTATTTTGATTTCTTTTAACACAGAACAATGCAGTTCTCTGTAACAAGAAATGGAGAAGAAAAGATTGATAAAACTTTAAAATATGTAGTTACCAGATATCGCAAAGTTTATTAGGATACTTTGAGAAAATAAAGAACCAAAATATCAGAGTAAAATAAAAACAATTACCTACACGTAAACTCAAATGAGAGGTTAAGAAAAAGGAACAAAAATTGAAAATAAAATAGTTAATAGAACAATGCAGTAGGTCAAATATCAAGAACTTAAGAAATATAAATGTATACAACACTGAAATAGTTTCATAAATATAGTATTTCGAATAGCTTGTGTTCCTCCTCCAAGGCAGAAGACCAGTATCTATGTATACACACATGAAATTAACGTATATAAAGAACTAGGACGCTTTAGTTAGAAATTAAGAATTACTACTAAAACAATATGAAACAATATGTCGATATATAAAGCACTTCTACAAGTAGGAAGCACAATATAACAGAGTGAACTCTATAAGTAAAACATTCTAGTTCTTTAGATGTGTCGGTCACCTGACCAGGTTATCCTTTTTAATTTTCCCTAATCACCGTAACCTCCTCCTCATTATATTGATACTATTCAATAAGTCTGTGCAAAAATTACAGAAGAAAACACATTTTGGAGAAAAACCGTTTTATTTCTAAACCTAGTCTAGGTTCAAAACCTTTCACTGCTTATTAATTCATTTATCCTATGCCTAAAATGCAATTTCTTCAGCTTTATAAACTCTTAATTTGACAGGAATTTCTCTCCTGCTCGTTATTTCTTCATATTAGAAACAATAAATAGTCCAAGGGAGTCAAATCCAAAAAATAGGGTAGATAAGAAACGAATTTCATACCCTAAGTCCAGTCATTTTAAAATCGCAATCGCAGATTTGTGGACTGGAAAGTTATCATGATAAAATGACTTTTTCCCTCACCAAACGAGGACTATTTTTCAGGATTGCATTGTTAATTACCCCAGTAGCGTAGCGTAATGTTCACCGGTTTCCAAAAATTACTCCGTGGCAATCGCATAACACGGTAGCCATCGCCATTCTGCTAAAGGAATTGTTATTGTTTTATTTGGAGTGCTTTCTCCCACTTACTCACTTCTGACCTGTTTCGTTTCTGGCCTGTAGAGACGAATAATTGTAATGATTGAGTAAAATATTATTCTCGCAAACTCATAAATGCTCTACCTCAGCAATCTCCCGCACCTTCAGTCTTCGATTACTCAGCACCATGTCGTGGATTTTTTCAATCATTTCGGAAGTCGTTACCTCGACAGAACGTCCAGAATGGTTCCCGTTTCTTGAGCTCGTTCCTTCGCATCTAAAAACTCATCATACAATTTATACATCATTCTAAGCAAAGGGGCAGATTCACCGCAGTGTTTTCCAGCGTAGCCTTAGTTTCTACGGACAATGCTTCTACCAAAAAATATAAGAATAAGAATAGCATGTAAAATCCCTTGTGGGCAAAATTATCCTGCAAGTTACAGGGTTAGCTTATTTAATTCTTTTGCTGAACTGTCTCAAATGAGATTTTGAGTGCTGTTATTCAATTTTTTTTTTCGATGCACACCTTTGGTGTGTCGTTCCTGGTGGTTTTGTGGTAACCATACTTGCCTCGTAAACTCAAGATCGCGGGTTCAATTCCGGCCAGGATTGGATATTTTCGGGCATAAAATATGGCTTCCTTTGGAAGGAAAGTAAAGTCTTGTGTCCCATGTTGTAAATTTTCGGCACGAAAGAACCTCAAGCCTGAAAGAAGAGGCTTTTGAGCAAAATTTATCAGCCTTTTCACGTCCTGAATTGAATGGGACGCTGATGATCTGAGATGTTAAAGAGCGTCCTAAATAATCCAAATCAACAACCTTTAGTGTACAAATGTCTTCACTCTTATACAATTACGAACTTGATACAGGACATCATTTATTGTTTACGGAATACAGAGCAAAATTTGTTCCTCCACTGATCATCCATCAAAAGTCACCACGTTGCTAAGGTATCTTTGAAAACAATTCTGTCAATCCTTGAAACTCTTGCGCTTCGTCACATAATCCATGCTTACAGCCAAATGTCATTTTATATATTTTCGTTTATAAATCACATATCATTTTCATAACTTTGTACAGATTTGACTAAAACTTTTCCAATATATACATACACACATACATATATATTGTGTTTTTAGTTTTAATTGACTTTTCAGTTGCAACACGAGTTTTATTCTGAGGTTATTTTACGGAATATTTAATGGGTAACATTTTACAATAAATTAAGAAACACCCGTGTTAACAACTAAGGAGATAATGCCTGGAACATTTCATGTATAAATCTGATGGTCTTTGCGTTGTTGTACGGCCGTTTTAATGGGGAAGGGGATAGTGGTGATGATTAATTGACTGATTTTAATTCATTAGAACATTCATGTTGGATTGTAGACGTTCTCTATCTCCTCTACCGCCGCTGTCTTGACGTGTACCACAGCTAGCTATGTTCGGCAGAGGGCTGGAATTTTGTGACCATTTTAGGTCAACGGGAAGAAGGATCGGAAATTAGAGAATATATTAGCACAAGTCTTAGAACTGAAGATAGCACGATTTATTCACTTGTATTTCTGTTCATTGGTAAGGGTCGCCTTTATATTCTGTTGCGTGATTCTTAAATCACTCACTTACTAATCTCTGAAATTATTCTCCCGGGACTTCGAAATCACATCCTTTATGAACTGTATCTTAGTCCGGTCGGTAAGCCATCCCCTATCTTTATAAAAAATATCACTATCGAATAATTTCCTCTACAAGGCTATCTATTGGCCGTAACGCGTGCAAATAATTTTCCTAATTCCCTGATTGGATGTTCCCTTAGGCCTTGTATTCGAGCTGTTCTTTCACCCGTGATTCCATTACTGGGGCTCTATACCTTATTGCACCTCCAATGATCTGTTGCATCATCAAGTGCTTTCACCGATTCGTCCTAGATTTTAACAAAGCTAAGCTTTCTGCCTTGTCACATAATAGAGGGATTTCTGACCTGTTCCGTTTCCCTTACATTTTCCAGAAACCTTCTGACACAAAGCCTCTTACAAAACACCTGGCTCTTTTTTTCCAGCCCAAAACACAACAGTTCCTGGTTTATTTCTGAAGGTTTTGTCAACAAGTTTTTTCTACTACGCATGAAATACACAAATAACTTGACTACTAAAATGAATACATATAAATTGTAATAATATTTATAATATATGTAATTGATTATACTCATATCGGTAATATTTTAATTGGAGGGGAAACATCTCATTAATGCCACTTCAATTGAAGTTTACTGCAGCCCTGTAGTTTGTATGGCGTGAAGAGATGAACTGCTGTTTACGGTCTTCTTCACAAGGTCATATAGGTGAAAGAGGGTTACCAATTTGGTCGAGTTTCTGCCGTGGTTATAATTACAAAACTAACCATTAGAACCATTCTAGCAGGTCATATTATATTGCAGTTTGTTTGCAGTCAGAGTTTATACTGCAACAACATATTCTATGAGTATACACTGCAGGGGATTGGTCAGCTCTGACCCCAGGTTTTAATTCCATTAAAAACCAATGGCATGTTGGAGGTATATTAAATTAAAATCAACAAATATAGGTATGGATTAGCTTTTTAATCTATTATGGTACAAAAACCAGCTTTTAATAGTCCCTGGACTTTGCCGAAGCGTGCAGTCACCTTATTGAAAAAAAGTTCTATGAAGGCACATGATTGGCAAATAAGATGTTTGAAATGTTCTTTGTAGTTGTAATAAAATGGGGAATAAAGCGATTTCGTTTAATTTCTGGTAATATGATAATCTTTTGGATAAGGCAAAAGTTTTGTCTACAAAATTAAGGATTTTGGATAGAAAATAAAACTTTTGTTTACAAGAAGTGAACTAGTTCATATTCTGAGTAGTTATTCGTCTATTTTAAATAGATTTTTGAGCAGTAGATATATTTATATATTTTTGAAATTGTCCATTTCGATATTTTTTTTTAAATGATATTGTTGAGTAATTATGGGAGAGCATATTATCAAATATATAAATTTAAAATTTAAATGCAAAAAGAGGTCAAATTGATGTATAAAGGACCCCACTTGGGATTCCACCATTGGATCGAAAATTAACCCTGCATTGAGAAGTGGACTAACATTCTTAACAAAGTCAGAAACAGACACCCAGTTGCAGAAATGTGTGTAGCTTCGAGATGTGATGGAAAAAAAAAGTATGATTTAGGGTATTTTAACTTTGTTTTCCGAGAAATCTTCTAAATAGCACTCAGGTCGGAAATTATAAAGTCATGTTTCATCTTCCGTTACAATATTTCTCAAGAAATGCTACCTAGCGTCGTAACGAGCAAGCAACCGTAAACAGATCATGCCTCTCTATTTTTTTAAAGGCACATAATCTTCGAGGGGCGTATTGCAGGATTTTAGGGATTGACAAAATTACATTATGTACGTTTCTTTTCGGTAATATTTTTATTACTGAATAATCTACAAAGTTAACATTTAATCAATGCACAGTTATTGCTACATGTTCATTTCCTCCTTTATATGAAATATATATTAAATGTAATTTATTTAACTGTTAGTAATTGTGATCTGCTTAATTTAGCGTTCACGTGGATTGGTTAAATTTACAACTTTTAGGGAAAATTGAGTAACTTCACTTCGTTCGAAAATAAGTTAAACACACCTAGTGATCACTTATAGTCAAACCCGTGTTGTTTAAAAGCGGGTAAGTAATCCTGGGAAAATTGGATTAGATTATGAAGCATTAATATCTTAGATAAGTTAGCATATTAAAAACCTATTAATTGATTTTATTCAAAGAAAGCAAATCTACTTACTTTGTTTTGACCTCCTGTGCATAATGCAGTATTTGGTAAAAGCGAGCAAATCTTTTTGCATCACTAAATTGTATTTAGGTTTATCAATGTACTAATTTTAAGGTTAGCATTGAGCTTAATTTAGGTCTGCTGTTTTTTCCTAAATGCTGCAGATATCAGCTGCTGCTGTATCCGCTTTTGCTACGGAAAATTCCGGAAAATTATACCGTGAATCTGATACTGTGATATTATGTTTATGTATTTATTAATCAGATTCATGTACTTACAGGTAAATAGCACACATACATTACGTTGTAAAATTTTAATTTATAGCTTTCCTAAGGTATTTGTCCCAAAATACACCAATTAAATATGATACAACAAATTAATCCATATAATTCATATTTATTATTATTGTTGTTGTATTTGTACTCAACACATCAAATTACAGTAAATAAAAATAAATATATTTATCTTGTGTGTGACATATGACCTTGACCACACAATTGAACGCAACAAGCGCCTCTGACGGCGGTAAATTTAATTGCATTGGCATGGAATCCCACAATTACATCAATGTGCATCCGGTTCACAGAGATCGAAGTCGAACCCTAGAGCTTAATGTATAGCAAATCCCTCAGGCAAACCGCCCTCATCTATATGAGCAGGGACCATGTATCATCTTATATTCACAGTATCTCCCATGCTCCTGGATCTTTTTTCCCTCTAAATTTATAATCCATTTTTTTTATTTACTTTTAAAAGTTCTTTCAATGTACAATTTGTTAATTTAATGTTTTTCTCCTATTTTTATATCTTTTTGTTTATTTCTGCAGTATTATCCCTCACAATACCAAACCTGTAATCTCTAAGGCTCTAAATATATTGCATTCTTCGTTTGGGTTACTCTATTGCATTATCAAGAAATTTATTTATTAATGTTCTACATGTTATTTTTGCTTACACCGTAGCTGAAAGAAAACTGTTCATGGACAAGTTTCCCTCTTATACTCACACAACTTTGACCAAAAATAGCATGCACAAAATGCAGTTTTATTTCGCAATGAGTACTAACCTGTCTATAGAAGTAGTTCAAAATCCAGTTACACATTTCTGGCAAGTTTGCGTTTACTTACAATATCTCTAATATCAACTTCCGTCCTTAATTTTCTCTACGATGTGGAAATTACTCCTTTTCCATTTTACTTTGTTTTACTAGCAATATTTTAGTACAATACACAGCAGTAAAATGTACTTCACTGTAATTAGTAGACAAAAACTGGGCTGTACTTTGAACATTTAACTCTAAAGTGACTGTAGCCATCAATACGGAAACCGTCTGTTATTGTGATAGGTGTCTGGGGTGAACTTACTCCAGCATGTACATTATATTTCATTATAAATTACTATTATTTCGCGTATAAATATTTTATGTTTTAATTAATTTTTATTTGTTTTGTTTGTTGGTTCTTAGATATTCTTAAAGATTATATTAAAGCCAAGATGTCAGAAACCATAATTTATTGGTTTAATCTTTTATTTGCCTATATTGTCATAGACAAATAATTTATATGCACTTAATAGAATAAAAGGAGATAGACATAATATCACAAACATTAGCTAAACCACAGAATAGTACGCTACAGATGCACAGTTTAAAATAAAAAAGAATGGGAAATATGAACCTAAAGTTTGACCTGCCCTTGTTCCACGACAGTGTAAACATCGACCGAAATGTCAAAAATGTATTGAATAAAACAAGTGAGATGCAGGAATGAGGATCCAAAATAAACTTATAAAACTAAACCATGAATGCAATTTCATTGTATGAGTATATTTAGGGTTAAGGGACGCGTTACTTTCTATTAATGAACTATTTATTGGAAGATAAACCGTACCAATTCTTTCTACCCACTAATAAACAACTGTAAATTGCACTTTATTTGTTTTTAGTCGTTCTTTATGCTTTAGTTTTAGTTTGATTGTCTGTATCTACATAAAAATGTCTGTCAATAGATATATGTACTTGAAATTTTCAGGATTCGTTTATTTAACATTAAAACGTTTCTATAAATTTAAATATCACGTATATGAATGCCCCCTGAGTATTTTTCAAGTTTTTCACGTTAGTTAATTCACATAACTTAATACCAGATCAAACAATTTTAAAAATAACTTAATTCAAATTATAAAGAAAAAAAGGGTTCCCACCTATATTCTCAGAAATGAATAGAGTTTCTAGAAATTAACACAATTATAGTGCATTTTGTAAGAATAAAGCTTAAGAATATGATTTTTTTGATTTGGTTTATTTATGGATGTTTTTTAACATCTCAGGTCACCAGCGTCCCATTCAACTCTAGGGCGTGAAATGGCCGACAAAATTTGCTCAGAGGTCTCTTCTTTCAGGCTTGAGGTTCTTTTTCATGCCGTAAATGTACGACAGGGACCCACGGTTTTACTTCACTTCCGAAGGAAGCCATACTTAAGATTTTTATATCCGAAAAAATCCATCGGTCCTGGCCGGGATCGAACCCACGATCTTGGGTTTAGAAGGCAAGTATAGTTATCACTACACTACTTGGACTGCCTAGCTTAAGGATAGATCTACCTACGTCCAAGATTGCTTCCACAGCGTATGCATTTCAGAACATAGAACAAGTGAAACTAAACAAAGCTGCATTACATTCATGACATTTCAAAATGTTTTGTGTATGTTCAATAATTTCAGGAGTATACCAAAAGGATTTAAGCTACATTATAAACATTAGCAAATGAAATATGGGATATGCTGTTAAACTTAATGTTATTTTAACATTTGATTGATCAATCTATGTAATAACTGGACTTGTAGCAGAGATATTCTGCAAGTGAGCATTTAAATGTTTCCCTATCTTTATTCAATTAACATCCCTTATAACAACATGGATCTAAAGAGACCATGGATGAATGATTGATGATATGAATGCGTAAAATATTTCGAAGTAACAATGCTTAAAGTTACCTGGCATCGCCTTTCCAAGACAAGGAATAACTCCCTATACTCCATATGTATGTATATGTCTATATATATATATATATATATATATATATATATATATATATCTTACCTTAAGGGATTCGAATCCGGTACCTTTGGATTTGCAGGCATACACGCGATAACAGGGGAGGAGGTCTATCATCGAATGATAGCTAATTGGGACTTGTATAGAAATCAAACACATTCGTAATGCTTTTTAATAACAAAATTAATTTGTAGTGAGTCTATGAAGACCCTACTTATGTCTAGTGGTTACGTTATGTATTGGGATATTTTAACGAATTGGTCTTCATTTTAAAGTTATGAAAGTTCATAATGAATTTATTTATAAGGAAGTGTTAAAAAGTGCATTTGTCGAAATAAATCTCTACTGATTTTCTATTATTTTACCACATAGTTTTTGTGTTGCTACCTTTCAAAATATAAAAAGATCGCTGAGTTTCTTCGGAACCTTGCTAAATCTTGCTTCATAATTGAAGATAAATATACATTATAAGCTGTTGTGAGGAACCAATATGATCCAACGATCTAAATACATAGGCTGCTGATTTTAGTTTTGTTATATATTTTTCCATTATTATGTACTTTACAACCTTAGCAGCTGAAAACTTGAAGACCTAATTTGTATTGTATGACGTTATGTTAATATGTATGTGACTATTAATACTAGCAATGTAATATGGGACAAGTGAATTATGCATTTTAATGATATTTGTTTCATCTGTATTTAATGATGAATCTTTTAGAATATGTCCATTTCACGCTAACATTTTGCTATCTTCATTTTAACTTGTGCCTCCGGAAAGCGCTATAATTTTTGGTAAGCTAGAAACTACACCTTAAAAGTATTTTGATGTACCAAATGTTAAATATAATAACAACGTTATAGGAGATAAATTAAACAATTTAAATAATCATTCAACTCATATTTATATACATGATAGGCTTTCGATAATATAAAATAATATATAGGAATTTCTAACATATAGCCGAGATCTTTAAGGCGCAGACTCGCGAGCGGGAGGTCCGGGGTTCGAATCCCCTGACTGAGGTGTTTCCTCCCTCCAGGTTTTCACAGTCCTCATAAGTGGTAAATGACGGGGAGGTACCCTAAAAATTAGACCTGGAACGTTTCCTTCCTTAAAAAATTCTTTCCCAATATATCATTTCATCTCATGTATCACCGCCAAGCGTGGCCGAGGTCGTTAAGGGGAGGTCAGGGGTTCGAATCCCGCCAGAACCGTCCTCCCTGATTGAGATTTTTTCCCAGATTTTTCTCAGTCCTCATTGCTTGCAAATGCCGGGAGGTACCCTAAACTTAGGCCTGGAACCTTTCGTTCCTTAAAAAAAAATCCTTTCCCCATTTATCGTTTCATTTCATGTACCACCAGTATTCACCGCCTGTGGTGCCTCAGTAGTAAAAATGGGCGTTAAACACCATTGAAAAAAACATCTCATGTATCATCAGTGTTCACCGCCTGTGGAGCCTCAGTAGTAAAACGGGCCTTAAACACAATTAAAAAAATAGTGTTTCTATTGTAACATAAGCATATACCTAGCGGGGTGAATCAGGTATTAATGCTTGACACTCGCATTCGGAAGATTGAGTGTTCAAAGATGACAGCTTTAACATTCTTTCTTTATAATTTGAATTAAGTCAGTTTTAAAATTGTTGCTGTGGTCAGAAGTTAATTGAATCAAATAACGTGAAATGCGTCCGAACCTCCTGACTTTAGGTTTTTTCATGGTTTTCCCTGGTCGCTTAGGCGATTTCTCTTCCACTTCATATCATTAAGTTCCGTTCGTTTTGTTATGGGGTCGAAAGTGCCAGCGAGATGGGCTAAATGCGGCGTGACGGTGAATTGCGCTTTTAGAAAGATTTCTGCTCTGAGGGGCTTGAACTGAGTGTTCTTTCTGGAAACAATGTAGGGAAATCGTCCATTCGCGCCTCACCGACACGCCGGTGTCTCCTCTCACCCCATTCCTTTCTACCTTGAGGGTTGAAATACCGAAAAACTCTTCACCGTTTCTATAGCTACTAAGGTACGTATATCGTTGAATGTTTCACTTGCTCTCGGCAACTGATTTCCCTTGTAACTTTCAAACTGATAAACGCCACTCTGTGAATTTTGACACAGGCATGCTTTGGTGTGACAGAAATAAGAGTTTTGACACGAGTATTCTTGGCTGTAGTGCGACGTATCTTATGTGCTAATTTTATGGAATCGTCAATGGCAGGTACAGCATACTATAAACCGGCAAATATGTTTCAGCTTCTTCTAGAAGACAAGTTGCTTCCTGAAGTAATAATCGCAGAGCAAACAGAAAGCCTTACATGTTTTACTCATCCTTCAAGAGAGCACTATTTGCTACATCACGAAACGCAGATTTCCGTAAAGCTATAAGTCACTCTGATTCTAACCGTTAACTGTCATGTTTATAGCGATGCTTTATCACCGTGGGAAGAACCTGCTATAATAATTAATAATGGTTAAGCGTGACGCATAAAATTATGAAATGGAAACAGCTGATAAAGCACTCCTCCTGTTCTACACAGCGTGACGTCACATTCATCTCGCTCGGCTGCATATGGTTTTGAGGAGAAAAGAGGGAATTTTGCCAACCATTAAAATCCATATCCAAGAATTAACTGCCTGTGTTATCAGCTGTAGATAAAATGGGAGAAATAAAGAAAACCTGCATCATTTCTTGGATAAAATTACGAAAATAGTTTTAATAAGAATAAGTTTCTAATTATTTCTCTTCTTCCACTTCTTCTTTAATGTTATAAATAAAGTATAGTTCTATCATTATTGTAGTTTGTTCTTCGAAACTCTTCATATCTACTGTTATCTGACTTAACAGTTAATCACATTTTTTCCTTTACATTGTCCGTTGTATATTTTAAATAACTATATTTATATCGGTTATTACCTTTATTGTTATGCTTTTTTCCCCAACAATTTCCTGTTATTCTTCTTCATTTATGATGTACGTTGCCTATTGTACTCTAAAGATCTCAAACATTAATCTAGTATTTGCTTAAACCCTTTACGGCCAATGTTTCCATTTTGCGAACATGTGCATTATATTTTTGTTTTCCTCTGTGTTCTTGTGGCATATTTTGGAAAATTTAAAGTAAGGTACTCTTCTAGTATTAAACATTCGTAATAATATTTTTAAACTGATTTCACTAAAGTATTTGTAGCCTTAATGATCTTCAAAGTCATTAAAAATTAGACAATTGCCACCTTTTGCATTTAAAATGTATTTAAATAGATCTGAAAGATTTTGAGTTATTATTTTAGGTAAATTAGAAACATATGCATACAAGTAAAATGTGAACTAAAACAATCTTGGTAAAACGGTGTACAAATACATTATATTGACTTAAACATTCATGTTCTCATTTTGAAAGCAGTGGCATGTTACACTATAAACAGCTAACATTTAAAGTTAACAACATTGCACTACATTTTGCATTATATGAAAGCATACACTTATTTTAATAAGACCCTGTTGGAACTTTCCTATATTTATAGAAGGTAGTCCAGAGTTATTGTTCCCTACACATGACCTTAGGATGCTTTTATAATTGGAGGTTTGGTGGGATATTTTTTAGAAATTCTATCATTCTTAGAATATGTAAGTGTTCAGCATTTGTGCTGCGAAGACATAGAACTTAAATGGCGTGTATAGTTATTCAGTGGCGGTTCATTTAAAACAGTTACTAGCCCATAAAATTAGTGTAGAAAAAAAATGGATCCTAATAGGTCGTATTGCAAGTATGTGTACATTATTATGCTTTTCTGCTTATTGTGCCTAATAATTGGAGTTTTATTATTATTATTATTATTATTATTATTATTATTATTATTATGGCAGATCAAGTGCGAAGCTCGATGCCGACAAGATACCGTGGATTCAGTTGAAGCCTCTTACAGCCATAAAGAATTCCATGTAGTTATTATTCCACCACAATCAGGCGATAAAATTTTGAAAGTGTAGAAGAAGATATCCAATGTGATCTCTTAGACACAGATGGACTTTTTAATGAAATCATGGATGAACTGCAGGTTATTTTACTGACTCTGATGTCAGATACAGAAAGTATAGAGGAAGATTATGAAAATGTTCATAACAAATGAGAAACGCGCAAGAAAACAGGTTTTAAATAACGCAGAACTAGTTTTTAAATTCTTTAGTTTTTTTCTCAGTGAATATGCTGCCAACGTTCCCATTTTGGGAATTGGCTCATCTCCGAAATAAGGGAACTATTTTAACAATTCAGAAGGTAAATTGTATAAAACACTCAAAATTATAACATGCTTTGTATTTTTGGAAATATCTCAAAATTTAAACAGGTGAGCCATTAAACGATTTAAGTCGATTTGTTGAAAAGTAATATTTTATCTAAGCAATATAAAAAAAATATAATTCATTTATGTTCTAAAAAAATTAATCCTATTGTTATATTTGAATGCCTTTAAACTATCAATGTTTTAGTTTAATCTCTCTATAGAGGAAGAGAGCCAAGTCAAGCAGAAGATGGGGGTAGAGAACTAGGTCAAACTCTCAAAAGTGCACTCAAGTAATAACGAATTTAGTCCTGCCATTAATACTACTAATACTCCAAAATGGCACGGTGCTATCCAAAATACCATAACTGGTACTGCCTTATGGAAAGCAGTTGCAGTCATAAGAAGTAAATGATGGTACTGAGATTCAGTGTGTGAAATGTGTCGAAGCTGGGGGTTCTTATGCCCTAGCCGGACGGGATTTCTCGATTGTACCTAGAAAGGAATATCTAGTATGCATAATCTTGCCTAACAAGCATTCTGGGAAGAAACTATGAGTCCTACACAGGTGATTTGTATGCTCCGATATCCTCTGAAGATTGCGAGCATATAGCCGAATAGCGTCCAACACTTACCAACCAGTGTGTTCGCAAGGTTCATGCCCGTAATGATTAGATGAGAATTTGATATGGGACATGCCAATGGATCCTAATGGACAAATTGGGTGCCATTTGTGACCAAAATTCTGATTGCTGATCAGAAGCAATAACTTGTTTACTTTACAAGGAGCTTTGTAAAATCCCAACGAAGTAACCTTCTTGTTTAGGATTATCACTGGTGACGAGAATGGAATTTGAAGTTATGACCCTGAGACAAAGCAATAATCCTACTAAAGGAAAACTCCAAGCTCATCTATAGGGAAAACAAGTGAAAAGCAAAGTTAAGAGCATGTTTCCTAATTTTCTTTGATGCTAAGGGGATCATTTCCAAAGAATTTGTTCTGGCAAGTTAAATAGTTAATTCCACACATTGCCGTGATATTTTGTAACAACTGTGTACAAGTGTACCAAAATATCGGCAACAAAAGATATGTCTGCAGCGTTACAACAATGCTGTCTGACACTTTTTTTCACTAGCGAATTGTTTTACCAAAAACAAGATTAACTGTAGTCTCCCACGCACTCCATTAGCATAGTTTGGTTTTCGATTGAAGGTGAAACTGAAGGGAGACAATGTAAGTAATGGAGGCAGAAGCGCAAGCGGTGTGTAAATGTTTACTAGGATGCATTTAAAAATAGCACAAGCGTTGGGAAGATCCACATGTATGAAATGGTACTATTTCCAGAGTGGTTGTCCAAAGTAAAGTTTTAACTAAATGACAGTACAAATCCGGAAAAATATGGATCCCACTTTGCTTTATCCTGCCATTACCTCTTATTTATACAATAGATTAATGAACATAAGTGAAATATCGCTAAACAGGACGTGGTTCTCTGTGGTATTATTAAATATAAACGAAAATAGAGTGAGATATATAGAGAGAAAGCAAAATACAAAATAATGACTATATTGCATACATGATATCATCATATATTATAAAAATAGTGGCTTTTTCAGCCTAATTGCACTGCAGCCCCTCATTAAAGGATTGCGCACATGTAGATGCACATTTTATCCAGCATTTATAGAGCCTGAGCGCATGTTAAACACGGTAGTGGCCAGAAAGAATACAACCGTGGTCTTTCACATGTTTTAAGGGATGCAAATGTCAGGCTCCAGTCAATAGTCGCACTAGTCACTTGTCTTATCTTGAACAGTTAAGTCTAGTGGCCTACGATGCATAGACAGCATTACATTTAGTTCCACTATGACATACATACATTATATTGTGTAAAATATATGATCAAATTGTAATTACCAATCTGGAAAGTAACTACAATAAATACTCGTGTTCTCCAAACACACAGCGCCTGCATACGCATTATATAAAGCCAATTGTAAACCCGTAGTAACTAACATATTGTTATAATATATAAATTATGAAAAAAGTTTAAACTATGTAATATTAGTGATGGAAACAATTGCTGTATTTGCTAAAAGACGGTAGTAGTTTGGCGACTTTAGTTCAGAAGCTATATATGTTACATCTATATATGTACATATAGCTCTTGAGCTTGCTACATATGAAGGTATGATACTGTTCTTTTAATGCCATTTCATGTTTTAGTTTTGGAAATATCCTGGAAGGAAAATCCTCAGGACATGGTCATTAGAAAGTAATTTTATAATATCGGAGAATAGGGTTATACGGCTTCAACATGGAATATTAAACAATAATAACTGTAAATATAAATCGAATGAATTTGAGCTTGAACATGACAAAAGTACACAACGTATATATCAGCAAATTCTCTTGCTGAAGGTGCAAGCTCTCAAAATATTACCTAATTGAAATTCATTAAGTTAATTAACAAGTATAATACAACATTGCATGTGCACAAGCGTTTCATAAAACATCCCTCTTAAATGACAGGCATAATTTTGAAGTTGCTCTAAATGACAATTAAATTTTAATCTTTGGTTTGCAAGTTCAAGTTCCTTACTCATTAAAAGCATTACAAAAGGCATCTTAAGGCCACATACCTTTACTGCATTACAATAAGACTTTAAGATGTATGGGTTCCTGTGTCACAGGAATTACTCTTCGGAGAAACCTTGTTTTGAAGAGAAGGTCGAGAAGAAATATAACTCATGTCCCAGAGACAACTCTCCATGTAGAAAGAAGGCGGAAGTTTATCTGCCAGTACGTCATTGAACTTTCGATAGGCGAGGAACCAATTATTAGCTGGTGAACCATCATGACGTGGCCAGGTGAACAGGATACGGAAAAGAAGAGGAGATTTAAAGTCAGAATGAAATGCGCGCAAAATCAGCACAAGCTAAAAACTGGGAAAAGGAAGAAAACTAAATGAAAATTAGATGTGCAAAATCTGTGAAGCATAAATGTAGTAAATTAAAAAAAAATATTAATAATATGTCTTAATAAATTCTTTCCAAACTAAAATGAGAATGAAAAAAAGAAATAAGTATAATTATTACAAACAAAACTTGTATTATAGAATTTATTTAAATGACACCTGAAAAGGTGCACTGAAATACGACGAGTTAAATGATTAAAAAGATATTTATTTGTTATCCAAGTATATACTTGTAATAAAAAGAACACGAGGAAGGAATTGTACATGTTTTTGGAAGAAGTCGTTCATACCCTCCCCTTTGAGGCCAAGAACAGTTCAATATGCGTGGCTTTGTAGCAACACGCTATTATAGATCCATAATAACTCATCAATTATTTACTTAAAAGTTTCTATCAAAGTGAACGTTCTCGTGTTAATGACTTCAACATGTATAATGTGGGTTCAGACGAGTTCATGAAATGATAGCAATAACTAAAAGGGGGATTTTAGATGAACCTCAGCTGGGATAGCACCAGACCTTATCAGTTCAGAAGAAACTAAGCGGTGATTATAAGATGCCTACATCTCAATATAAAGACCTAAAGAACAGGAAGGTTTAAAAATAGAATGTGATATAAAACGTTTATGTGCAATGTTAGTGATGAAGAAAAAATACCTAAGCATTAACAATATTAAGGATGAAGCAAGAGAAACAGAAAGCATAAAACAAATTTAACAGAAACAAATCCAAAAATAAAAAACGCTCCAACGGCATCTTCTTAGAGGAACACAACATTTTAAAAGTAAACCATGAAGACGCGCGCATGATTCACACCTCGGAATGATTTTATTTCTGCATCTAAAATAAACAATACTTATGAAAAACTGTAGCTCCGAGCTATGCGAATCTTTAGGCATTAGTTAGTTTAGAATTAAGAAAAGTGTAATTTCCCTAAAACACAATTTCAAAAATATGAAAAACCGCATTTTGTGTCATTTGCAAAATATTAGTAGCCGTTGCGGTTTTAGAAAAATATTGAAATGTCACAAAATAGTGCTAAAAGCATTTCCAAAATATTAATGATCAAGTCGTAAACATTTAAACATCAGGAGCTAAACGGTTTTCCGAGCAAATGGCGTCTCTAAGAAATGCGGAGAAGTAATAGCGGGAACAGTTCTCCTAAAGGTACCAAAGTGAAACATTATACAAAATATAAACAGTCTAAGGAGACTGAAAATGTGGCATAAAAGTTAATAAATTGATTAGTACAAGGTATGGATTAAAAAGTATCAGATAACATGAAAAAAGTATTATCTTTTAGTCTATTTAACGACTAAAGTCGAATTTTTGTTCCAAAAATTAATTTTCCGTCGTAATATTTTTCACGCATAAACACACATACTGTTGGCATTACTATAGATGGAACATTTGCTTCGCTAATAAGATATCTGCGCAAATCTGAGTCGGAAGTTATGGGTACATGACATACGAGGGTAGATCCACAAGTTTCCTGCCTCGCCGATGAGGATTTTCGCCTTCTCAAAAGCCTTATCTGGTGTCATACCTTATCTGTTAAGTAAGTGATTGCAGCTGTAGCTTCCGCTCCGCTGTGTTCAGTTGTTTAGATATAGTTGCATAAGGCTATGTGTAGAACATTGTGACATGTTCAAAATGGAGCATCGAGCTATTATTAAGTTCTTACAAAAGAAGGGCATATTCGAAATGAAATTAAACAGAAATTGAACGATGTATATGGGGAAGCATCCCCCTCATATTCTAAAGAGCGAGCAGGTCGGCCCTTGGAGGTACTCGCTACTGAATACATCGTTCTTGTGGAAGGACAAATCATGGAAGACCGGCGGCTCAAAGTTACAGAAATAGCAGCATGGTTGGGCCTTTCTAAAACAACATTCCTTTGAATTATTCATGAAATTTAAATATGAATAATGTCAATGCCAAGACATTTCCTCCGTCCAAAAGCAGCAACGAGTCATCTGTTGTCAGATATTTTTGGAGCTCTATAGTGGTAACGAGAGAGAATTTCTACAAACTATTGTTACAGGAGAAGAAAAAATGGTCCTTTACTATGATCCCTTGTCTAAAAGAGAATCAATGGAGTGGCGTAAACCTGGCGAAGCTCTAAAGGTCAAGGTCACTCAGTCAACCAACCCAATCTTTTGGGACTGTGAAAGAATAATTTTCATTGACTTCAAGGAGAGGAACACCACAGTAAATGGGGAGTACTGTGTTGGCCTACTGCGCAGACTACGTGCTTCCATCAAAGAGAAAAGGCGAGGAAAGCTGAGTGGTGGTGTGCGCCTTCTTCAAGACAACGCGCCTGTGCACGCAGCTCGTGTTGCAAAGGAAGCTGTGAAGAACTGTGGCTTCAAGGAGATCGACCATTCTACAGCTCAGATTTAGCTCCCAGTGACCATTTCCTCTTCTCAAAACCACAAGAAGGAATAAGAAAATTTCCGTTTTACAGACAAAACTTCTATTTGGGGGGGGGGTTTAAATGTTAATTCAAAGATGTGAGAAGTGTATTGCAATAAGAGGAATTATATTGAAAAGTGAAATATGGCTTTTGTCATCATACCTAGAAAACGTTAGCCCGGAAACTTACGGATCTACCATCTACCATCTTAAGAGCGCATTAAAGTTTATGGCTGCAATGCAGAAACCTATTGTTTGCATCGGACGTTAGGAAGAGTTCGAGGTATGGTTGATGCTAAGCTAACTTGTCCATAGTTCCATCTTTAGTGATTAATAACAAACGTTGGGGTTGGTAAATGTAGCATTCTACTCGTTGTTGGCATCTTATTTGTGTTGCGATTGTCATTGTCGAATTTGTTATCAATACATGTAATTAATCCCTAAAATGAGTACCAAATCAAATATGGCTTTTTTCCCTGTTTTGTTACAACTGCCAGGAGTACATGTGCACAAGCGGTTTAATGGGGAAGGTACTAAGCGCGTATGTTTTCTTTTTTAATAAATGGTTTTAGACACAAATTATTGAAAGAGAAATTCAATTACTATATATTATATTTAACAATTACAAAAATGAGCAATATAATGTAACCTTCAGCCTCAAGCTAAGTCAGTTGCGTATAAATATTCATTATTCCAAACTATCCATGTAACATTAATTTAATTTTGCGTACATTATATTATAACTTATATAAGGAATTCAAATGAATAGCTGTATTAATCTTGCTGTTCTTTCTGGTCAATATGAACTGTAATAAATTCTGGATTTTAAGCATATTTCAAATAAAGATCTTATTATGATATTCAGTGACTGTGATATTTTCTTTTATTTCTAAAATGCAATTATTATATTGTTTAGTCTCAATCTGTCACAGTTCATACATACGTTCGGGTCAATGTGATCATTCTTACAGGCACATATTAGTGTTATATGTGCAATCTTATGCCATATATTCTAGTATTTTTCGTTTTATGTTATATTACATATTAATTTAAAAATGAGCCTGTGCTCTACTATCGCGCCATGAATGCTGCTTGGCGCTAAATTCTTTTTATCCTTCTTGAATGCCTCTATTGTTGCTCAGTTTGAGCGCAGGCACCATGGCAAATAAACAACTGAGTAAAGTTGAAATAGATGCACTTTTCATTGTATCCTACAATGGAGCATGTTTCTGAATATAAAGCCCATTTGCATTACACTTCCTTCCTTTGATTTGTACAGTACAGAAGGTTCTTTCTAAAGACAAAAATATAACACAGCGGCTATATCCACCTGCGCAATGCTGCCGTCTTTCTGCATCGAATGTCATCAAGAGTATACCAAGAATTATAAGGTTTGAAGTCATCAAACTAACTGATATATATACAGTTCATTCAAACCAGTATTCGGTGTCATGCTTGAAAATTAATGAATAAAATGACTAGTTTGGAGAGAAAGCAAGTTTATGGCCTAAAGTAGAGAAACAATGATATCGAGTTTCAAGCTTATTTCTTGCCGGCATTTATCGATGTCATGGAGAGTCAACCCGAAGCTTTTGGAACGAGGAAACTGGCCGCAATATCAAGGATGCCAAAAATGTATACACACTTTAACAGTTAATATCTATTTAATATATTTCAAAGTTGGACCGAAAAACAACAGTAATGTGTAGTATGATGTTCTGCAAATAGATGTGATTCCCATACATTATGATAGCGTTGCTACGTGACAGGTAAATCAACAATGAACAAATGAAGCCAAGATTATCGTATGATGTTCTGTAAACAGATGTGACTCCCATTATGTTATGCTAGCGTTGCTACAACAAATATGAGCCAAGATTATCGTTTGAATGCGAAAATCAATTTTGAAGTGTTATTGGAAAACCGAGAATGTTGTTGAAGTTCAAAGGCAATGGAGACGTGTGTACAGAACAGAACCATCAACGCGGGTAACAATTACCCGCCATTGATACACTCTATGGAAATGAGGAATTTAACTTCCAACAGGATGGAGCACCACCATATTACCACCAAGATGTACATCGCAGAATGATGTAACTCGAATTCTCACCCACGAGAAGTTGCTTCAACCAGGGACAAGACCGAACTCCAAAATGTAATTACTTACACTAAAGACGAGTGATAACTATTATGTGCGGACACGCAGAACAATAAGGAAAAGAGTTAAGCAAGCATGGTACCTAGTGGTAAAAGAATAAATTGTCGAAAATTCGAGAGGAAGGTAATGTTCATAGCGGAGCAAGAGGGCACACAAACTTTGGAGAGGGCGTATACCTACATACTACTACACCAAGTTCATGGAAACAAGTAATAACACTTAATTGGCTATAGGGGACTCTCAGCAGAAATTTTCTGGTGTTTCAACGTTAAGCCAAGCAATGCAAAATTTAAACAAAAAAAAAAAAAGCATTTCTTTACTGTTAGAACAGGATTAAAGTACATATCTTGCTGCCATATGATTAGTTCAAGTTTTCCATATTAAACTCTCTCGAACCAAAATGTTTGCAAGCATTACTTATTTTTAATAGTGTTTAGCCTCCGTTTTTACTGCTGATGGATATTGATGATACATCAGATGAAATGATATATTTGAAAATGATTTTTATAAGGAAGTAAGCGTTTGGGATATCTCCCCAGCATTTGCCATTTATGAGAACTGAGGAAAACATGGAAGGGGTCCTGCTTGGAGTCGAACCCACACTCCCCTCTCACAAGTTCGTGCCTTAACTACCTCGGTGCCCCGTAACGGTGTTGTAAGGCCTACTTGAAAGTGATCTTACCGCTATTTGGTTATGCAAAATGTATCTGATATTGACTTTCAGATATGCATTTTATGGGCCAATGAAACTTCGTTTAAGCTTAACGGCTGTGTTAATCGGCACATTTGTGTTTACGGGCTAGTGAAAACCTATATAAAACTATCAATGAATCATAAACACTGCTGCAGTGACATTTTGTGGTAGCATATGGAGTAGGTGAATCAAAGGACCATACCTTATTGTAAAGAAAGATTAGAGACAGCGATACCGTGATTGTACAGGGGTGTTTATTTCTTAACTTGAAAACAGCCCGCATTTTTTCGAGATAAAGTTGACATTGCAATAAAATAAAGCATTGTCTCTTCATGGTTTAGAGTGTTCAATTTCTTAAATATGCAAATTCATGAATGGACTAGCTGTAACGGGACAAGAGAATGGAGGCGCTGAGGCAATGCAGCGTCACGTGATGTGACATTTTACTAGAGTATCATAAAAGATGAAGTTTTTGCCCAAATATCACGTAATCTGAAACACTTGTAACAAATGATGGAACAATCCTTCCAAAACTTGCATATGAAATGTCATGAGTGTAAATGGGTGCCTAAACAACGTGAATTGTGCATCTACATTTGGAACAAACTCTGTACAGAAATGTACGAGAACAACAAAATGCAAGTGAATTGTTAAACTGTTCTTTGTTAAAATGTTTGGACACCGCAAATCCCAATAAGATGGTAATTATTCAAACCGCCACGGGTAGCTGAGGTTGTTAAGGCGCGGACTCGTGAGTAGGAGGTCTGGGATTCGAATCCCGTCAAGGCCGTCCTCCTTGATTGAGGTTTTTTTCCAGGTTTTTCTCAGTCCTCATAAATGGCAAATGCCCGAGATGTATCCTAAACTTAGGCCTGGAACGTTTCCTTCCTTAAAAGAAAATCGTTTCCCAATATATAATTTCATCTCATGTATCATCAGTGTTCACCGCCTGTGGTGCCTCAGTAGTAAAAACGGGTGTTAAACACTACTCAAAAAATTCAAAGAAATCTCTTGTTAAACGTGCAACTTCAGAGTAAGGTTTAATACAAATTTGTTGGAGTGAAGGTGGATCAACTAGTATATGTCTTAGTATTGGATGCAGACATGCGGCAAACATGTTAACATAATTACATGACATCAGCACTAATTTGCCTTAGTTTTATAGATGCCAGTGCTTAAATACTTTAGCTCTGCAGATAGCACTGGGCCTCTACGGGTAGGTATGTTCCTGCAGAGTCACACTAAATGGTTAATAAGACTCGCCGTAATAAAACTAAATTACGTTTGTCTCAGAGCGCTTTGTGTTTTATAGTCCAGCACAGAGCTAGCGGCAGAGGTGAGTCAGGGCACGGTATTCGTTTGAATCTTGCATGACGCAGGGTAAATTGGCCGAGGAGCAAAACAGAGTGGATATCCTGGTCATCAGGAGAGGACCGCGTACCTGCTCATCTAACTTTAAACAAATCAATCTGTCATGTGTCAGGAACATTCCCTCCAAGCCTCGTGAGATGACAGCAGTGGTTTCCGTCAGAAACGTTTCTCATGCTCCCGTCATAAAAGGGAGTTTATACACTTGACATCGCAGACAGAACGTCAGGCACCTCCTGCTACTGAACTTTTATCAAAATAATACAAACTTGACAAGCAAAAGCGAGAAAAGTATATACTCGTAAAGCCTTATATTAAATATCCGTTATGCATAGTAATATCCTTTGAGTGCTTAAGATGTGTTGACAGCGCGCTTACGAACAGTGAAATGTCCAATTACTACCATCTCACACCACACCTTAGGTAGAAAGGCTATGATCTCACATCATAAATATAATATAAAGGTTTATACCTGTTTATACACTAATGCCTAAACTTTCTTACATTAAAAAGAAATCGCTCTTGGAAAGGGACCAGGCATTAACACAACTTCTCGATTCTTGAATATTATTTAGTACGAAAAAACACTCTCTGTACTTGGTACTTTAATCAGAAACGATTTGCTACTGTCAAACATAGAGAAGGCAATTCGTTCGGACAACATAAACCTGCATACTGAAATGAGTTGCATAAATACCTTTCCCTCGATTGCTCAGGTTTTGTAAATAATGATTTTAATCTTGTTAAATTAAAATAAGGAAATTTGCAAATATCATGCTTAAAAAGCATTCGTTACCCGTCTTAGCTCTATTTTAAAAACTGAATTAATTTCTTGACGAATGCTATTTTGAGTTCAACAAAAATGTGTAAATGTGTCCTATACGCGTTATATTTTAATATCCCCTTGAAACAATAATTAGAGAAAGAGCGGATTATGTGCTGTAATTCATAACCAGAACTAGGGTGTATATGTAGTAAAAGGGTTTAAAATGTGCATATATATTAACTAAAGATTATAAAAATATGGTATAAACGTTTATAAATATTGTGTAAAATAATGCAAATAATATTTATATCTTATCAAAGTTGCATGCCATTAAAAATACAGTTAATGGTGTTATTATTTAAGAAGAATTGAAACTTCTGATATTAATGATAAAATAATTATGACATTCTTTGTAGTATAATAATTAATTCATTTGTTCTCTCTATTTATGAAGCAGTGACTTAAAAAGCTGCATCTATTGACTCTTATAAACGGCATAATAATAATGGAACACCTGATTAGTTAAATCCAGACCTATTTGTACAGCGTGGTTGGTTGGCTACTTCTGCTTTAACAATTGAGACATTGGGTCAATTTCCTCGGGGCTTTAAGACTTTCGTACCGAGGGGAGTGTTGTTTATAGAGAACGTTTAACACAGCTGCGATGCAAGAGAAAGTGCGTTGCATCATGCTAATACTTTCATCATCAACTACTCCATTGATATAACACTCAACACATTTCGATGGCTTTAAGGTTAACCACGTTCATTTCCACATTCCATGGAAAAGACAGAATTCAGTTTTGAAAGTTTGACCTCAGTAAAATAAATATAAATCATCTGACAATAATACTTTTGAAACCAAATATATAAGGAGGAAATTTTCAAATAAAAGGTTAAGTTATGTAAAGATATTTGTCATAAATATGTAAAAATATATATTATACTCGGAAATATGTAACAAATTTGGAGAACAAAATATGTTTAAGCGCTGAAAATATGCACATAACTAAAGTTTCTCATTAATGAAAAAATGTGTATTTACATATAAATTAGTTGGTTAAACCGTAGTAAAATGTCTTTGGTAAATTTTATTATTTTTTGTTTATGCTCTTTCTTCATTAATATGGATGCTTTTAGAATCATTAAAATTCCCTTTTCAAATTATCGGTAAAATTTAATTGCGTTTTTGAAAGTCTAACGCTTCTTCATTTGCTCTAATTTTCTGATGTAACACAACTTTAATTTTACTATTGACATTCACTTTTTAGTATCTTCTCACGGGACAATCACATATATTTTAGTTTCGGAATCGACAATCATCCCTCTACATTCTTGTGTTCAAATAGTGTGCAAAACACTGGGACTTAAGGCTTCCTTTACATAAGGTTTTTATTCATTTTCCCTCCTTGCATTTTCTCCCTGGTAATTATTGCTTTCGATATATGTATATTGCTATTCATGTGTTTTATCACCATCATAAGTGTCTCGTTTCTAAGGACAGACATTATTTGTTTCTAATTATTTGTCATGTTCTCGCATGAAACTACTCAACATGATTTTTGGCTCATGAAGGTCTATGCTGAATTCAAATCATGACACGCCACTTTGCTATTTTTCTAACTTTCAGTATTCTAACTGGTTTAGTATTTGTTGTGTTCTATTAGGTATATTTTAATGTCCATGTCCATGTGAAAAGTGTTTCTCTTTGAAGCGTTCGATAAATAATGCAAAACACATAAGAAATCACGAGCTCTCAGAGGCAATTAAGAAGTGTTTATTAGGAAATGAGGGTGGATAAAACTTGAAAAGGCTGTCATCATCAGAAGAAGGTAAAGTTTAACTGATCGTCTACTTTACGGACGGTCGCTAATTGCAGCCAACGAGCATTGAACTTAAGCATGTCCTTGTTCGTGACTATCAGCAAATAACTCTCTTCAACCTGATTTCTCTGACGACAGTATAAATACAACTATTCACAGTACAAATATCTGCGTTAAATAGAGGTTTTGAAGCCTACCGGCCTAACAATCATAAGGAAGAGAGCCATAATATATTTAGAGTGCTTGCTTAATACCATTCGAGGATTCGATTTCTTGCCCAGCATTGAAAAAGGAGATAAAACATAGAGTCACCAGTTCGAACCTAAAAGGAAAAGACAATCCAATGGAATGCCTTCACAAAATTTTTCTGTGGCGATTAAGTTTTTCTGAGAATATGGAAGTGTTATTTTAATCAATATGGTGTCTATGGTGATAAAGGTCTTTACACCCGAAATCAAATAACGGAGGAAAAATCGCTAAACTTGATGGATCGGATTGGAATGAGTTGTATTGGATTGTTAAGTTCTAAGCCTTGCTCCAGGACTGGCTTCGGGAGGAAGAAATGAGGCGAGGAAGATTTTTTTTTGAATAGTGTTTACCGCCCGTTTTACTACTGAGGCGTACAGGCGGTAGTGAGGAAAGTACCGGGCTACCAGGATTTACGGGCGCTCAGGTACGGACATAGACGGAGTCCTAACATTATTTCCACATAGAAAATCCCAACACCAGTGCAGCCCCCTCCAAGAGTTCCCGACACTCAGAAAGGGTAGAAACCTTTCCAAAGCGCAAGTCACCGTCACACCTCACCGGCTCATCTCGATCCTCCATTAGAACCAAATGGAATGAAACTATGCGAAATCGGAGTCAGAAGTTCATGGAATAAAATTATGCATCCTAGAATTTGCCTAAGCGACCATGGGCAACCACAAAAAATCCCTGTGTCAAGATGGCCGGACCCCAGGGGTTTTAACTTGCATCTCTTAAATGTGATTCCCAAGTGTTACCGCCTGAGTCACCCCTTTCGGTAAATTTAGGTGAATTGTCCTTCCTCTCTAATCCTGTAGCCCGAGCTTTGCATTTTCTGATTTCCTTCTCTTCGGTCCTCAGAAAGACACAGTGTGCAAAATATAGTCACAGTATAAAGATGGCTGAGAGACCGATCTGCAGAGCGATACTGCAACAGCATACAGCTCTGACATCTACATGGCAAAGTCAAAGGTTTCCAAGAAAATTATATTGAAAAATAGCACTATATAGTCAAAAAATGAAATAATCTGGTGTGAAACAAAAACAAACCGTGAAAGAAACACAACACCTTTCAAATATAATGGAAAAGAAACAATGTAAGAGGGTGCCTACTTATAGGCCACTACGGAGCTTTCCTCTTACCGCGGTGTATAACAGTTGTCTATATAAAAAAAAGATTAATCCAAATTCTTCCCCAATATCGCATATATTTCAATTTCTAATATACACTGACTCGTTGTAGCAAACAAACGAATAAATGATATTCTGCAATAATTGTAAGCATATAGGAACTATAATCGCTTGATATAATTAAGTCTCTATGAAGATAGAGCTTTAGCCATAAACCTTGTCCGTTTACTCGGTGTTTTACGTCTCGGCTACTCGGCGAACGTAGTAATTCCGCTTCTCCTTGTCACGTCCTTAAACGTGAGTTACTGAATCTGTTCCTATCCGTCTCGCAGCAGGGTACTTTCATTCGCGAATATTATTAGACTAATTACTCTAGAGCAACTCAGTTTATAAGTAAATTTAAATAAAAGACAGCATAAGGAAATGTTTTCAGAACTTTCCCTAGTGCTTGATTCACGATCTCGGCAGGCATAATAACCGAGGCATAAAATATCGCGTGACCAGATATAGTTAATATCTAACAAACATCCAAACACTTAAACCAGGCTAAAGTGGAATTAAGTTATGTTGGTACTGGACTGTAGACAACAGATGGGAGTGGTACTATAGTTCACCAGGTTCTAACTACCCTCTCCCCTCACCGTGTCACTCTTAGTTCTTGTTTACCCGCTGGCCGATCGCTTCTAGCTTGTGTTCGTGCTTTGTATGTATGCATGTATTTATTAAATCAAAGTTTATATTGTTAGAACAAACACCAACTAAGAAAATCAGATTCCAGACGCTCGCAACCTGTGTATACCCTGAATTACTATATGGATGCCAGACATGGTCACTAACAGAAAAACAAAAGAACAAAATTCAAATATGCCAAAGAAAAATGCACCGCAAGATCCTGGGAATAACTTTGAAGGACAAAACACCTACAGTATTAATAAATCAGCTGTCTCAGACGACAGATATTGCACAAATAGCTACCAGAAGCTAATGGCAATGGGGCGGTCACGTCGCAAGATTGCAGGACAATAGATGGACCTACAAGATCTCCATGTGGGACCCCCGGATAGGAAAAAGGACACAAGACAGGCCAGAAGAACAGAAGAGGATGGACAGACTTCAAGGACTTTGCAGGTCCATTTTGGTCAAGAGTAGCAAGAGGAAGAGAAAAATGGAAATCTCTCGAGAAGCAACTAGTGCAGTGAGAAATGGAGTAACAATGAACAAATCAATCAGTGTCTTAAACAGCGTACGAACAACTAGCGAGGAGCGTGGAATAGCTCACCACGTTAGGAAAAAGCGAACTTTCCCTACTTGTTAGAAGCCTTTTGTCCTTATGGGACGCAATAGGCTATCTTTATCTTTGTCTTTATTTATTCAGTCTGCAACTGGGCTCTTCTATGGCAGTAGAGAAATAGTGGAATTAAAATATTTACAGCTTGTACTTACAATTACGCATGCCAATATAATAAAACACGTTTCAAAATACATGTCATGTTAATTATACGCATGTGAATGTAATTAAATGCATGAAATACATGTCAACCTGACTAAATGCGCTTCAACCTAATTAAATACAGATCAGACTAATTATACAAATGTGAATGTAATTATGAAGTACATGCCAACCTGACCAAATAGAGTTCAACCTAATTAAATACTTGTTAGTTTAATTAAATATAATTTAATCTAATTAAATACAAATCAATCTAATTAAATAATGGTAATGTTATAACATAATTAAATACATTTTAACCTAATAAAACATATTTCAATCTAATAAAATGATGGTAACCTATTTATATAAATGTCAAGCTAATTAAACACATGCCAATATAATTTAAAACACATCAGCCTAATTACATATATTGCAACCCATATAAAGATTTGTCACACTATTTAAATACATTTCAACCTAATTAAATGCATGTCAACCTAATAAATTACCTGTCAATTAAAGTATATACTCGTATATGTCACCCAGCTAAATTTATGTCAACCATTTAAATACATTTTATTCTAATTAATTGTATTTCAACGCAGTTAAATTTATTTCAATATAATTAAATTGATGTCAACACAATACGTTTAAAGGTAATTAAATGCGTTCAGTCTAATTTACTACGTAGCAACCCAATAAAATATATTTCAATCTAATTCAATTCATATCACTTTAATTAAATACGTTTATAACTAATTAAATTTGTTTCAACCTATTTAAATACACTTTAAACTAATTATATTTCATTTTAATTACATACTTGTCAACTGCATAATATAATCTATGAAATATAGCACTTAACTAAGTTTCTTTCAAATGTTTTTAATTATTACAGCACAGAGCTCAAAGACTATGCAGGTAAATTATTCCAATTATCGATGGTTCTTTTTAAGAACAGAATATTCCTACGTCTGTCCTCTGTTGTCTTCTTTAAGATTTAAATGTGAGAGTACCTACTTTGACGTTAGATGCTTAAGAATCCCAATGACTACCCATAACTAAAGCCCAATACATACGAGTATTCTGTAAGCAATTACAAATGTTTGAAAATAAATCATGTATTAAGTTGTATATGATAGTATGTTAGAAGGAAAAAAACCGCAGATCACTAGATTTATGAAATACTAAAATGCTAAAAATAGTTTAATTTCTTAACCGGTAGTGTTGAAACTAATCAAGCTGTAAAGTTTGCCAGGCAAAGGACACGCACACATCTAGAGACGGCAATATACAGTAGCTCAAACCAAAGATGATCCACAGTAAACTCCAAGTTGGACATTATGCAGTCGGTAAATTAATTTCCGGCGCTGCAGGGCAGGAACTTGCCACTAATAAGCAAGCAATTCGTCGCTTCAGGGTCCAGGAGGGCCAACTAATTCCGTGCCATTTCCCTTTCCCTTCCCGCTTCACTGTGTCCCATCTGGTGTGCAGAACTCTTGTTCAATTTTCATCTCCGGTGCTAGATACACAATTTCAGCCAGCAATGGAAGCAAACAAGAAACACATTACTCAGGAAATGGAAGATGAGAGGAGATTTAAAAGATATGGACTCTCAACTGGTTTACGAGTGTCCAAATTGTTTGAATGCAGTGTGGATTATTCAAAAAGTATGTTTATTCTACGAATATGTGGATGTAACTTCACCAAAATTTATTAGGATCGCTAATAAAAAAGTTAATAATCATTTTAAAGTACTTTAAAAAGCTGGAAATAATTAAGTAACAAACATATCTGAAAACTATACCAAAAGTAAGTATCAGTTTTAGAAACCCTAATTCGTGGCCGCTCACATGCGAAGAGATGAAAAGTGATGGAGGTCATCACACACGCGCTTGGCGGGAGGAGAGAAGAACATGTGCTGCGCTTCTGTAAACGGTCATAATGGCAAACGGTTACCTGTAGATCCTATGAACAGCAACTAACTCTTAGACCCCTCCGTTTCGTTATCTGAATGAGATAGACACGTTGAGACCGCTGCACAATATGTTGACACCGGTCACAGAGGAAAAATACGCAAAATATTCATTAAAAAAACATATCTGTCCTTTGTGTACAAAGCGAAGCATCTACTTGATGACAAAACAAAGTATGAGAGTTTGTATCGTCTGTTTTTCTCGCTCTCGTTCCTGGTTTTTCTTTACAGCTTTCAAACTAATGAATGCAAACAAATGAAAATTAAAACGGCCGTATATTTATGTATGAAAAGCACGGCCGGTGAGTCCAAGATTTTCCCGAACTATTATGAAAGTATTGGTACCTTTTGTAAAAACTTATTTGCATAAAAAGAGCTTCACTGTATACTCTTAATTTTTTTAACACGTAGATTCAAAATTCATTCTCCTATTAAGCTCGGATGTAAGTAAATGCAGTTCTCATTCAAGAGTTATATGCTGTATGTTAATTATTATCAATCTTAACGCTTTATGAATATAATGCTATTGTTATGATTATTAATATTTTGTAAGAATTCATTATAATAAAAAGGCAAATATTGGAAAAGTGTGAATTTGGTTTCTTTGTATCTTCAAAATGTTCAACTTTTAATAATTAATAGGATGAAAATTTAAGGATTTAAACGTTCAGCTAAATCTTAGGAGTCCACAAATGCGAAAGATCTTTAAAAGAGCTCTGCATTAAGTCAAGTGAGAACTGCTGCACTAGAGGAAAGAAGTACTACAATTATGTAGGCAAAACAGCCAAGAAAGATGACATTCCTATGAGGTCTTACTTTACTTTCGTTTTCCAAGAAATCATATCAGATAAAAATTGTTCTTATTCCAGTCTTTATTTTTCATTTTATGTTAGGTAACTTACATTTATATCAGTTTTATTTCTCTAACTATGAATATGCTGTTCAAATTATCTTGTCATAAACATGAGATAACTTTTCAGGTTTCTTTGTCCCCTGATTTCTGATTTTCTTAAGATAGTTCTGTATTTTCAATTATATGCAATAAATAAGAGTTTAATAGTGCGTAACATACCAGCACTGTAGCGCCTGCACAATGGTACTGAAACAATGAAGTTGCATATGGACAAACGTAATCTCGGCGATATATACGAGGGTAGGTCCATAAGTTTTTGGTGCCGCCGCTAAGAATTATCGCCTTCTTAAATCCTTATATGGTGTCATACCTTATGTGTTAAGTAAATAATTCCAGCTCTAACATCCGCTCCGACATGTTCAGTTGTTCAGATATAGTTGCATAAAGAAGGCTATGTGTAGAATATTGTGATATGTTCAAAATGGAATTTCGAGCTGTTATCAAGTTCTTCACAAAAGAAGGACTTACTCCAAATGAAATTAAACAGCGATTGGACGGTGTATATGGGGAAACATCCTCCCCCTCATATTTTACCGTAAAAGAATAGACCAATATTTTTCGAATGAGTAGAGAAAGCATTGAAGACGAAGAGCGTGCAGGTCGGCCTTTGGAGGTGTTCAATCTTGAAAACATCGCTCTTGTGCAAGGAGAAATTATGGAAGACCAGCGGTTCAAAGTTACACAAATAGCAGCAAGATTAGGCATTTCTAAAACAACAGTTCATCGAATTATTCATGAACATTTATACATGAATAAGGTTAGTGCAAGATGGGTGCCTAGACTCTTTCCTCAGTCCAAAAGCAGCAACAGATTTGTTGCCTGGCATTTTTGGAGCTCTGCCGTGGCAACAAGAGAGAAATTCTGCAAACCATTGTTACAGGAGGTGAAACTATGGTCCTCTACTATGATCCTTGTCTAAAAGAGAATCAATGGAGTGGCGTAAACCTGGCGAAGCAGCGCCTCTAAAGGCCAGGAATAGTCTTCATTCACTTCAAGGAGAGGAACACCATAGTTAATGGGGAGTACTATGCTGGCCTACTGCACAGACTACGTGCTTCCATCAAAGAGAAAAGGCGAGGAAAACTGGGAGGTGATGTGCGCCTTCTTCACGACAACGCGCCTGTGCATACAGCTCTTGTAAAGAAATGTGACTTCAAGCAGATTGACCATCCAGCCCATTTATTGTAAATATATCTAATCCTTTTAGGTCTTAATACAAATAAATGAATATTATCAATTAAGATCTTATTATATTATCCTATATTGTTTTCATCTACGAGTCAACAAGATAAATTCACATTTAACAATCAAACTACTAGTTCAAAAAAGAAGGTAAAATACAAAAAAAAATCATAAAGCAAGATGCCTGATTAAAAGGATTATCATGATAGGATAAAAAATCTACCTCTCATTGACTATTTCTCCTTCTCAAAACTCAAGAGGGCCTTCGAGGAAGGAAATTTAAGTCTGAGGAAGAAGTGATGGATCCTGTTTATGCCCATCTTGCAGACGAGACTTCTATTTTGGCGGGGGGGGGGGGTTGAGATGTGGGAAGTGTATTGCAATAAAGGGTAACTATATTTGAAAGTGAAATATAGTTTTTGTCTTTATCATACCTAGAAAAATGGTTAGGCCGGAAACACATGCACCTACCCTGATGTCGGTCCTGGTGGTGTAGTGGTTACCATACTTGCCTCCTAAATCCAAGATCGCGGGTTCGAACCCGGCCAGGACCGATGGATTTTTTCGGGCGTAAAAATCCTAAGTGTGGCTTCTTCGGAAGGGAAGTAAAGCCATGGGTCCTATATCGTACATTTACGGCACGAAAAAGAACCTCAAGCCTGAAAGAGAGGCCTCTGAGCAAAATTTGTCGGCCGTTTCACGCCCTGAGTTGAATGGGACGCTGATGACCTGCGATGTTAAAGAGCGTCCATAAATAAACCAAGCAAACCTACCCTGATAGGTAAACGACATAAAGTTGACAGTTTTATCTGAATGTTATTTGCTTTATTGCTGTATCTTTCTTGGGGTTTTGAAGGAGTGTTTTCTGAGACGCACATATGAGTAGTACAAATTTTCACTATTTTATTATATAAAGAGATCGATCACTATACAATCACATTTTAATTGCAAACGACTGGGAGGCAATAAGAATGACTTAACTTCAATTTTAGCTATTCTTTTCGGAATATAAAATCATTACACCGGTTCGGCTACGTTCCCGTCTTCTGGGCACTGATGTATACCACAATAATGAAGATTAAGTGTATGATAATTAATAACATGATAGCGAGTGATGTTCGGAATCAAGTGCTGAAAGTCTATGCGTGCATGAATTGCTAAGTAAGAATTGGGGGCTTGAAGAACACAAGTTTAAGTGTTTTGTTTGTGCTTCCCTAGTTCTTGTTATTTTAGTTACATTGTTCCAAGAGTTACCTTTTTATTATTCGGTCAAAGCTGGGCAACATGTGACCTTTTAGATTAACATTTTCCTCCCAGTAACATAAAGCTTAAAATCATGAAAGGCCCGCTCCTGGCTATATTACATCATGATGCGCAAATTCTCATCATCACCAGGCGACCATAGCTCAGCTCCTAATTACCTTCCACTCTCAATGAGCACTAAAATGGTAATTAAAACAGATAATTTCCTTTTACTCTGGACACTTCTTGCATTTGTTCAAAATATTCCTATCTTAGAATTTTTCACGAGTTACTGTTCATTACAAATTTATAATAACTAATTATAATATGGAACAGTAATATTTAATTCTATATTACATAATAAATAAAATATTACATATTAACAAAACAAACCACCGTTTCACACTCCCGCTTAATAATTTGCTAGTTACTTTTAGGTATGTGTTTTTAACTCTTCTAATGAGCTGTGCTCTATTTTATTTTACATTTTTTGAAGGGGAGTCTTAATATTTTGAAAAAAAATACTTTGAGTAATCGTAATATATGTACAAGAGAATTTATATTAGAAAAATTCCCCTGTTAGTTTTCTGATACACTAATATTTATATTGTCAAAATGATGTGGCTCTTATATTAAGTTCTAATTGTTTGATTCATTTTTTGAACGGTGTTTAATGCCCGTTTTTACTACTGAGGCACCACAGGCGGAGTTGTTTGATTAGGTATTCCTTTAAAAATATAGGGTAAAAGTCCGACATAAACTATAGACCCTCTGTTCATTCTTGGATATGTTATGTAAACATTAACCACATGACATTGATTAATGACATGCTACTTAATAAAAGTAGTCCACAGTATATATAAAGAGGGTGCCAAAAATGTATATGCACTTTTAGCAAAAAGAATCTCTGTTAACATACAAAACCGAATACACAGAAACAGAAAATGATGAGCACTAATCATCTTAGACTTTTACAGTAACAACAGTTGCTCAAAAAGCCCACCATCGGCGTCGATACACTTCTGAGTACTTTGAACTATTGATTGCGCAAAGTTTGCAAAAGTGATCTCAGTCATTGCAGTACATGCCGTTTCAATTTCTTCCCCAAGTGTTGCCAGTGTAGCTGGTTTTCTACGGTATACAACATCCTTAACAGTTCCCATAGGTAGAAGTCCAACGGAGTTAGATCCGGAGAACGCGGTGGAAACTCAATCGGACCCCTTCGTCCTATCCAGTGCCTTGGATCCAGTGCGCGGGGCTTGTTGCTGTGTGAGGTCTCGCAGATCTGCCTTTGTGGACATCGCATACGATATTATGAGTCTAAAATTTGTTTCGAATGCGAGCAATTATTACTCGCGTTGGCGGTTCTGTTCTGTACACGCGTCTCCACAGCCTTTGAACTTCAACAACAAACTCCATTTTCCAATACCACTTCAAAATTGCTTTACGCTGTTCAAACGTTAACCTTGGCTCCATTTTGTTATAGCAACGCTAGTAGCATAACGTAATGAGATTCATGTCTGTTTACAGAACATCATATGATAATCTTCGCTTTATTTGTTTATTGTTGATTTACCTCTCACGTAGCAACGCTATCATAATGTATGTGAGTCACATCTGTTTACAGAACATCATACTACTCACTACTGTTGTTTTTCTGTACAATTTTGAAATATATTAAATAGATATCTATTGTGAAAGTGTGTATACTTTTTTGGAACCCTTGGTAATATATGCATAAAAATAGGAGACAAAATATAAATATACACATAATATATATATATATATACATGTTTTATATTGATAAACATCCACTGCCTACTAACAGCTATTATTCTTTTGTATCAAAATAAAAACATAATTGTTTAATGTCACATCATTGTGAAAGTTCAATTCGAATATTTATTAAACAGAATATAAGTAGTAGTGAGAAAACCGAAATTATATTTGTTTAACAACTTTGCCGAAAAGCATTGCACCCTAGCAATAAAAGGCATTTCAACATCACTTTTTTATACGTTTTTATACGTTTCTCTTAAAAGTATTGATTTCGCATATAAAGAAGTCTTGAAAACAGGAAAAATATCATTTTGATTTTATCAAACGATAACCACAACGATTTTATTAATTTCTGCGCAGTTGACCTGCCCCTATATGCTAAACGCCATAGTTATGATATGGAGTAAAGTGAAAGGTTACGTTGCCGAAAATAATAAAACATTCAAACTGCAGAATACTTGGCCTTTGGTGGGGAAAGGTTTGAACCCGGCCAATGCTAAGTAGAAAAAGTGCATTGAGCATGTTGTGACAGTAGAAGAAAAGACACTTTGGAAAATTGGCTGCCTTTGCGATACTATTGTCAATCGACAGTGATCACATCAGGTGAATAGACATCTTCAAGTTGCAGTTAGAGTGATAAATAAGTATTATTAACCAGTTTTCAGAAGGTAATATCTTCAATTATTAAATTATAATCACTTTATTAAACAATTATTCTAATCGCTTTTCTTGTTACTCATTTGATTTAACTCACCCTATAGGCATAGTAATGTGTTAAATAGTATACCATTAGTTCATGAATTATTTTTGATCTGGTGTGTGCAGATTTTGTTTTATGTACATTAGAACCCATTATAAGAATGAACAAAGTGTACAGTTTCATTCAATTAGCCAAGACTTTTTAGAGCAGTTCTTAACCTGCTACCATGATTGAAAATTCGCTTCTTCTTTTACAATTAACTTAATGTATAAAGCAAAAATGGTGCCTGTGATTCAATTGTTCTGAGACCTCGTCATAAAAAAACTGTCTATAGTATAATAAAAATAACTAAACCTCCAGTGAGATACTAAAAATATGTTAAACTTAGGATTCGAAAGAGAGCGGATTATATATTACTATTATTTTTTTTTCAACATTCCACAGAACTCCGTTTGAATGTTTGTCTTTTGAATGGTGTACAAGTCACGGTATTATAATTTTGTTTATAATGTTGTGCACTTGATAAAATAAATTAAAAATGTTAATATCGGTTCAGCGAACCTCCTCTTCGAAATCCATTACTTTATTTATTTATTTGTAGTGTACTTTTATGTTTCTCACATTTAGAAAACGCACTCTGCTGGCATACATAATTAAACAAAGATTACTTTTCAACAATTATTGTTTTTCTTTTCTTAGTAATTTACAGTATTTTTTTCATGAAATATTGTTGCTACGAGGAGAAAGCGGAGCGGGCGGGGAAGGAATATCCACAGTCAGGCAGTGGTTGGTTCAGTTGTTTTCATAGATTTAATACTGTTTATGAGCTTGTACGACAGATCTAAAACCAGAAACAAAAAGTGGAGCAATTTAAGCAAACTAAAACAATATTGTTCTCAGTGTCACAGAGAAGTATATAGCACGCTCAGAAAGACTTGTAAAACGGGTACATTGCTTTGAAATAGATTATTTATAGTAATTTTTTGTACCAAGGTTCAGTTTTATTATATTTGCTTTAATTGTTCCCATTATCTTTTAAATATTTCATATATTGCACTAAGAATACTTTTCAAATATCATTAACTCTGTTTTAAATAAATAAGAATTTAATAAAATGTTTACTTTCCTTTCTCAAATTATTTCATGTAGTGGGTTCAACGTGGCACCTTCTCGTAGTTCATATTAAAAAAAGAAACTTTGAAGTCCTAGGGTTAATCAATTATAGACTTGCTATTCTAAAATAAACATACATTTGTACGTTGCTCTTGGTGATGATTGCAATATCATGAAGTAATCAGAACAGAATGAAATTTACATCACATGTCATTAATAATGATATAAGTGTTATAGTTTCAGAGCAATATTACAATATACCTGCTAAAAGATTTACTTTGTTAAGCCTCCATGATCTGAAACAGAAGCTGCTATATTTCGGTGTGTCAAATTAAAGAGATCTTGAATAAATTAATAATTTGTAAAAGTTAATTTGTACTGGCTATCGGAGGAATTTGGCGCATCAATTTCAAATGACCATATTCCTGGCGAACGTGCAGACCAAAGATGAAGCTGTATGTACCATGCTCTGAAGAAGACCTGTGTCAGGAAGGAAGGGTGTAACTTTTCCTCTTACAAATTATCTGTGGTGCACAATTTGCTGTATAGCAAACCTGTAATTAGAGGCGGGAGCAGCTATCTGTGCGGGTCTGGGAAGGTTGCGCAGTGGAAAAGGAAAGCAAAGTTCAACCAATAAGCGTCATTTGAAGTAGAGAGTCGTGTGTTTTGTTGTCTGCGAGTTGGTCTATTGTTTTTCATCGTTTTCTTCCAGTTTGTGCTTTAGATTCTGTTTTAAAGTATTACAGAGAAGTAAAATATGGAGCAAGAAAATCGCAAACTTAAAGTTTTGCATAAATAAGCACGTGAAATGGCATATAAAGTGTACAGTTATTTAAGAAGGAGGCAGCCGACCACAGCACGTGGCCAGCAGCTCGGCTAACGGTGTTGCTAAGTGTCAAGAACGCACCTCTGAAGCCTGTGGTAATGGTGTGAGAGCTGCGCAGAAATTTGCTGAAGAACGAAGATCATCTGTGAATGATAATTCTTTTTAGATCACCAGAGAAAAATCGTATGCGCAAAAAAGATATAACTGATTTAGATGGCTTTGATAAAGGTGTTCTACGTACTTGGTTTTTGACATATAAAGAACGTGGAGTTCCTACTGTACATATACTAGCAGTTAAAATGAAGAATTCAATTGGTTTTAAACGGGGCAAGTACTCCATGTTGCGTTTTTTGAAGTGAATGGACTTTAAATATAGGCAATGTAATGATGTGAGAAAGTTTATTTTGTAAAGGGCTGTAATAGTAGTAGCTAGGATTATGTTTTTTACAGACATGTATGAAATTAGAAAGGCTAACACATTTAACAGTCATTATTTAGACAACACAAAGAAGAAGAGGTGTATAAGTGAAGATCGCTCTGGTGGCGTAAAAGTTCCAATAGTAAAGGCGTTTTGTTTGCCATGCAAATAAACGGATTTTTTCATTAACTTGCATTCTGGAATGTAAGTTAATTTTAGAACAAAATCGACTGTTAAACAGTATCATTCAGAAATGACATATTTTTTGTTCATAAAATAGTTTGAGGAACAATTATTGCTCTATATTACCGTTAACTCTGTCATTATTATGAACAATGCCAGCATCCATTCCTTTCAATTAGATAAAGCATTGTGCATAAAAGGGAAGGCGGACATAATTGCTGGGCCCAGGCATGCGCATTAACTCTGAAATTCTATTCACTGTAAGTTTAACATGTTTACCGTTATTCCTTCATGGTGCAATTTTCACAAACATTGGTGTATCTTGTTTTTATCCAAAGATTTGATAGATAAGTTCACCTCTGTTCAGCTTTCCAATCAAGTTTTGCAACAAGTTAATAGTAATGTTAATAGTTAATGGTTTGACATCCTATCAAAACTATATGTTACTTATTGAATATAAAGGTCAACATTATGTTTTCTTTTTAAATATTTTTCTTTGAGACATTACATTTTTTTTAAAAGGCTACCTTGCTTACTGTTGTTGCCATATCCTCTTGCCATACGCGTTAACATTAAGAAATGGTACGGTGCATTAAAGTCTCTTAGCTTTTCCTATCTGTCCATTGTGCTGTGACGTTGGTGAACGATCTTTCCATGGCACGCATTAAGGGAAACCTTTTACTACAAAAAAAGGCATTGAAAATACATTACTGTAATGCAGCGAACTCTGAATCCGGTTTCTGTCGGGGCAGGTGTTCATGATAAGAGATCAATACGGAAAAAGGACCTTTTAAGTATTCAGATCACGTGTATAATCTAGCATCAGTGCAATGGGAGGTGGTATCGGGAACAGTGACGCAAACGTTTCTTCTCTTTCTTCGTTCATCTGCTGGATATTGCAAGTCTCAGAGAGCTAGAAACATAGCACGTACGTTTTTCAGTAGCTTACTCGCTTGCTTGAAATCTGTCGCTGGAGTTTTATGGCAATCACTTCATCAGGCTAGCATACCCTCGCAGAGGTATTTGTGGCTGTATTTACACAGTTTTAATGAAGTAGAGACTAGAAACACATAACTTTCAAAAAGTGATCGAGAAGCTTTTATGAAATCTTCGCTTTATTATTAATTTCTAGTACTTTTTTGTTGTAGCCTCACAATAAAATCTGGAGCAATTTCAGTGTGAAAAATAAAATTCAGAACAGTTTATGATCACCAAATAACAGCAGTTCCTCTGAACAAACAAATACAAGTATAGTGCTAACCTTTCCTATTGTTCAGTACCTTTCAAACGTGTTTTTGTAACTGCTACAATGCATCTGAAAGACGCCATGAAGCCACTCTATATCTTGTCCAAAATAGTTGGACTTGCACCGTTCTCTATCACAAATTCTGACAGAAATAGCCACCTCTCCTATATCTGGAGCTTGTTTACATTACTGTTCCATGTTGTGGGATTTTGCACCGTTGTTGTTTGGAGCATCTTCTTTCATTTCAAAAGGTTTTCGTACTATGTGAACATAACGGACTTCCTTTCAGTGTCACTTAGATATTTAACAGCCGTTATCTCTGCAGTGGGAGCTTTATTCCACAGGAAACGCATGGACACATTTTTTCGTCGTATATCACAAATAGACCATGTTCTATTCAGAGCGCAAGCTAAGGAAATGTATCAAAGGATGCGGACGGTGTTAATCTTAATTCTTCTTGTGATTGGTCCGCTACTTTTAAGCTTTTATTGCTTCAACATCTACGTATGGTCCGACAACTTTGGCTATGCCATTTATATATCGAAATGTTTCACGAGTTTGTGTAATACCATCATGATAAGTCAGTATATCAGCAACATCCTTATCCTGAAACATCGCTTTTCTGCACTTAATTATCTGTTGGATTATAATTTACGTTTTAGAAGTTCGCACCATCACCAGAGGATTCCAACGCCTTTCATTTCAAGCAAAAACTGGGCAGTGATAATGAACCGATATCGACCAATTATCCCTTTTGAACTGAATGTTCAGGTAAGAAAATCTATTGACCTTTCAGAAGAAGTGGTTGAAACTTACAGAAGAATTCACAGTGAGCTTTGCGACGTCTCTGAAATGGTTAATGAAATTTTTGGACTGCCAGTTTTACTGGATGTGACATATCATTTCGTTACATTGGTGATGAGTTTGTACTACACCTTTTTGAAGTTAATGCAGAGCCATGATCCGAGCGAAAACGTGTACGTGCTAGGGGTAGTTTCCAGTGTCTGCTGGACAGTGCAGTCCACCCTGAAACTAGTAGTCATCGCATCATCGTGCCATGCCGCTAGGACAGAAGCATTGCGTTCTCGAGATGTTGTTCGCAGACTGCTTCTACATCAAGAACATCTGTCGCAGCTAGAGATATTCTCCATGCAGCTCCTGGCCAGCCACGTAGAATTTACAGCCCGTGGCTTCTTTAGAATCGACTTAACACTGCTGTGTTCTATAGTGGCCGCTGGTACTACATATCTAATTATTCTGTTGCAGCTCTAACGAGTTACCAACCCACAGTATCTATTATGCATAATTCAACAGTTGTGCTGGGGACATGCTACATCCCCCAGCAATATTAAACATTTACATTGTGCAAAAATACTGGCGAATATGGACATCTAGCCGTAACTCTATGGTAATACAAACAGAACAGGAATCACAGTCTATTTTGTCATTAAGTTGGGTTTAAACATTTCAGTGTTTATTTAAAGTTATGCAAATACTCTTTATATATCAATTTTCTTTCGTGTAGATGATTTTTTTATTATTTAAATAAAAGTAAAAGGCTGCACATGACTTCACATTAGAGCTGTATGCACGAATTTCTGTCTGTATGTGTGTAGTTATGTAAAAAAGGCGTTAAATTACAATATATTCAGTAATTTATAATACATTTATGCATTTAAATGATACTTCATAATGAACAAATTTCATAATTGCATTACATAATTAGTTCTTTTAACAGAACATTTTAATGATTGTTTTAAAACGAAACTGTAATTCAATAACTATGTTACATTACATTGCTGTTTAAATAGTTAGGGCGCTTTTTGTGTTTCACAAGACAGTGTTGTTAATACACTCCATAAAAGTATTTATATAAAATGTTTTAATATAAGTAGATAAGAGGTGAAATTATGAAATGCATGAACGTAAAATAAACAAAAAGGCAGGCCAAATATATTTGTTATACCCTCGCATTATAGTTTCTAAGGTCTAAAAACTAAAGTCGATTTTTAAAAGACATTAGCATATTCAGTAATGCAGACAATCTATATAGCATAAAAATGTATTAAGGAACGCAATTAAACAGCATAAAAGTTATTTTAAACTACATTTATATGCATAACGAAAAATCTTATTTCCAGACAAAAAAGTTTTTAATAATGCCCGACCATAGTGTGTTTTACCCTGGTGCTCCATTGCATCGTGGAATAGCAACCAGGCGTTTATCGTTTTTTATGTTTTGATAAAGTGAAATCTTGTAACATTTACAGTAAAATGGAGAAATTGTAAGGAAATTACACGAATGCGCGGAAAGAGTAGTAAGATTTAAAAACGGTAGACAAAATGTCGGTAATTAACAATGAGAGATTTTTTTTGCCTTCCAGCAGTGATGCAGCATATGGAACCGAATCTGTGACAAAAAGCGAGTCACTGTTGAAAAAAATTGTGTAGAAATTCAACACGAGTAGGTTCTGCTTGCAGTTTTATCCATGATGACCTCGCATATAGCACAGAGTGTAACAGATGGGTCCCAAGACATTTTCCAGCGGTCACAAGCATGCGTGGGAGACTATTTGTCAGAAGTACTTGGGCAGGCATGCTCCTGAAGAAGGGATACGAGTCTTGGGTGCACCGTTGTGAAACAAAAAATAAGAAAGTCAATGAAAAGAAAACACTCGTCGTCTCCGGTCAAGGAAATTCAAGATACAGACTTACGCTGGGAAAGTGACGACGAGGAACTTTTGGGATGTGAATGATGGCCCTTTATTGGTGCACTTTCAGGAAACAGACCACACTCTAGGAACTCGGTACAGGTCCATGCTGGTGAACTGGCCTGCGATATGAACGAAACGTATCGGTCTTCACTCAACAGGGGTGTTATCGCTTCATGACAAAAGCTCTGAAATATTATACAGCTCGAACTTGGCGCCATCAGAATTTCACTTGTTTGGCCTTTTGAAAGAACATTTGCGAGGTCACCTGGATATAGATGACAATGAGATTATGGAGGAGCCACAAAGTCAGTTCAAGGTCACCCCAAAAACTTTTCCTTGAGAGTATCCGCAAGTTTGTGGACAGGTAGGCTAATTGTGTTGCAAAGCAGGGACAATGTCAAAAAATGAGGCATAAAAATGTCTATACTCTTATAAAAGATCATCACACAAGTTCTGTTATTTACTGACTTTTCTCATAATGTAGAAAGGGTGCCAAAAATGTATACACATTTTTACACATGTATACACATTTTTGGCAAAGAAAAAACTCTGTTAACATAAAAAACTGAATTCACACAAACAGATAATGATGAATTCCAATCATGTTAGACTTTTACAGTTACAGTTGCTCAAAATGACCACCATCGACTTCGATACACTTCTGAGTACGTTGAATTGAGTAACGTTTGTGAAAGCGTCCTCAGCGATTGCAGCACATGCCGTTTCAAATTCTTCCCGAAGTGCTGCCAGTGTAGCTGGTTTTCTACCGTATACAAGAGTTCCCCATAGGCAGAAGTCCAATGGCGTTAGATCCGGAGGACGCGGTGGAAACCTCTTCGTCCTGCGGTTGAACAACATTCTCGGTTTTCCCATACCACTTCAAAATTGCTTTCCGCTGTTCAAACGATAATCTTAGTTCCATTTTGTTGTAGCAACACTAGCATAACGTAATGGGAGTCACATCTGTTTACAGAACATCATACGATAAGCTTGGCTTCATTTGTTCATTGTTGATTTATCTGTCACGTAGCAAAGTTATCATAATTATGTGAGTCACATCTGTTTACAGAACATCATACTACATATTACTGTTGTTTTTCGGTCCAACTTTGAAATATATTAAACACATATCTACTTTGAAAGTGTGTGTACATTTTTTGCACGCTCTGTATAAAGTAGCAAAGTTAATAGTTAAAAAAAGTGTTATTTAAAGAAATAATTTTTATCTACAAATACATTATTTTTACATTAATAATGCATAGTCCATTAGATGAGGCTGTGAGGATAGTGAACAAACATAACATAGACGGAAATAAAAAGTAGATACTTTCTCATAAGTAATGTCGGGTTTTAAGCAAATTTTTATTTGAACTGTGTTCCGACAAGAATTTAAACTAATTTTCAAAGTAAAGGTCATTAGATTTCTAAAGTATTGAGCCACCTTTCAGCGAGGTTTGTTATCCCGAGACGATTCTAGCTTCTGGATTTTGAAAGAGAGGAATTCAGTGATATCCACTTTCAAGGCTTCAATATTTTCCAAATTATTTCCATGCATAAAATGAGCCATGGATCAATTCATGTGGCAATCTGAAGGCGCAAGATTGTGCGCTGGGTGTGTAGCAGTTTAATCCCTTCCAAATCCTGGGTTTACAAGAGAACTACATTTCGATTAACTAATGCAGAATTTCTCTGTCGCAAAACTTCAGGAATTCGTTCCGAATAAAAATTTGCACCGACTGCGCGCTAGTTTGAATCGAACCCCCAGTGAATTACACCTTCAAAATTCCACCAGACACATAATATTACTTTGTAGCTGAACCAATTGTTTAGTGATGATTTGGCAGACTGGCGAGGATCGAGATGTCAGTTTTGCTTTAATATACCCATTTGTTTTATCTCAAATGACAATTCTCCTGATAAATCTATAATCCATTGAATTTGCGATAAGCTGATGATAGATATTCACTCTGCATTGGGCATTTTCAGGGCACATGAGGTATAGATCTACAATTTCTGTATGATTTTTAAGTGTCTTTATGTGGCAATGTATGGTGTACCTGGTTCTTATGACAGCCCGTGAGTACTTTATTATGGATATCTTCCAAATCTCTGCGTTTTTTCAATAGTGTTTAACGCCCGTTTTTACTACTGAAGCACCACAGGCGGTGGACACTGATGATACATGAAATGAAATGACATATTGGGAAAGGATATTGTTTAAGGAAGGAAACGTTCCAGGCCTAAGTTTAGGGTACCTCCCCGGCATTTGCATTTATGAGAAGTGAGGAAAACCTGTAAAAAAACCTTAATCAAGGAGGACGGTCCTGGAACCCCAGACCTCCCGCTCACGAATCCGCGCCTTAACGACCTCGGCCACCCGTGGCGGTAAATCTCTGCGTGTATTCTCAATATCCCATACCTTATGTCTTCAAGGACGTGTAACTTTTTAGTGTTTTCTTCTTCATATTGAAACTCTAGAACCATTTTGTGATACACGCTCACTGACACCTTCTCCCTCCACTTCACATATTCTTGGAGTCGCTGCAATAGCTTTATCATCTTGTTCCCAGAAGTGCTTCAACAGGACTCTAATATCACACTTTGTTACCTGCATTTTATGATTGTATATTAACAACTAACGACTGATACATGCTTGCAATATACACATTAATAATCATGGCATCCAGTAAAGAACATTGCCAAACAAAAGAAAGCCATTGACATCTTACAAAACACCAAACTTAAAAAAACGGCATTTCTTATGAAACAACCTAATAATTTAAAATATAATACAACCGCTTTGTGTTTATTTAAATAAGAACTATATATAATGTACATAAAACAAGAACTAAATCCTCAAATTATTATTTCAAATAATAATTATTATATTAAAAACAAATTAAGTATTACAGGAAGTCTATAACGGCATAGCATAACCGAAAATGAACACGGCTGTGGTTCTAAAACAAAAGAAGAAATGTGGTAGAGAAAAAATAGGTTGTAAGAGCTTAAGAAATAAGGTGTTTAATATATATACTTTAGACACACAAAATAAAACATTGTAGTCATTGCTTTCCACATTAATTATTCGTATAAAATTGAGCATAAGTTAGAATTGCCAACACATAATTCTGTCGTTTTATCCACCTGAGCATATGGCAAAATGTAACATACATTTGAGAATATTCAATAAAGTCTAAAAAATTATAGAAATATCGTTAGGTTATTTCATTACATTAATCTACTAATAATAACAAATAACACTACTAATACTAATACTAATAATAAAATTGATGCACTAAATTTGGGATATTAAACAACCTATACCGGACAAATTTTTCACACTGGCACGTGCATAGAGCACCTGCATGTTGCAATGTTCAAAATGCCATTCTCTCTTTCAAGCGGTTGCCTTTCTTTAACTTATGTAAATTCAGATACTTTAAATGCACGGGATCTCGCCTGGTTCCTGGCAGAATAAACGAAGACCAGGTTAATTGCAGTGAAACTGCCTACTCGATGCAAGGTGGTAACGCCGTGCATACCTATTTGCATGACAACACCCTCGAGGAAAGGCTTTGTTGGTAATTAAACTGGGGGAGGGGCAACATTCACCTCATTTATTTCCCGAACTTCTACAAAAAAAAAGTGCTTGTTTGGACAGCAAATTTGCTGATTTCGACGATAGCTTGTGTTTACACGACACTAGGGGCGACTACGTGGCATTCTGGAAGCGTTTCTTAGAAAAATTTTCCGTTTACTTTGATTATAGGAAATAGTAATTTCGTTTTCGAATGCCTAGTCATATACATGTGCTTTAAAAAGAGTGGGTTTTAATTCTACTTTAATCAAGCTACCTGTATGCGGTTTCTAATCGAACAAATGATGAACAGTTGAAAATAGGATTTTTTACCCCACACAAACCGAGAACTAGAAAGTATATTTATTAATAAATACCGAATAATGTGTACAACTTTATTTGAAGGTAAATTATTAGTCAAAACCAGTCTTTAGATAGGATTTTTATTTACATTGAAATGATGGTTGTGCAATCATCTGGCTTGTTTGTATTCAAAGTCAGATAGGAAAAATTCCAAGTCACAGTGGGACTTGAACCAGATATCTTAGACTTGCAGTGTAATGCTCTTACCATTTGAGCTACAGTGCCCTGGCTGACCATAGCCGCTAATCTACCTGATCTGAATAAGATTTCGGGTAGCCTCTTGCGGAGAAATTATCAGTAATGAGATAACTTTTGAGGTCTTTGATATGACGCATTCACATGGGGGATATTCGCAGCTATGGTAGTTCAGATAAGATGATGTTGGCACGACAAGTCGAAGATCCATGTGTCTTTACTTTGACATCGATTGACATCAATTGACGTTAGATGCCATCAGTTTCATTCTAACAAGTTAAAAATCGGATGTAAATGTAATATTATTGGTTGACATTTTTTACGTCTACTCTCTTAAACGTTTAACATTTTAAAAAGAAGCACTCGATATAAACATATATTTATTTTATTATCTAACGATAAAATTGATTCTAGAAATGTTGTAGTTGATTTTTATTTAATTACGTTCATATTCGAGTATATACTAGTTTGAAACATCACATTTTGTTCGAAATAACTTTAAAGGAGCATAGGTCTGATAGATTATTAAACGGAGCAGGTACGGCACTAAAGTAGGTTTCTTGTATTGCGCATATTTTTCGAACATCTAAATGGAGTTCCTGAACACTTTTTGTGATAAAATATCAAATGAGAGAGAAAGGGAAAGAATAAGGCGAATAGTGTTGAAGGGAAACGCCAAAAAATATCGAAAGTTCGCCTTTATTCACCACAAATGTCAATCCTCAGCCAAGACAGTCTAACGTGGATCTGCAGCTATTTGAATTATCGAGAGAGCCTTAAAGAGCTATAACCGAGTTTCTGTAACAGATTTTTTGATTTATTTATGGGCGCTCTTTAACATCTCAAGCCATCAGCGTCCCATTCAACTCAGGGCGTGAAACGGTCGACTAATTTTTCTCAGAGGCCTCTCTTCAGGCTTGAGGTTCTTTTTCGTGCCGTAAATGTACGACACGGCTTTACTCCCCTTCCGAAGGAAGCTATATTTAGGATTTTACGCCCGAAAAAATCCATAGGTCCTGGCCGGGTTCGAACCCGCAATCTTGGGGTTAGGAGTAACAGATAGAGTATACATTCCAGTTTTTTTTAATAGTGTTTAACGCCCGTTTTTACTACTGAGGCACCATAGGCGGTGGACACTGATGATACATGAAATGAAATGATATATTGGGAAAGGATTTTCTTTTTAAGGAAGGAAACGTCCCAGGCCTAAGTTTTGGGTACCTCCCTGGCATTTGCCAGTTATAAGGACTGAGGAAAACCTGGAAAAAACCTCAGTCAGGAAGGGCGGTCCTGGCGGGATTCAAACCCCAGACCTCCCGCTCACAAGTCCGCGCCTTAACGACCTCGGCCACCCATGGCGGTCATACATCAAAGTGTATAAGTATAAAGTATAAATAAAAAACTTTCTTTAGTTTATTGTATCATTGTCATTCTGTTAAAAAGTTTGTTTCCAACAACTTCAGAACGTGCTGTTGGAGATGCATACAGAACGGGCTTTCAGAACATACTGTTGGAGATGTATACAGAACGGGCTTTCAGAACATACAGACATATTTTGGTCGTGTTTAACGGTTTATGTGTTTGGCACTGTTTTCTGCAGTAACTTTAACTGCTGGCACAGCATATGTATGACGTCAGAACTTGAAGTAAGCGCGCTATATTTGTAATGACTAAAATAAATGCGTAGTTTTTTGTGGCCATGTAAACAATGTACAAATATGTTACAGTATATAAATAAAATTAAATTTCAATAATAACATTACATGTCTGTGAGTATTTTTCCCCTTTTTTGCTGAAAAATGTTAAAAAATTATTTTCGAAAGACATTTAAATTGTATATATTAACTCTCAACGGCATTGTACTAGTAGAAAAAGTTTTATACAATCAAATTTTCATACAAATCATGGTTTAAATTATAAGAATAAGTAGGGAAATACATAATAACAAGGCATTATATCTTATTCTTTTAAACGAAGTGATCCATTTCTAAGCTCCGTTTTTTTTTTATACAAGTGTTAAAAGGTGTGTAAATTAACATGAAATGAATATAAGGATCGTTGCATTAGCTATTTTCTCCAAAAATGTCTACATCTAGTATGTAGATTTGCAAGGGTTTTTCAAAAGTAGAAGGAACTTTCATTTTGTAAGTTTTCCACAATATCATAAATACTTGCACTGACTAATTACACCTCAACAGGGCTTTTTGCATTGCTAGGACGAGTTTGTTGTAGTTGTACTACAGATTGACGAGGTAAGTGAAATGTGTTTGTTTACTTTCTATTTGTGGAAAGAAATGGCATTATCTCTGAAAACTCATATTAGTCTTATTCAGTTCAGTTCTACCCTTTTGGTGGTTTCATGCTCAAAATGATTTAAGAGCTAATCCATGGTATTGCAGTTATTTCCAGAGATTACCAGATATATTTGCTATTGGTATTGGTTGGGGGGCTTCAAGCCCTCTATCATACAAGTATGGACACGCTCCATTTTGGGCCTAACCGTCCTTAACTCCCATGTGTTAAGTTTCTGTCGTTTTACTTGATTGGCATATAGTTAATTCCAAAATATTTGTATTATACTGTTGAAAGATACCTTCTGTGTATACTCATTTTCCTCTTTTTGCATTAGAAGGCCTAGGTCAGACAGAAAATGCATACTTTTGAAACTATGTCAGTTATAGTTACGGCACTTTTGCGTAGTACCGCATTCGAACTCACCGGCCAATGACGGGTCATTTGCCGGCAGAGGAAAAGGCTGTCATCGGTTAAAACAAAAATCGCAATATTAAACGTAGCCCTTATTAATTACATCCTTTTAACACGTGAGTTTTAAAATAAGAATTTCTCATTTTATTTTGCTGATATTATAATATTTACAATATCAGTGTTGACATAACTGTATAAGGCCTACAGTTAATCTGTCAGTTAAGAACAAATTTTATGAACTATAGGGCTTTGCGGACTTCCTACCACATTCAATTTAGAACAAAATTTTAATAAGAAAAAAAAGTCTTACTAAATCCCACGATCTTCTTAACAATGAAATGAAATAAGCATGCATCAAGTTTTAAAAATATTTATAACCTTACTTTAGACTTCAAGTGCACTTTTTTCGACATTCCTACTATATATTTACACATATAAAATCACCAAAACATAAGCGTTAAATTTAAGGTATCCCATTCTATTTATAGGTGCATGCTACTTGTTTCTGGGCAAATGCTCCGAGGAAGATAATACTATAGCATGCATATATCATGAAGCACAAGGAATCGCAAACAGAGATTTCACTTTTGAACTTGTCAAAGAATTCCCCAACTTAAATGCCATAAAAAGTGCAGGCACATTGTGGCGCGTGTATGGATGGAATTATCATCAGGGAAGTCAATCCTGGTGGTGTGGTGATAACCATACTTGCCTCCTAAACCCAAGATCGCAGATTCGATCCCAACCAGGACAATGGATATTTTCGGGTGTAAAAGGGAAGGGAAGTAAAGCTGTGGGTCCCATGTCAAATGGACACCACATTGATGAACCACAGAATAAAAGTAAACTGATGAGACATGTCGAATCCATCTAGAATGACAGACAGGAAAAGAATGCCATACTCAGTCGCCTAATTGCAGTGAATGAAATATAGACAGGAGCATATGAAATGAAAACATGACTGGATTCTTCTTTACGGAAGCACAAGGTTTAACAGAGTTCGTCTCCTATCAAGGTCAAGGTCATTTTAGCATATGACTGGAGTTATTAAAAGATTTTTGGGAAAAAAATGGTTCTGGTTTTAACAAAACGTTGAGGAAGTACAGAGGAGGTTAACTACATATGTTAACTATATACTTAATTACCTACTATAGAATGCAAAAACGACTGTCTCACTTAATGTTGAATCGTTTAAATGGTTTTATATTATTATTATTATTATTATTATTATTATTATTATTATTATTATTATTATTATTATCATTATCATTATTATTATTATTATCATCATCATCATTATACATTCTTATGAATAAATTATGCTTTCAGTATTCAATTGGACAACTAAAATACAAACAGTACTTGCACATGACATAACAAATAACCCTACAAATCATATACGTGTTCTTTACCTGAAGTTTACTAATGTTCGTATTTTTCGGAAAACCCCGCATTAAGTCCTCAAAGTTCAGCTTGGAATTTATAGACTTTTGCAATTCTAAGTTGTTTAAGCGATTTTTTCCCACAAAATTATACGCACCAAATGAAAGTACTAAATGATAATTTTATTTTTAAAAGTTTATTAATATAATGAAAGAAAATTAGGGAAATGTTTATTTTAGATCGACAAATCGGGAACTTTGTCACAAGGCTTAACATTTTCAGGAATCCCGTCAAAATGGGGAAATGTGGTAACCCTAATATGCCAGTTCAAGATGTTCTTTCCGTGATTCACACTGTGAACTCCTCACATTAAAGGAGATTTTCTGCAGTACTATTTGATCGTGCAGTTCGAAAGACACGGCTATAACTGCTGGATAGTTCTATTATTGTGCATGATAACGATAGTTCTAATGCAACATCTTGTTTCAAGAATCCCTTATGGCAGTGGGAAATGAGAGGTTTGTAATATTCTCCCTATTTCAATGTGATTTGAGTTTGATCTTGTAATTGAGGAAGTCTTGCGAACAAACAAGCCATCTTAACTGGTTTTCATCCCCTACCTCACCGCTGGCAAATAACGATGCCCAACCTGCGAACTATAGTACTTTGAAAGATGTTAGGTGACGTGAATGACTTTCCCTCGCTGTACTAGCTTTGTGGGCTATATGTATTTCCTGACTAAAGATATTTTCACTTAATCTTTTTGCTTTACTTCCTTTCCGACGTTGAAACTTTAATTCAAACATCAACTGGTGATGATATTTAGAAGTACATAGGACAGGCCTTTAAATGTTAAACTAAATATATTGTGCCCATGTGTTCAGAGGGGGAAAAAAAGTTAAAATGATTTATTAGTAGCCTAAAAATCCATTCTTATTTGCAGTTTCTCAGAATGTTATCCCGAAACTAATAATACATTTCCAAACAGTTTAATATGCGTGTAACTACAAATCTTATACGTTGCAAGTGTAATTATTTAATGCATTGTCCTTCCTTAACAAACAGAAAATAATTCATACCCTTATCTCTCGCCTCTGAATTGTCATTCTGTGAATGACTGGATTTTTCTGAGCTTTTATATGATCATGTTACCTATCGTATCAATGGAAATTAACGCAGTCTCGTGCAAAAACGGAAAATGTATTCCTACAAATAAAAAAGTGTGGTCCTAGATTTTCGTAACAGTGATTTGATGTTGTTTTATCTTTATTTGCTTTGTATCATATTGCCTAAACTAACGGATGGTCGCCTCAGACGTCAAATATAAAATGTAGGAAATATTGTAATAGAAAGTTATTTTAATCTTTTCGGTGACTACTAGTTTGCTTTCAATGTCTTAATTTTATGTTTTATCGTCTTCTGATATTTACAAAATTCTACAGGGCTTCCAGAACATATCCTTACCGCTTACAAGCGATTTTGCATCTCTGCATCTGGAAGTGCCATAACCGGCCGCGCCTTATGCCTCTTGTGCTAATTGCGTACTAATCTCCAATTTTTCTGTCATAAAGAAGGGTTTCTTGTATATAATTTAGATGAGTATCAGAACACCAATAGCGAGTGTTGCGAGTGTTCAATGGTGGAACCAAACCTAGCCTGAAAAGAGCACAAGATGTGAGTCAATTAATCCTTCAGTCACTGATGAAAGAAAGCACTCAAAATATAATTCAGGAAAACCATGCCGTAGACAATGAACACGCGTACACTTGTAAGTAGTCATTTTGTTGGCAAACGTTCAAGATTTACGCCAATTTCGTCTAATTTTTCTTCTGTTAAAACTGTACGTTTTCGAACTGAACCAGTAATATCAAGTTTATTCACAAGATCGCGAATTGCAATTCTGGCAGAGAAAGAACTGCCGAATAAAATACCTCACGAACACGACGAGCTGATTGTATTTAACAGTTAATAAATGTTATTTATAATAACAATTAAATACAAAACTACCCTAAAGTCAACTTTCCTTCCTTCGCGAACGAATGTAGGCTGGTGAATACTTGGAAGTTAAAGGGCAGGCAGACAGGCAGGAAGCCGTGAGTGGGGAGAGTTGGCCTTGACCGAGACGCAAAACCTCTTGCGAGCAGTGAGAACATACTCTGGAAGCCCGGTATATCGTGTAATATCGCGGTGAGAACACACTCTGGAAGCCCGGTATATCGTGTAATATCGCGGTGAGAACATACTCTGGAAGCCCGGTATATCGTGTAATATCGCGGTGAGAACATACTCTGGAAGCCCGGTATATCGTGTAATATCGCGGTGAGAACATACTCTGGAAGCCCGGTATATCGTGTAATATCGCGGTGAGAACATACTCTGGAAGCCCGGTATATCGTATAATATCGCGGTGAGAACATACTCTGGAAACCCGGTATATCGTGTAATATCGCGAGTAGTAAACAAAAAATATGCGTGGGATGGAATACCTAGAAATTTTACATAGTCCGTCTTGAGGCGTAGTTTTATATTTCCTGCCGAGAGCTACACTACTTTGCAATATTGAAGCAACGAATGGATTTCTCAGTATTTCAGTTGCGTAACTTAAAAGTGTTTTACTTTCAAATTTAAAGCTCTAAGTTTGCATGATTTATTTTAAATGTCGAAGATTTCAATGCCCAAAATATCTGCAAACCCGAACAATGGGAATCAAAATTATTACTAACGTTATATTAAAAAAAGAACCGCAGTTTGTGTTTAAGTTGTTTATTTTTATTATACTATATAAAATATAATTCAGCAGATAATTTAACTAACTCTGCAGTTTTGGTAATTAGGTATTTAAAATGTGATTCCAAAATTTAGGTACCCCTCTTGTACTTAATTCGTTGCTGCACGCTTCTATACTGCCTCGTATCGTTTCTCTTAGCTTTCGAAACCATTAATGTCAATAAAGATAAACTGAGGAACTGAAATTCTATAATAGAAAATGTTACATGAAAAATCTATCTAAATAATAATAATAATAATAATAATAATAATAATAATAATAATAATGCGCCAGTAACATGCAAAGAAAACAGTATGTGTGTACTTTGCTATTCACAATCTTTACAATGAGGTGAACCCCACCCGATACATACAGGTGATGTATACAAACTCATGTTGAATGCCTGTATTCAAAGTCTCTATTGTTTTGCTTATTGCGTAACATTAATACAGGAATAGTGCCGTAATATCATAAACCCATTCAGCTATGAACGTACTTGTATATTTGTCACAAAACAGTGCTACTGTGACAGAATTAGCTAACCCGTATCAACACAGTGTAAATGGTCAGCTAACCACAAGGCTCTACTTCCCTGCCAGGGGCTATTTGTGCAAATATTGGGGAAGCAATCCAGCGATTACCGTCCTTCAACATTCCGTTCAAGGGATAAGCACACAACGTCGCTTGTCTAAGTTTCCCCTGGGTAATTTGGTTAAGCTGGCCATCCACCGAAATGTGGAGTTAGTGTAAGGTCTCAGCTGTTCCAGAACCAAAATCCTTCTAGGTTATAATCAAGCACAAGGTATTTCTAAGATTTCAGAACTCTTAAAAATGATGTACCACAAGGAAGTATACTTGAGTTCTTATACTATCTTACTTTCCTAAAGATAACACCTTAATAAATGAATAGTTTGCAGATGATATTGCTTTTCTCTACAGGGGTTATCATCAAGCTCTCAAATTTAATGTCGCATTACTCTGCAGGTTGTTAATTTGTTTAGGTATCTAGGAATTACTTAGATAGCAAACTATACTGGAATGCACAAATCAACTTTTTAGTATAAATACAACATAAAGTGATCTCTCATTAAAGACTCGTCTTCTTTGTCGTTACACACACACAAAGTATTTAAGTTTCATTACATCTAATTGGATGTATGGTTGCCCCTTTTTGGGATCTGGATCAAGTTCTAAAATCAAAGAACTCATTAGCACTTGGCCTAAGCGCCTATTCACCTGTTATGCCCACAGTGACAATCTATTTAAAGACTTGAATGTACCCACACTATGCACAGCTGTTATGTATATGCAGTATCACGTTCATTAATTAATCAACCAAATGATCTGCTCTACAGTATACCATCAAAAGTACACCTCCAGGCCAGCTAATAAGTCTAATATATATATATATATATATATATATATATATATATATATATATATATATATATATATACGTAATAATGTGCTATGATTCTAATTTGCCAGGGAACACTCACAGGACTGATTAATTTGGATTGCATTGTGAAAGATGGGGGAGGACATTGAACATCCCGAGTCCCATATCAGAAGCCGGGACAGAAATCTTTCAAAAGTGCAAATCACCGTCAAACTGCACACAGCACCAACCTACCTCGCTTGGCACTTGAACTTTGGTACAGTAACAGAAACAATGGAATGAAATTAGAGGAAAGGGAAGAGCGGAAAATTCATCAATGTAAATATCCATCAGCATTCGGCAAAGTAACCAGTGAAAACCACAAAAAAACCGAGGGAATTAAACTTGAAACCTCCCGAATGTGAGTCTCAAACTATACCTCCTCAGCCACGGCGCTCTACATATATAACCTCATGCTGTTTAACAATTGTAACAACTGTTGGCGCAACTATAATTTAAATTACATTAGAATAAAACGATATTAGTTTAAAATACTACAAAACTATTGTGTGATGTGGGTTTGATTAAAGTGCTTAATGAATCGAACAGCAGACAGTAGTAGAATAAGAAATTCGAATTTAATGTCTTGCTTTTGGTATAAATCACTGATTGAAATACGGCACAAAAGAAAGCTCTCCACCAGTTGCATGCTATAGCTTCAACACTGACAGCAAAACAAAGGGTGCTACACCAGGACTAGCTGAAATAGTTCATTCACAAGTAAGCAATGAAACAATTCGAACACAACTACGAGGAATAGAATGGTCATATTTGACTGGGAAATCGATTATATAATACAGCGAATCACCTCGAAGAACTTTGGTAGCAGTTTAAGATTCACAGAACATTGTGATCTTTCCCTCCACTGCATGCGTTTTTATGATTAATAGGTTCTTGATGACAAATGGACACATTATTTGCTGTCCCTGAGGAAGAAAGTAACACTTGCCACAATGTATGACCCGACAACAAAATATTTTCCTTGACGCCTGCAGGCACCATCAAGCATTAACTCCCTCTGCAGGGAAAACCACTCGGATATATTTAGATCAGCGAAATGGAGTAAACGAATTCCTTGGCGAGATATAACAACGGACTATTTGTGAATGAGTTCTCCTCCTACTTGGCAATATATCACGTATAGTGAGTGATACGAGAGAGATTCGGGTGAGAAACCGTAGTATAAATTTTGTTTTTCCCAGATCATTTGCGAGCTGCAACTCAGAAATGAAGATTTGGAAGCAGAATTTAAGAACATTCGTTACCAAAGACCAAACAATTTACAAAAGTAGTATTTTGAGAGGACTTTTCACTCTTGGAAAATATATTTACTATTATTTTTCTGAATAAATTTGTTTTATTTTAGAAAATCCGAAAGGACTCTGTTGGCCACTGTACACAAACATAGAGAAAAATGCCAAATTATAATATGGCCGTACGAAATATTAGCTAAACTGCCATACCAATTTTGAAAATTGCGTATAAAGTGATCAACAAAGGAACATTGGAGCATGATAGAAACGTAACTTACAAATTACTTTTGAAGTCTAGAAGATAACTTTCAGAGCAATGGTGCGCTGATGCGATTTTCAGTAGAATGACACAAGGCGCATATTTATGAAAACATTATACAGGTGTCTCACCTAACTCTGCAACCACAAATATTTTGGAAATAAAACAAGATATGAAAAATATAGTTGCGCAGGAATGTACCATACCAGGGGCCCACACAATGAAGGGGTATGCACAGTTCAGAAAATTAAAAAAACATCGTTTTAAACTCAAAGTAACATTTTTAATGGAATATGTATGTTTTTTCTAGCGAACTAGAGATCCAATATTAGAGGTAACAGGATTGGTTTTATTGTTCTAAACCGTATACCTTTTCAAATAGATACACTTTAAATGGAGACACTGTTTCTGATGTTATGCAAAGAGTGTAGACTGTACACAGGGCATGGGTTGCTTGCAATGTCTCTGTACTAAAAGCATGCAGTAAACAAATCATCATCAGTGCAGCACACTCCACTTTCTGTGTACTGGTGTTTCCTGATCTGGTCGGCTATACTGCTGTCCGGGTCAAACAGGGAAATAATACAGGCATAAGTTTCATCCATATCATATGTCACTGGGAATGACTTTGAAGCCCGCATTGCTTTATGTCACTTACCACTTCAGTAATTACAAGATAACTGTATTCTTAAGTAATATTTTGTTCGCAAATCATGGTCATTTGAATTTGGGAATCATGTACTACTTACCTGTTCAAAAACTGGCTTTGCGAGGTTGCTCATCAATAACAATGGAGCGTCAATATTTGGTGCGATATCACTGGCAACAGCTGTCCGTTTAATGTTCTCTAATAAAAATAGAGTTCTACAATGCGATCTAGCAGTGCATGCTCCTCAAATTCCCAGTACCATGATTTGTGAACGAAACTTCATCCGTAAACATTACTTATCTTGCAACTGTTGAAAAACAAAACGACAGAATACAATGAGGGCTTCAAAGTCGCTCCCATTAGTTCTTGGTGCAGTGACATTTGATATGGATGAAAATTATGCCTTTACTATTTCCCTGTTTGATACTAACAGCAGTATAGCCGACCAGATCAGGAGACACTGTACACTGAGAGTAGAGTGTACTACGCTGACGATTGTTTGTTTACTGCATGCTTTCAGTGTAGAGACATTGCAAGCAACCCATGTGCAGTTCTACACTCTTCGCATAACGTTAGAAACAGGGAACCCATTGCCACTCTTTAAAAGTTGATACATTTCAGCAAGTATGCGGTTTAGAACAGCTAAACAATTCTGTTATTTCTAATTGGACCTCCAGTTTTCAGTTCGGTAGAAAAAACATACATGTAGCATTTTTAAAAAAATGTAACTTGGAGTCGAAAACGATATTGTGTTAATTTTCTGGATTGTGAATATCCTACCATTGTGTGGGCCCCTGGCATGGGCTCATTCCTGAGCAACTATATTTTTCATATCTTATTTCATTTCCAAAATATTTGAGGTCGCAGAGTTAGGTGAGACACCCTGTAGAGTTTATAACAATATAATAAATAAATAAATAAATAAATAAATAAATAAATAATAATTATAATAGCTTATAGACTCAATGCACAGGTATTGAGCATGGTCACAATTTCATATACGGTGCAGTCAAATGAAAATGGCTCAGATCCCAAAATTGTTTTTCCACATTATCTAAAAGTAATTAGCACATTTATCCCACTGGAGAACAAGACGATCCGTCCCTTTCTTGCAGGAGCGCTTAGGCTGTTGGCGATTCATAATGTTATCCAATTGCACAAATACTCGTCCGTATCAGACTGGTGTCCACGATTATCTCCCTCCAGATGGCCAAATATGTAAAAATCTGGGATTTGGGGAACATGTAGTAGTATTTTCCAGTCAAATCCTTAGCAGCTTGGAAGTGTGGGGGTGGGCGTTATCATTGAGAAGAATATACAAAAACGTAGCTTTTTTATTTACCTAATAATTTATTGAGAACTCTGCCTAACTGTATCAAGAGTTAAACTCCGAGATGCGCGGTTTTATTATTGATTTGCTTTATTTACGGACGCTCTTTAACATCTCAGGTCATCAGCGTCCCATTCAATTCAAAATGTGAAATGGCCGATAACTTTTGCTCAGAGGCCTCTTCTTCCAGGTTTAAGGTTCTTTTACGTGCTGTAAAACTACGACACGGGACCCACGGCTTTACTTCGTTTCTGAAGGAAGCCATACTTTGGATTTTTACGCCCGAAAAAATCCATCGAACCTGGCCGGGATTGAAACAGCAATCTTGGGGGAGTAGCTCTGTGATCTATAAAATGCAAAAATTAATATTAAAATGTTTTATGCATATGAGCTATATTCACACATTGAACTACGGAATATTCCACTATCCTTTCTTGTTGATTTTATAACCTTTGGAACAATATCATACCTTTTACGGTGGATTTCCAGTCAAAAAAAAAAAAAAAATGTATTGGTTGTAACCAATTCGATGATTTCGTTCCAACTCGTGTGCAATTGAAGTAGGTGCTCGCGTTGGCAGTCTGGAATTACTCATTTACATTATTATCCCAATTAATGCTTTCGTGCATACTGTTTACAGTCGCTCTGGGGCGATCAAAGAGAAAGGAGAGGTAGGAGAGGAAAATCTCTGAACGTCAATCTGCCGGCGGCTTTGAAACGATTCGCTTCATTCGTCTGATTTCGTCAAAGTGCGAGATAAACCGAACGAATCTAAAGTTTCTGTTAGCATATGTAATAATAAAATTTTGACAAACATGTAAATTTTATAATGCATGTAATTATCTTTTCTAAACCAAGTCATTTTAGTCTGGTTTTCGAATTTTCCCTAATAGTATATTAATAATTACTTGCAATTAAAATATATTTATAAAATCACTACTATCGCACACTTGTACAATTTTCCTTCTGCCTTCCATGAGGGTTATATATCAACATTATATTTCCTGATGATAACTTCTTCATCGTATTTTCAGTCTTGACTTATAGTTAAACTCTTACCACTTCCTTTATATCAGTTTAAAGTCATAATGAAAAATAATTTTGATGTTAAATTCTCCAGAACTGTATGTGTTTATAATAATATCTAAACTCAGCCAAATATAACATTTGAGAAATTAATTCAATAAGAATACTAATTAAATATGTAATACAACGGAAATATGTTTGTATAATAGAAAAATTGTGAGAATTAAAACTATATATTACCTACCATTTGTTGAAAAACCACGTTAATGATAATATAATTTAGGACCGCTCCAGGCGGCGAAGGGAACTTAGATACAAAAGCACAAACCTATAAAGCTTATTGGGCTTATGCTCTCGCATGAAGTTTAAGTAGTTAAAAACAGATTACTTAATATGCCTAAAACTGTATATTATGTTGTTTTGTTCTAATGTTTAATATATTTACGAGTTTATATTTTAAACAAGTCAGCGAACTTTTAGAAACGTTCCACTTTATTAAGCATTATCTTTAAACAGTAAATGTCATCTAAAATTTTTAATTTCTATACGTCTGGAAATAAGGTATATACAAACAAGAAAATTATAACACAAAAATTTTATCTTTTATCTACCCAATAACATAATGTAAATGATATTTTATACTGAATAACAATTAAAAGTACAAAATTGGTGTTATTAGCAAAGGTTGAACAAAACAATGTCATCTCTTTTCCAATACTAATAATGAAGCATTCTTTTTATAATTAACAGTAGGAAAAAATAGACAAAATATAACTAAATTTGAGAATTTGTTAAAGATTATAATATTCACTCTATATTAATTAAGGTTTTCTAGATCTGGAATTGAAACTTCAGAAAGAAATTTCCTAACAACTTTTGAAATTCCCTTTTAAAAATACATGCACCTCTTCGGCATTTTCTGTATATAAAATAAATACGTGTAAAGTAAGGAATATTATTAATATAATAAATATTATTCAAAAAGTTTCGTGAATTACTCATAATAAAGACCTTTAGGCGCTACTATAGGGTTAAAGCGATATCGAGAAGTATTTAACATTATCCACATGTCTAACAATGTAAAACTCTGTATACACACAAGCAAACTTCTATCTACAAAAGAATTTTCAAGAATGAGGAAGTTAGTTATATAGTTTGATTAAGTTATTCTCAGTGGAGTACACAAAATAATATATTTTCTTTTACCGCGTTATAGTTTACAAAAAATAGTAAATGCGAAATTTAATAGAAAATGATTCCAGATTTCAATTAACTCATTTCATCATTAGATAGCATGTGAATTCACATTCCTGTAGTGTATTACCGAAATCTTTTCAAGAATTACTTTATTGGCTTTCGAGATATGAATGAAGGAAAGTCTATCAAAATCCGTTAAGGGCAAAGTATCTTACCCGCGGTAGGAATAGCTCTATATTCCCTTGGCAAGTCAGTTTTACATTACCCTAATTTACAACTATATACACTATTTACATACACACTCAATTTGGCCTATGTATATTTTATACTCTTAAGTCTCGCGGCTTTGTTTTCAGCTATTGTTGACCATAGTCTGCCGCTGCTATGGTCTTGAAGTTCATCAACATCTAGACCTGCCTCTTCTTCTCCTTCCGGAGTAAGGGTCTAATGTCGTGTTCACACATGCTTTGCTCTCCTGAAGCCTCGTGACTTAGCCACCCCAATCTCCGTTTGAGAGAGTGAATTTCCTCCCCCTTCGTTTCCTCAGGTCGATGTTGCGCACAGTGTCTCGAAGTGAGACACCTTGCATTTGAATTCTGTTCTTTGTTTTGTTTCTGTTAAAGGTACATGGCGATACTTGTCTTATTCCTTTTACTACTTTTAGATGTTTTACTGACCGCCGCGGGTGGCCGAGGTCGTTAAGGCACGGACTCGTGAGCGGGAGGTCTGCGGTTCGAATCCCGCCAGGACCGTCCTCCCTGACTGGGGTTTTTTCCAGGTTTTCCTCAGTCTTCATAACTGGCAAATGCCGGGGAGGTACCTAAACTTAGGCCTGGAACGCTTCCTTCCTTAAAAAAAAAAATATCCTTTCCCAATTTATCATTTCATCTCATGTATCACCAGTGTCCACCGCCTGTGGTGCCTCAGTAGTGAAAACGGGCGTTAAACACTACTCAAAAAAAAAAAAAAAAAAAAAGATGTTTTACTTATATTGAAGTATAAAAATAGATAAGCACTTTTCAGTGTCTAAAACCGTTTACAGTGTAGTTTATTTTGCCTTTTTGTATCTGTACAACTTTCTTACCTATTCATCTCATATTTTCAGTATACCTATTAAAACCCCTCCCCTCTTTAACTCTCTTGAACCCCCTTTGGTGTTTGTTGAGTATCTGTTCATGACAGGTCAATTGATTACGTTGGCTTCACTAAAATCAATTATGTAATTAATCAGCAGTTTCTAAATTTAATTTTTTTGTTAATTAGAGTTATTTTGTCGAGGCAAAAAAGACTAAAGTTTTATTAATTAGGTGTGTAGGGAATTTTTCCGATTTAATTGTGGATGGACATTTCGTATCGTTAAATCGCTTTAAACCTATAGTTTCAATTATATCTGTGTTGTTTCATATTCTAGCCATAAATATAAGATTTTAATTTTTTAAGATTAAAAATAGATTTGCTCTTGGAATGAGAATAAACTTGAACAGTTTTTTTTTAGAACTTGTATTGTAATTTTAATGAAATATGTGCATTTTGCCCTGAAAGATATTGACAATGTCGTACAAGTCAAAAGCTAGGGATATAAAGAAATTGTGTAAGTATCCTTTGCATTTGAATTGTTAATTCCGAAATCAAATACCCGAATAATTTCAGACTCTAAGTATAATAAAAATAACATTTTATTCATCATAGTCAATGCTAACATTCTCACAAAATCTCTAGACTTCAAAATTTTGATATCTTATATATATATATATATATATATATATATATATAAAAAAAGTAAACTAACTTGCGTGATGTCAAAGATACTAAACAATTTTAATACCATAAATATTTGGAAAAGTATTGGATGAAACAGATGGCACCAATAAATGCTAAACAGCTAATAACGGGGTATTCATTTGTGTGCTTAACCCGCCCTCACTGCTGCGGCTGAGGAAGTGATTGCCCTATACGCTTGATGATTCAGCAGTTGCCCCAGCATCCCGGCACCTGATCTTCGGTGCTGCGCTGAATACGCACATCTTATTCAATGTGTATTTTCCTCTATGAATCCATTTAGAAAAAGTATGCTTTAGACATAACCTACTTTTTATGGTTTCGGATATTTTTGCGCCTAAAATCAGCGTATTATTATTATTATTATTATTGATAATGTATAAACCTTAAATTTTAACATTAACAATTCTAGCGCACTCTTAAATTTATATATTTTCGCTTTTTCAACGATTTTATTTGTGGTTAGAGCTTATTATTAAATATAAATTTGCTTAAAAAGGTAATTAGGTTAGAATAGAATTTGTCTATTAAGTTTTCTTAAATGGTCACCTCAGTGGTCCAATGTTACTATGTTACTATTAATCCGGAAGTCCTGGGTTCGAATACCGGTCAGTCAAGCTGTCTGGGCAAGATTTTTTCGGAGTGTTTTCTTTCCCTCTGAAGGAGAATGTCAGATAGCTTTAAGGACTCAGAGCTCATTTATGTCATCATTAATTAATTTCATTCATTTCTACAGTCTTATACCCATAGTATTCCGGTCCATAATCTACAATGAACTTACTCAAGTTATTTACAAGTTAACAATAGCACATTCTACTTGGCTGCTATAGAAACAAAAGACTAATAGCGCTGTTATCGTCAATTAATTTTCTTTTTTTATTAGTATTTAAATTGTACTTTGTTTTATCATCTTTGTCGTTAGCAGCCTAACAACAGGTTTACTCGTAGCATCAAATTAAAAAAAAGTCATATGCAAACATATTAATTAATTGCTAAAACGGTAGTGTATTTAATGAAAAATTAAGGAAAATAAATGCACTTTGGGGATATTATTATTTATACAGAGCTGAAATGATAAAACAGTATCTCCTGCATCAAATGAGTCAGCAGCATATCACAAAGTGGGTTAGGTTGTTCAGAGAAGTCCGTATTGATACTCACGGCGAGCAAGGAGTGGGAGACCATCAATGATTTCTGACGAACTTGTGCAAAATATTGAAGAACAAGTGCGAAATGGTCGCCGTGTAACACATGATGACCTTCACGAGGAATTTCCTGACATTTCTGCAAGTCTCTTTGGTGATACTGAGTCGGAAAAACTTGGTTACAAGAAGTTGTGTGCGAGATGGGTGCCCAGAATGCTCACACCGGAGCACCATCAAAAATGCGTCACCGTAGCACGTGAATTTTTGGATCGTTTTGCACAGGTGGGAGAAGCTTTGCTGGACCTTATCGTAACGAGGGGATGAGACGAAGGTGTGTCACTACACCCAAAAATTCAAAAGATAATCACTCCAGTGGCGTTATATTATCTTCCCAAGCCACCAAAAAGTTCGAGACGACCCTTTCAGCCGGAAAAATTATTGTATCTGTTTTTTGGGGATCGTAAGGGGGTCCTTTTGGTGGATATTATGCCTAAAGGGACTACCATTAATGCAGAGGCTTACTGCAATACGCTAAAAAAACTCCGAAGAGCCATTCAGAACCGCAGAATGGGAATACTAAACCAGGGAGTCAGCCTCCTGCATGACAACGCAAAGCCCCACACCGTGCGAGTTTCACAGAAGCTGCTGATATCGTTTGGATAGGATAATCTCGCCCGACTTGGCGCCTTCGGACTATCACCTTTTCACTAAACTAAAGGAGTTTTTGGGTGGGAAACGTTTTTCCAACGGCCAGGAGGTCGAGGAAGCTATGAAGTGGTTGAAAGAGCTGGCGGCGGAGGTCTATGACACTGGTGCCCCTATTACAGAAATGTATCGATTTCGATGGCGATTACGTTAAAAAGAGTTTATTTGTTAGTTAATTAATTAGTTAGTTAGTTAATTAGTTAGTTAATTTGTGAAGTATCCTGTGTATTTCAATGAAATACAAGCCTTTTTGATCCTACATAAATATTGTAACCTTACTTTCTGGATGGCCCTCGTACCAAAAATACAAATAAATAAAATCTCTCCTACAATAAAGCTAAAAATGTTGCCGGGAATTCTACACAATTTCCCTTTCCGGGATCACGACAAACTCTTCAGAGCTACAGTGTTCTCAGGTTGTAAAGAAGCTTTAGTTTCTAACAAATGACTGCCGCGTTGACTGGTTTTGTTAAAAAATATGGAAGAGTAGAGCTGTTTGGTTTAGCGCTTAATATGTTAGAGTGTGTACCTGTGTAAATATTTTCTTAAGCCATTATCTCTATTAGCTTGGACAGCAAATTAACTAACATCCGTAGCGCTTTTAACACGCCTCTCTAAAGCTATGGTGTATTTGTTTATTTTTTGACAAAGAAAACGCGGTGAGTATGCAGATTTAAATTATATATAAATCCTCGGATTTATGCGTGTTGTTTGTGTAATATTTCTTAAGCTCCAGTACACCATCCCCCCAATTTTTTTTTTTTTACGTTTAATGTCCGTTTTTAGACACATGAGATGAAATGATAAATTGTAAAAGGAAGGAGGCATCCAGGCTTAAGTTTAGGACAACCCCCGGCATTTGCCATTTGTGAAGATTACGAAAAGTTTGAAGAAACACTCGGTCAAGGAAGACGGTTATGACCTCCGCCCCCATGATTATACTCCGTGGCTGATTATGTTAATTTTTATCTCTAAAAGCTGTATATTACTTCATGAAATTTATCGGTCTTTATAATTTCTAGTTTTTCTTTTCCATTTTCTCGCACATTACTTAAATAAGCCTCATTCTATATGAATAATAGCATTTGATAGTAGATTTTTTCATGGCAATATCTATGTGTAAATTTATTCCGCTTCTTTAGCCAAATGAATTTACTTCTATAATTTGGTTTTCTTACATTCTAGTATACAATGATTATTTATTTATCAATCTTCTTTACCTCATTCTAATCTGTGCAAATCCTCACTGTTTTATTTTGTTCACGTTTCATTCACTTTCCACTTCTCTATCACTAGAGCAGGGTGTCATGCGGTAAAGCTTGAAACTCGTATTCTGGAGGTCTCAGGTTCAATTTTCGTTGTAACCTTCAGTTTTTTTTTAAAGGCTTTCTTAGTCACTGGGAGATCTATTTAAATTCCGCGAATTTTCCTCTCTTATGTTTCATATCATTCCATTCCGTTGATTCTGTTACAGGGCAAACCTGGCTGGCTTGTGCATTTATAAGGTTTGTATCCCGGTGGCTGTATGGAGGGACTATACAGATAAAATTAAATTTCTCTCTAACATTATTGCATATCGCTTAATATTCCACACTTTATTCAAATCCCCTTACTTTTAACATTTAAAATGTCCTGAACTTGACAAACACATAATGTTTTCTACAATCCTCACTTTGTTAGGACCGCCACGGATGGCCGAGGTCGTTAAGGCGTGGACTCATAAGTGGGAGGTCTGCGGCTCTGTTCCCGCCAGGACTGTCCTTCCTGGTTGAGATTTTTCTAGGGTTTCCTCAATCCTCATAAATGACAAATGTCCTTTCCTTCCTTTAAAAAAATCCTTTCCCAATTCATCATTTCATTTCATGTATCATCAGTAGTAAAACGGACGTTAAACATTATTAAAAAAAACTTTGTTATGAATCTTTCTAATTCTGTCTGGGCTACACTATGCGTACATAAAATAATGCTTGTGGGTTTACGACACCTTTCTTGCGTGCTATTCCATCTTCTAAATGTCAGCTATATCTGAATATTAGTTCTGTGTGCCTGTTGTAATGTCCTTTTACGTTAGTTTTAAACGTATACCCTTTTTACTTATACATCATTTAGCTGTATAATGTTCTTAATTCTTTGATCGAGTTTCTGTCACCTCCGAATCAAGAGCTCATGGGATTGTCTTCAAACGTGAAACCACCGTCTCTCGGGAAGACGACATGGATGTTAAGGAGAGGGTGTGCAACACGACAGTTGGACGATTGAGAATGGCAGACGTTAATTATAAGCGCATTACCGAAGTGACACATTTATTAAGTAATTCCTTGAGATCTCTCAGCTTCTCACAGAATTTGCTAAAAGCCTTCTAAAGTAGATCATTTATTCTTTCGGCATTCTGTGAACAGCATGTCAGTTTTGAATACACCGATTCTTTTATGTCGTTTTAGGTATGCTCACGGTCCTTTTGACTTCTCTTTTTATTATACATACACACAAAACCAGCAATGTGCTTTGCAAAAACATTACACTTAATAGTTGAAAGTAATGAAACTGGTCGTTTCTTTCTATGTAATGTGTTAATTCTGTTTCAAATGTACTATATTGTTTTTAAATTATTTGGCTATACAGTGTAATATTATGTAACCTGCTTGCAAACTCATGTTTTTGCATCCAGTCACGTGATATCCGACTTGCTGTGTTGTCAGCTGTGGAACATACTTGCTACCTGTAATAGCTGAGAGAGCAGTATTTCTATTTCACGATCGGAAAGTATTTAAAATACGATTGTGGAAATATTATTATGATAAAGGTCTAAAGGTTCTGAATCTGTCTGTAGAATTTTCTAGTTTGTGCTATAAGTATTGGTTTCTCACTAAATACAAGCGAACGGAGTGGTTGAGGTGTCAAAGCTTCAAAGTAGCATCTAGAGATTCCAGGTTGAAGCTGGCCACATTGACCTTGACTGTTTTCATGGTCTTCAGTGGCTATTAGATGAATGCTGGGATGAGAAAAACTGCCCTTTTTGGAGGCGGGAGGGCTCTACCGACATCGCAAAAAAAAAAAAAAAAAAAAAAGAGAGAGAGAGAGAGAGCACGCGCGTCACGCACACACACGAATTTGGAAATATTAGGATCCACACTACCATCATGTTCTGTTGGTGTAGTGGTAACCATACTTGCCTCCTAAACCCAAGATCTTGGGTTCGATTTTTAGGACGTTAAAATCCTAAGTATGACTTTCTTCGGAAGGTAAGTGAAGCTGTGGGTCCCGTGTCGTACATTTACGACACGAAAAAGAACCTCAAGCCTGAAAGAAGAGGCCTCTGAGCAAAATTCGTCGGCCGTTTTACGCCCTGAATTGAATGGGACGCTGATTACTGAGATGTTAAAGAGAATTCGTAAATAAAACAAACGAACAACTTTCGGGGGCTTTAGGGGGATGCAAAAGTCACTTGAACTCCTTCCTTTCACCGAATTCTAATCTTAAATGCAGACTAATCAAAGACGGTGATGTAATGTACTTTCAGCATACATTACAATAGTGTTTATGTAGGTAACTGTGTGTGTGTTAGGTTAGGTTAGGTTAGGTTAGGTTAGGTTGTCGTGTTTGTCTGTGCTTAAAAAGTTATAAAAATTTGATACAAGTAGTTTACTAACACTTAAATGCTAAGTGTTTAGTATAGGAAATATGTATATGATAATATTCTGAGTATAGAGCCAAAGTCGAGTCCTCAAAAACTCAGCTTTGGTAATTAATGCTTTCCTGATGTTTATAGGTCCGTTTGCATATGCCCTTTTAGTTTGGCTGACTTTCATACGCCATTAATTTGTACATCTGTTAATGTTACTTATAGATATCAGAACCTGTATAACATCGCAAATAACCCTCAGATGTCTTCATATTAGGACTATGAACTCGTCATCATCAATTCTACTAGCAGATTGCATTTTTAGACGACTAATAATGTGAAAATCAGAAAGCTACACGTGCAAGTCACTTCTTTACGAGGGCGTATGCATCTGAATCACTTCAAATTCAGAATTAATCTCTGAAGATTATCGTTGTTCTTGTGATTTGTCTGCCTAGAAGTTTTGTGACGCCACTCTCTATGGATTAGTCTCAAGATTGTACTGAGGAATTCTAATTTGTCTCATATTGTACTTCCAAATTATTCTGGAAACTTGAAAATCCCTCTACGAGGACTATGTTTCAGCCTCCGAAGACACAAGAACTACTTTCTGGAATGCTTCCGTTGTCTTCTCTTTCACAAATCCAAATTATAGTAGCCCAAGAGTGCAAAACCTACAGTTTACTCAGACGTCACTCCATCCTCCGGACAGGAATACTTCATCTTCCTGATCCTCAGTTAAAATTCAAGGTTTTCCTTACCGGTTGTCCATTATACACATTCCATTATTAAGCTTTATGAAATTTAATACTTAAGGTGTCTATATCGCTGATGTTCCTGAAGCAGTTCTCGATATAAACAGATGGCAGCAATTTTCTTATATAAGCAAGTATGCTTTGGTGTTTAAATTTTAGTTATTATTATTATTATTATTATTATTATTATTATTATTATTATTAGGTTTATTTCAGAAAGCTCTTTGTTCAACAGCGACCCATTCAATTCAGGGCTGAAATGGCCGATAAATTTTGCTCAGAGGCCTCTTCTTAGAGGCTAAGAGTTTTTTTTTACCTGTCGTAAATCTACGGCTTTACTTTTCTTCCGAAGGAAGTAAAATTTTGATTTTTACCCCCTTCTTTTACTCACCGTCCATGACTGGGTTTCAACCCGGGACTTTGGATCTACTAGACAAGTATGGTTATCACTACACTGAATTTTGGCTGTTATAATCCGTACTTCGCATGTATTAGGAATTAATTCCTGCAGGTATAGACTGCATTGCCTCAGACCTATGGTTAGCTGTCATTTTCTTCAGTCTGTATAGCACACGCAGATCAAGAACGGCGAATAATGTTAAAATTAGCGTTTCCCTTTAATTATGTCTGAACACCGTGTTTTAGTTTAATTATTTCATATTCTTCATATTCTTGTTATATATGATCTATTTACCTTACCTTTATCTGATGGTGTATTTATATATAGTATATATTGAATTGCTAAATTGTTGTAATAAAATGAAAGAATTAGTTATAAATGTGTTTCTTGTTGTGGTCGGCTAACTGATCTTTCCTCCGTTTGATTCTGAGAATTTCCAAAGGGAAGTGTTATATTCCGCACGTCGCTAAACACAACATTGTGTTAATTGTACTCTGTTAAAAAAATAAAGCAAAACAAAACATTGTCAAAAGTTCATATGAAACAGTATATACTCCCAAGAAAGTGTTAATATTGGCCCTGATGGTCTAGTGGTAACCACATTTGCCTTATAAATACAAGATTACTGGTTCAATCCTGGCAGGACCGATGGGATATTTTGGGGATGTAAAAATTCTAAACATGGCTTCCTTCGGAAGGGAAGTAAAGCCGAGGGTCCCGTGTCGTAGATTTACAGTACGAAAAAGAACCTAAAGTCTGAAAGAAGAGGCCTCTGAGCAAAATTTTTCGGCAATTTCGCGCCCTGAATTGAATGGGACGCTGATGACCTGAGATGTTAAAGAACGTCCATGAATGAAACAAATCAACGAGAAAGTGATAAAAAGTTTGGTTTTCTAAATATATGTTTGCTTTCAACAGTTTTCTCAAAGTGCTGAATCATATTTCATAATTGAAGAGTAATATGGCTTATAAGAGATTTCAGAGCTACCTATATAGCTTAGGAAATAATACGATACAATGAGCGAATCATTTAGTCTGAGAATTTAATTTTGGTATACTCGTATATTGTCGAAACTGATTACAACTTTTTGTTTCATATTTCATTAATTTTATTGAATATGTGTCTGGTTGCAGTTAACACACACATACACACACACACACACACGAGGGTGGGCCCATAAGTTTCCGACCTAACCATTTTCTAGGTATGATAAAGACAAAAACTATATTTCACTTTTGAATATAGTTACTTTTTATTGCAATACACTTTCCACGTCTTTGAATTAACATTTCAATCCCCTCCCCCTAAAAATAGTTAGAAGTTTTGTCTGCAAAATGGACATAAACAGCATCCATCACTTCTTCTTCATACTTACATTTCCTTCCTCGAAGGTCCTTCTAGAGCTTTGAGAAGAGGAAATAGTTACTGGGAGCTAGATCTGGGATGCAAGGTGGATGGTCGATCTCCTTGAAGCCACATTTCCTCACAGCTTCCTTTGCAACAAGAGCTGTGTGCACAGGTGCGCTGTCGTGAAGAGGGCGCACACCACCACTCAGCTTTCCTCGCCTTTTCTCTTTGATGGAAGAACATAGTCTGTGCAGTAGGCCAACATAGTTCCTCATTTACTGTGGTGTTCCTCTCCTTGGAGTAAATCAAGAGTATTCCTTCACAGTGCCAAAAGATTGTGGGCATGACCTACTTGGTGGACTTTAGAGGCGGTGCTTCGCCAGGTTTATGCCACTCCATTGATTCTCTATTGGACAAGAGATCATAGTAGAGGACCATAGTTTCATCTCCTGTAACAACGGTTTGCAGAACATCTCTCTCGTTGCCACGGCAGAGCTCCAAAAATGCCTGACAACAGATGACTCGTTGCTGCTTTTCGACTAAGGAAACAGCTCTAGGCACCCATCTTGCACTAACTCTATTCATGTGTAAATGTTCATGAATAAATTGAAGGACTGTTGTTTTAGAAAGGCTCAACCTTGCTGCTATTTGTGTAACTTTCAGTCGCCGGTCTTCCATAATTTCTCCTTTCACAAGAGCGATTTTTTCCGAGTGAGCACCTCCAAGGGCCGACCTGCACGCCTTTCGTCTTCAATGCTTTCTCGACCCTTCGAAAAAGTTTGGCCCATTCTTTTACGGTAGAATATGAGGGGGATGCTTCCCCATATACACCGTCCAATCGCTGTTTAATTTCATTTGGAGTAAGTCTTCTTTTGTGAAGAGCTTAATAACAGCTCCAAACTCCATTTTGAACATGTCACAATCTTCCATACATAGCCTTCTTTATGTAACTATAACAACAACTGAACACAACGAAGCGAAAGTTACAGTTGCAAATGTTTAATTAAGAGGTAAGGTTTGACTCCAGACAAGGATTTGTGCAGACGATAATCCTTATTAGTGAGGTCGGAAACTTATGTACCTCCCCTAATGCGTGTGTGTATGTTTATATATATATATGTATATATATATATATATATATATAAAGAGAAATGGACCAATAATTGGCCTTTTTTGGGCTACATGAAAGACGGAAAAGGCAAAACTCAGTTGTAAGGAGAGACACTAGGGATCTTAAAAGGAAACATGTATTAAACATTAAAACCAAGTTTTAAATACGATAGTCTCTGAGCGATTTTCAAAGTAGATAAACAACATAACAGTTTATTTAAAACGCAATTCTGTTTTCCAGGACTGCGTTTCGCACGTGAGACAGAATGTAGCAAGCTGTGTAGTCGAAATCAATGTTGTTCATTCCACTAGATCCACGCGTCTTTCTTTGGGGGACTCCACACGTCAGTCTGCATTACCAACCCTCAGGAGACATTCTACCTACAGTGCGAAAAGAGAAAACCCGTCAATACGGAGAAAACACTGAAAAACACAGTGTAGACTTTGAAAAAATATGCTTTTGATCGTATTTTGTCATTTCTGCTTTAGGGTCGTTGATGCAGGTGTCTCAGTACACGTTACTTCATCGCATATGTAGTCGTTGTCTGATAAGTTTTCATCCTGAGTGAATGGTTTTGCATTATTAAGCAGATCCATTTAGAGCATTTATCGTGAAAGAAGCTATGAAAAAAAAGTGAGCATCTTATTCAACTCGTAAATATTGGACATGCTAGTTCATTCAGAAATTTACATTAAAAAAAAAACTATGCAATTTTAATGATATCGACCTGGGACGATTTGCATTATTGAATATACGAGGGTGCAGCAAATAATTTCTGACAGTTCTTTTTTTATTTTTCTCTTTCATAAAGAGTTAACACACGTGTTAGAAGTCAATTGTGCAGAAATCTTTTACCTTGCCATCTTTTGAAGATTTTTCTCCCCTAAGACGTTTTTAATCAACAAGCCACATGATGACAATAAGCTCCGTTAGGCCGATAATGTTCCAGTATTGTTAAATGCAGTTTAACAAATTTATTTCAATAATGGCTGTGATGTGGGGCCTTGTAATCTTTTACAAGAGTTCCGAGGAGCATACAGATGCGCTGTTCTTTGTTTGTGAAGAAAATTCACAAGAAAATTGTCATGAACGTTCCAAAATACTTCGCAAAAACTCTGGCAGCAGATGGTCAGATAACTTTCCTTCAATGGAACAGTTTCGTTGTTTTAAAACTGCACATTGCATACTGGACCTAAGATTCATTCACTTTTGCATAAAAATGCATGTATGCTGCATGACAGTCCAAAAACTTCTAAGAGATCTTACCCCTTACAGCCTTCTGACCTGCATTCAAACCCCTGAGTACTACTTAACCGGGAAGCGATTTTTTGCTTCCTTAATTCTTCACGAATTATCTGAACACTTACATACTTTACAGCAACTGCTGCACTTGCTTAAAAAATGTTTCATTCTTCAATAGTCCACGAATGCGTTGAGCCCTTTCAAGTCTCTTTGGTCAAAGTGCGTAGATTATATTTTGTACTGATTCACGATTTTTAGTAATGAACATATGCTGTTTACATGTTTGCGACTTTGGCACTGTGTCATTCGCAAACATTTGCTTGTAATATACACACATTTTCCATTGATTTTATAATTTTGCAAGTTAAATTTTGATTGTTGTGTGTTCTACATCTGTTTTGGAAAACTTGCAATTTTCTCATAGTAATTGCCATAAAACTGTAAAAACGCGTGCACGGCGCTGAGAATGCTTAAATTAGTTTATTTAGAACAAATTTTTACCATGTAATAGGTACAGTTTCTGCTACTGTTCGGCTCTTATTCAAAAAGTCCTGTTTATATTTGATCGAGCCAGTAATAATGGAATGTATCTATAGGTTTACCATAACTGAGGTATTCCTGCTCCAAATATGATTAGTTGAGCTTTTAGAAAATTTCTTTGCAGTGAAAATAGAACTTCCTTATCTATCACGCTTGTACACATAGCTTTAAAATTTAAAACACTTTGTAGAGAAGATTTAACCCATAAACACATGATAAATTAATTGAATTTCGTGTTTTAATTGCAATAATAACTTTTATATATTGTGATATTGCCACAACTTCCGATAGAACCCTCGCTTTTACATGATTCTTTTTCAGTTAACTTACCTCGAGGTTAGTCACTAGGGGCGAGCTCCTGATTTTAAACTATAAAAATTCCTAAAAACATCTTAATTTAAAACATACATAAGAGACGAGAAACACATATAATACAATTTATATATAATGCAGGCTTGCATATTATTCATATATTCTTCATAATTTCAAACGTTGCCGGTAGGACCCTGGAGCGGGTTTTAGAGAAGCGGCGATGAGTACGGGGGATGTGGTAGTTTTGGTTGATGATGAATGTTGGATTTTTATGTAGGCTTCTAGCTCAGTCGGTGCTCAAATTTAATTATAATGTGGATCTCAGGATTCACTAGAGTGTTTTTTGGATCTTTTGGGTCCACGGGAACAGGGGAGGTATCACACAAGAGACATACGAGATAGTTCTCTTGAATAAAAGTTTATTGAAAAATCAAGAACACCAATCTATTAATATTCGACTACTCGCCACTGCCTGACAAGTTTCTATTGTCTTGGTACGACTGATATGATTTTCCCCCACTTCTACTCTCTGCCTTACTATTCTATTTTGTCACTTCCTATTCTCAATACTATTAACTAACCATTGATAGACTGCCTACCTAACACTTGACCTATTCTTTATTAGACGACGTCTATTGTCGTCCGCTTTACTCAACTAACAGCAATATTAATTCTCATCGGCACTCTATCTCTCAACCATCACAACTGCGATATCTGTCCGCTACTGTCTTGTTTCCCCAACTCCGATATCTGTCCATCACTGTGATATCTGTCCATTACTCTTTTAACTCTCCACGACTCTATTCTGTTTGACAATCCACTTTCTATCTTCTGACTTCCCCACGAAAAAATAAAAACTCTTTGCTTTTACTATTTTATTTCCGACTGACAAGTTCTCTATCCCAAATATTTGGCTATTTTGGCTATCCCAAAATGTTTATTATATTGTTAAATTATTCCAATTTGTTCATTTTTATGCGACAACCATTGGTTAAAAGTATTCTAACCTTCTGACATTCCCTCTTCCCACAGCCTGGGGTTTCCTGGAAGGCAATTTCTGTCATATTTTGGGCTCATCTTTGATAATTTGACAATTTCCCATTTCTTTTTCCCCTTCACTATTCTATATCTGGAAAATAAGATTTCGCGACAGTGCTCGTACAATTCCCATTACCATCATTCTGACTGTGCGGGGCATAATTCTTTTGATACTAAATTTCCCCGTCTGCCAGCTATATAAAACTTCGTCGCGATTTTGACATTTTAATTCCCTTTAGAATTCTATTCCTTTCTATTTTCTTTCAAAGTGTGCTCCTCGTATTCTGTTCTTACAACCCGTTATAGCAATTTCCCTAACTTGGTCCATCTAACAGAGTTTTAAGCCTCTTGCCTTTTGTCGGCTATCCCCTTTCCGAAATATTCTCAGAGAGTGACAGACTCGTGACCATTACAAAAGAAATACCTCTTGCCTTTTTGTTTTCTTTGCAATTTTGTCAACCTAATGGCAAGCAGGTTGTCTATACACAAGTATACTGTATCTCTGCCCCTTTAGAAGCGGTTTTACAGGTGGCTCAGGTCTACAAATTATAACAAAACCTGGAAATAGTCACGATTCCTCTTGCAAATTATTGTTACCTATCAATAACATATACGTATCAGATCATATACACACTCAAGAAATAATCATATCAATCCATGGTAAACGTATTTTCTAATCAAATTACATAATAATAATAATAATAATAATAATAATAATAATAATAATAAACACCCATATCAGCTTATTACCTTAATAAACGTAGCTCTGAATCCTTAATTCTTATGCTTATGTAATTAGTAATAACACCAACTCATTGCCATAATAAAGGTAGTTTTGAATTTCGGTTGCAACGCTGTTTGGATAGCCAGGATGGGAAATGTGCGTCTTGACTGAGCGCGTCTCTTTAGACAGATTCCTTTTCCTTCTAAAATTTCCAAATATTGCAGCTGTACGCACACGTCAGCTTGACTTTTTCTGTTTCACATAAGCCAGGCGAGCGTGGAATTAGCTCGCGATTGTCAACTCCAAGGATAATCTAGTTTTACAATAATCACTTCGACCATTTTTTATCAGAGTACATTATTGCTCCATTATTAATACATGATGTCCATTATTGGGCCCCCATATTACACAGTAGTGTTTCATTTACCAAATATTCAATTGCTATCTTGTGGTAGTATTTAACTATTTTTTATTAAAGTCTTTGATGTTCTCTTCTGATAGTGATAACGGGATCGGTAATGACATTCAAATTAAATTAATTTTTATGAATATGATTTAGCATTCTACGTTTTAATTGCAATGAAGGTATAAAAAAGTGATACATTTTCTTTATATTGTGAATATGCACTTAAGAATCAAAATAGTAAAATATACTGTTCGGCAGACTATCTATGAAATATGATCACAGTTGAATTCCTTGTTAAATTAACTTGTTCATTGTCGGCATTTTTTGAGTGAGAGAATCCATGCTACATGGTTTGTTCAGATACTTATGAGAGTAATCATATCGCACATATTTATTACTGATTGGCACCGGTCTTCTAGAGAACTTCAAATGAAAAATAAAAGGCATAATTTGTTTATTCCTCATCGAATGTTTATTTATGATTTATTTATTAGTACAATATCGGCCTATAAGGAAATTATTTCAAGTTAAATTTTCAGGTGTTAAGAGTTCCAAGTTCTTACTAAATTTTGCAACTTAACATTGGTTAAGAAATGTCATGAAAAGAAAAGGATTAAAAATAAGAAGCAAAGAAGATTAAGTACTGTGAAGAAACTCTGAAACACTGAATATTGCCTGGAGAAGTTCCCTTGTAAAAATCTAGTCACAGTCTTTGTCAATAAACGGGATTCTCTGTACAAGTGGCCACGAAGTTACTTAAAGTTAAAACCCTACAAATGACCGTAATGCAAGAAGTTAAATCTGATGAACTTAAATCCTGAAGTACATGGAGTTGAAACGCAATTGATGCCTTTTTTTTAACGAATCTTTGTCCTATTTACATGCACATGTTAATTCAAGAAACTACTTACGAGAATCATATTAAAAGTCGTGAGAAACCCATTGTTAAAATTCAAATTTCAACAATGTAACAAAATGCACTGCAGGATCGTAATATAAAGATTTTACAGAACATGTTGCCATATTGTGACGTCATTATCTTCTATAACGTAACCACAAGCAGTATTTCCAAAATGACGGACATCAATGTTTCGTTTCAACTGTGCATTGTCATTGAATTCCTTGATAAAGAAGAAAAAATCTGCTGCTGAAATTCACCTCAGACTGCAACATGCCTATGGAGATGTCTGCATGGGTGCTAACAGTGTTACGAGATGGGTGAAATATTTCAAGGATGGGAAAATGAATATCCAAGATGAGCCTCATAGCGGTCGCCCGCGAACTGCCAGCAAGGAACGCAACCAGGAAAGAATTGATGAGCTCATTAGAGAAGATAGGCTTATCACTGTGGATGAAATTACTGAAAAACTTGCAGTAGGACATAGTGCAGTGCAAGAAATGATAAAAGGCTTAAGACCACAAACTTCAGAGAATAACCATAAGCCAAAACCATTTTCAGAAATTTCAAAAGGAAGGTGATGATTTTTGACGAGCATTGTGAATAGTGATGAAAGCTGGCTCCATCATTACGAGCCTGAAACAAAACGCCAGAATATGGAATGGCACCATTTGGATTCGCCGTCGAAGAAGAAAGCGAGCACAGAGCGATCTGCTGGCAAGGTTATGGATAGCGTCTTCTGGGATGCACAGGATTGCATTCTGGTTGATTTTCTTGAGCCTGGACAAACCATAAATGCTGCCAGCTATATCCAGACATTTGGAAGCTCCATTACGCGACAAGCACCCTAGAAAGAATATCATCCTGCAAGAGGATAATGAGCGTCTTCACACTGCCCGTGTCACAATGGAGAAGATCAGAACATTTATTTGGGTGGGAAACTCTTCTACATTCTTCCTACAGTTCCAACTTGGCACCCTCCAACTACCATCTTTTTGGTTCTGTTAAGGAACAGATGCGAAGCCAACACTACGAGACGGTGGAGGATATTCGGAGTGCATCAGTGCATCATTGTTTTCGTGCAGCTGGAACGGAGTTTTATCGTAAGGGTATTTTCACACTTGCAGAACGATGGGAAAAACGGGTGTAAAGAAATGGAGACTATGTTGAAAAGCGAGAGAAAAGTCTGTAGATTACTATGACGTACTGGTTAATCTAAAAAAATAAATATTAAGAGGTTTAAAAATTGTTGCTCATTACTTTCAGTATGACCCCTCGTATATTAGAATTTCAAAAAATCGTGAGGAGCCCTTTCAAGGCAAAAAAATAGAAGTAGCGGTGCAGTTTACGACGACAGAATGTTATAGTAGTAATAATAATAATAATAATAATAATAATAATAATAATAATAATAATACAATTACCGAATGATGGCAAAATATGACAAAAGAATAAAGTCTTAAACGTATATTGTAAATTAAAAATACTCTTATGTATATATGATTTATTCTCCTACATATAAACAAATCTAAATGCTTACAACAAAATAGTCATCGATAAATTCCTCCGCAATGGGGGTGATTGCAAAGCACATGAGAAGTTGGTACTCTTAAATTTCTGGCATTCCTTCCTTCGAAACTACTTTTAGCAGATAAACCGCCCACGGTTGCTAAGATTTGGTCTTTGGAGTATGTGCTTGACTTGGTGTTAAGTGAACACAATAACTATATACTCAGCGCGCGGTCAGTGCTGCCACCAGAAATCGCTTCCCTAGAGAAATCTCGGCTACACGATGGCTGCGGAGTGACTTATCGATGACTCTTTATGTGTGAAAGAAGAGGATATATCTTTATGAAACACATGATACGCTAAATAAAGAAGCACTCAAGCTGATTAGGGTTTTTCTTTCCCAAAATAAATAATCTAGAAAAAGAAAAAGCAGAGTTTTACGGTATGTTAAAAATGTCTTTAAAAACGTAAATGTAAATAAGGAACTCTTTTTTGCGGTCTGTGCAATCACTCTTGTCATAGCTACAATAATTATAATTCTGTAAAACATACCAATAAGTCCGAGGTACCTGAAATCTAAAGAAGGCCAAGGTCAAATATCAAGGTCCCTAGCTCTACAGGAAAGGAAGAAAGAGGCTAAAAATATCACGTTTTTTTCCAATGTGCGGAAGAAAAGGGATTATTGTTTGCTGCGCGTGCTTACAGGACTTAAGAGTGCCGTGTAACGTCCACCGCAGCAGTTCACAGCTTTTGTTTGTTTCGATGACAAGATAAACTACTAGAAGGAAGCACCGTTTGTTCCCGTTCTCAAAAGTGTGTCGCACTAACAAATTTAAAATGAAATCAATATCCGCCCCAAATACTTGCTTCTGAGCGAAAAATCTTAACAGTACAGTCCATTAAAACATGCTCTTTGTGACAAAAGTATTGATTTACTGTTCTCTCTTCTTAGCCTTTCCTATAGCTTCTCAATGTTATTGCACATTCGTTATCTTTAAGTCATTTTGATTTGTGCCCTACGTTCAATGTTTATTCAATTATGTTGATGTTAATTTTAAATGGTAACTTTAATATGAGCTAACATTTTAAACATTGCCTGTAATATAAAAGATTTTAATTCATATGATGTGTACAACATCAGTAATAGCTTTTTATAGTACGTAATGCCTGAAGTTGTGGTGTCCCTCACACACTGTAATCATTAGTGCCTTATAAATGGAAAAATCTCCAGATTCTTTAAAATTACCAGAACTACAGTTTTATTTTTAGAATGAAATCAAAAAAATTATAGACCAATAAAATTAGAATGAAGATTAACTAACAGGTATTTTGAGAACAACTCGTTTATCAACTGTGACTGATATAGAGGGTTTGGTCTCTTCTATAGTATGTGCTTTCGAAAAATCATAGTTGCTCCTTTACTGTCCTATTTGATTTGATTAAAGCGTTTGTCAGTGTGCCACATGATATTTTGATTCCTAAACTAACTATTATCATATAAGTAGAAAGGAATTAAATTTGCTCGGGTCAGATTTAACTAACTAATGTCAGAAATTATATTTTAACGATTTGTACTCTTAACGTTTTTCTTGTTAGTATTGATGTGCTCCAAAGTTTTATCCTGGAGACATTATTGCTATGAATTACAACAAATGACCTACCTAATAATTTTTATAATAATATTATTATTTTATTTGCTGATGATAGTACCTTTTATATTTCTATCGATTTCATTATTTTAATATCTTAATAGATCATGTTATTAGAAATGGTAATATTGGTTCACATCTAATGATTTATGCTTAATGTTGATAAGAAACATGTATTTAGCTTTAGGAATGCAACTGATAACGACAATAGTGTAAGGTTATTGAGTGTTATGCATTGACTGATTGCCTATAAAACTTTCAGTTAATATATGTACTAGGTAATTTAATAACTCGTATCCCTAGATCTTATGTGAAAATGTTTATTACTCTTTTTAATAGTATTTAAGTTTATGGAATTAGACTGGGGTAATCTCAGTGGCATATGAAGAGTTTTGTGTATTCATAGCAAAGCTGTACTGGTGCTAGTTTTAATAAATCCATATGTAAGTGAAATTTAGAAGCAAAATGAATTTAATTTTGTAATACCATTGTTGCCAGTTAGGTTCAACACTATTTTTCTGAAATAACTTTCGAACAAATGCCAGTATTTTATTGTTAGTCATGTTCTGTTAAAGAAAATTGTCGGATGTAACTCTTACTAGAATAAGTTCAAAAATGTAATTATTGTGAGTGAGAATATGAATGCCTATATATATACATGAAAAATAATTTACCACTATTAAAAATGTAACTAAAATAACAAAAACTAGGAATTGCCAGTTTGAAACTAGAAAAAAACAATTGTTTTCTTGCCAAAAGAACTCAAGCAGTTGGAAATATAACGATTACTAATCTGTGACTTTTTCTTGGTGTTATATCATTTTATGCTTTTCTAGTTTTTTCTATATATATATATATATATATATATATATATATATATATATATATATATGGGTCTAGCTTCTTGCCATTGAAGAACTCGCAGTAGTTCGAAATATAGTAATTTCAAGTGTGACTTTTTCTCAGTGTTTTATCCTTATCTACTTTTATTATTACTGTTAATTTGTTACGTTGTTAATAGTGTTACTTTATTTTTATTTTTCACTTATATATATATTGTTTATTTCAAATTAAAACAGCTAAAAATGTGTCTACAACTCCATGCAATGGACACCTTAGCAAAAATAAAAAAATGAACAATGGGTAGAAAGGATGTCTGCTTCGAGAAACGTGGGAAGAAATTGCTAACCTAGGTTCACAATGCTATCTTCAGTTCATGTTCAATTTATACCATATACAGTAAATACATTTCCTCGGGCGGTGTGCTCTGATAAGAACTACCTAGGTTCGAATCCTCGTTATGCCAGAATGTTTTTAGTTGTTAGATTTTGCATGTAAAAGTAATGTTAAATATAGGACAGTAATATATATTTTAATGAAGCATGTTTGAATTTTAAGGCTTTTATGTTCAAACATAAAAATGCAAAATTTTTACCTTATTTTTTAAATTAAGTGCTAGATAAATCAATATACTAAAGTAAAGAAGAAATATAAGTTACTTTTATTTAATCTAAAAAGAATTATTCATTTCCTATTTATTTTGAAAACATACAGCTGAGTTATCTAAGAGAATTCCTAATAACGTTGAATTTGTTATTACGGAGCGTTGGAGCAGAGAAGTTACACAATGACCCAGTCCTAATATTAACCTAACTCGATCTTTCCTTTCATGCTACTGAACAGAAAACTGATTCTCTGTGACTCATGATTTGTTTGCATACCAATTGTGTACTTTCACACTCATTCGTGCTTATACTTATTAAAGAAAACCAATAAGATATCATAATCTGTGTATATTTATAATGAGCATATTACATTTAATACAAATATTAATTTAATCTCATTATACACATTCAAGATATAGACATCAATATGCAAGTTGATAATTCGCGCGAGGTGAGGATGGAAAGAACTTCTTCTGAAAAGAAGTTTTATGATTCCACTCCAAGGATTGTCTTTTGGTTTCAGGCTTAAAGTGATGAATCTATGACTCATCTCCACTTATATTGTTGAAGAAAATGTTGTTCTCTCCAGCCTCGTAACTAGCAAACTCCATGCTTCTGTTCCTTATGATTAAAATCCGGATTTATGGCAAAATACCCTTTTCTGTGATTTCAGAAAAGATCTGAGCGTATTATTTAATCTTTTTGTTATTGTAATTTAGTGCGAAATTATTTGTTTCAAGGAAACTACTGTGACTAATATTTGTGGCGGGATTCGATTTATAAAGGAAATATTGTATAGCTAATAATGTGTTCATCTCTTCTAGGAAAACCTTATTAAAAATTTAAGTCGAGTAGTACGCGAGGATATTCGTTTGAGCTTGTCATCTCAGTCTGCGTTATTGACTTGTAAAAATAACCACATGGTTGCGACTACAAAGATTTAACAGCAACGATGTTGCGATAAGGAAAACCTTTTAGAAGCTGCTCATACGTAATGTAAACGAGACAGCTATACCTGATTCGCCATCGCAAATTTTCTGTGAGGTACCGACGTTCTTGCCTTGGAATTTCCGGCGGCATCTTTTGTTAGACTCAACAAAGGGTGGACTTTCCTTCAAAATCTGCACATTGTGAACGAGGAGGGGAGTCAGTTATTTTGTAAATGTTGCGAAAACTATCAGTCAGAGGATAGTTAAAAATCCGAATCACTTTGTAGTTATATTCAGTAACTTTCAAAAAGTATTAAAAGGGTCAGTCTAGTATTCTGTAATTTTCTTTTTCTTAAAATGCATAAGAATGATTATTTAAATTATTTTATTGTATATAAATTACATTTTTCTTCAAACAACCAAGAATGTAACACAATAATTATTTTGGCAAATATAATATTCATTGTGTTTAAATTAATTTTAGTTACAAATTTTAACTGCCTATATTACATTTTTAAGTGTCTTTTGTCTGCCTTTTCCTAACTTGTTAATGCAAAACTTCTGGTCTCTGTTTATGATCCTTAGGCAAAACTTTAAGAAACAACAGTTTAGATTTCATGTTAAGAATTAGTTGTGTTGACACTGCAAAGAGAGAGATATCATGATGAATGCGGGTTGTTTGGCTATTCTACAATCATCCCGAATAAGGATATCGGCATGAAACAATTAAATTCTCCCGGGCTGTTTTGCCGTGGTCCATGGTTTAAATTACTACCATAGCTTTCACCAACTACTCCGGTTGGCATCTTCAGTGGACGAAGAGTAACACCTGTTAACACGACGACAGTATTGATCCGTCTCTGTCGTCGTGTTAACAGTTAGGTGTTACTCTTCGTCCACTGAAGATGCCAACCGGAGTAGTTGGTGAAAGCTATGGTAGTAATTTAAACCATGGACCACGGCAAAACAGCCCGGGAGAATTTCATTGTTTTAATGACAACACCGGCCGTGAAAGCCTAAGAAGTATGATATCGGTATGTTCAATCGTTCAAAATATGTACGCCAGGAATTTGATTATTGAGACCTAATTTACCCTTTCGTTCAATGACTGACTATAATAGTCTGCTTATATTTTTTAAACCATTCTAAATATTAATGATGACCTCATTTTCCTCCAAAAGAAATTCAATTATTGTCTTTTTTTATAACGCACATTAGAAATTCCACTTTCAAAGCTTGCTGCACGTTTTTCCCGGGATAAATTGATCGTAAATGTTACATTCTTATTAAGCTCTGTCATGGTACCTATGGCGTGATTAGACGTCTATGTTAAATAACAATTAGCATATGCATCTTTTTTCTACTTTCTTTCTTATTGTAGTTTTCTTCATTAGAGGAATTACGGTTTTTCGTGTGTGTTTAACGCCCGTTTTTGCTACGAGGCACCAAAGTGTGAACCATTTTAATGAAGAAAACACTTATGCCCTTGAATTCTTTATTTATGAGTGACTTTGATGCAATAAATCCTTCATATGTGTAATTTGTTTTTGACTTATTGAGCTCTTCTGTCCTTTGGCTTGTATGGCACCTACTTAGAAGTTCTTGATTAGTTCATTCTATTCAAACTATTCAGTTACGACTATATTAATTTATTATTTATTGCAAAAGTATTTATTTCTCAGCCTTATTTCTTAATTGTATATCATGATAAATATATAAAACATTCATTTCTGTTGCATGTCATAATCCAAATAATTTGAAACTGTTCTAAGTATTTATTATTTACAATTATACTGGATACTGTACCAACAATAACATTTTCTTAACTTTTTATGTGGAGAGTTTGAAGTTTAATTATTTCCATGTGTGTACAAGCTTCTGAATATTTGTCATTTGTAGTAATATGACTTAAAAAGTTACGCTATTGTTTACGTGAGGTACCGAGGAATTCTTATATTTTCACTCCAGATTTTGCTAGGTTTCAATTTAAAGCTTACAACACTAATCGTTATTTGGTAGCACTGTGAGGTTAGGAAGTCATTTTCTAAGATAGTATTCAATTTTCACTCCATCGAAAGAATGCAGAACCATAGAGTGATTTATGGCCACAGCCGGAATTTTTCCGGTAAGAAGAATGGACAGCCCTTGCTGTTATGTGCAAACCAGTGGCCAGCCATCCAGACCGTGTCAGGGAAATCTCTTTAAGTTCTGCGGCTCATAACAGGATCACCGGGGATTTAGAACTGAAGGAGAGAATGGGAGGGGACGTGCTGCTGACGTCAGTAGGCGCCCCTTGTCATTTTCTCACAAAGCACGACACATGACAAGTAACTAATCATCCGACGTCGGCCGTCCAGTTGTTTCTTGCAAGTCCTTTTTTGTACACCAGTGTCAAACAACGGCTTATAGCTTTACACATTCTGCTAAAATGAAAAAGGTGTAATCAAATGTGTTAACTTTGATCTCTTGTGTATTCCTAAAGGTGAGTATTAACAGTGTTTGCCTGCTTCTGTGCTCCTGCTACTTTCAATGTTATTTACTTTAATTTCCGCTCCACTTAGTAACATCAAACACGAAACGTTTTTACCGTTTGGCAGCTCAAAGTATTTTAAAGTGTTGAACTAAGCATCTAAGTTTGTATAACAAATTTTATTGTATTATTTTGAAAAAAATAAGCATTTCCTCTTTTGAAACCATGGATAATGACTTCAGGCTGTGCCCTGACTCAAGTTTGGTAAACTTGATTGAATGTCGGCTCTTGTTTTAGTCTCGTCTTGTTTTTCAGACAAATGCAAGTAAAATCAGTTTATATTATTTCACATAAGTGAAGCCGTTAATAAAGTCTACGTAAACTATCAAGAGTTTTAAATATTAAATTTTATGTAGACTGGCGAAGGAATTAACTTAACGTTGTATTGTACGTTAATAAACCATAATGTACCAGAGTTTGACACCTGGTGGCCAAATTTATCTTGTTATTTACAGACATAACATTAGCAATTACTAAAGGGCGTAAAAATGGTTGTATATTTACATTAAAACAAAATCAGTTTCTGCTTACATCTGTCCAAATGTTTAAATATTATTTATTAAACATGGCTTTTTAATGAAGAAATTCTATTATGAAAACGAGATTTATTTTCGGTCATGTATTTCATGTTTTTTAAATATCTTAAATGCAATGTAAAATAGGAGCACCAATTAACCTTCTTGGGCTTGCTATATTTTGTTAATTCTACAACTGAAGACCATTTTGCTCCCCCCCCAAAGGGCTCGCTATAGGTTGCTTCAAGAAAACGTCAGGGAATCTGTCTTGTTACTTTTTTTGTTTACATGATATGTGTGACAATGGACATATTCATAGTCAGCCGGTGTATTTAATGCAAAAATTTTCATTCTTTTTTTTTTTTTCGTAATTGCATGTATTAAAACGACAAAATATTTTCATTATTGAACATCAATTTCGCTAACCGCATTATATTCTATTCATGACTTTCTCCCTAGTGTAACTTTGTTAATGTAAATAAATCAGAACTGTTCAACAAAGATAATCATAATTTTTACAAGCATAATTTCTCGCGCTAAACTTTAGCTTTACAATATTTTGTTAGCGTGATGCCTAATGTACACGTGTTACTAGTTTCATTGTTGTCGCTTCCGGTTCCCGCCATTTGAGAAGTATGCAAGTTGAAACATGTTCAGCTCCGCCTACAGTAAAATGAAGGTGACGAGGACCGTATAGTCCAGATTTAGCACCGTGTGACTTTTTCTTTTCCCCAAATTAAAGAAACACTTTCGTGGGAGGCATTTTCCATGATCAGAAGCAATGGTGAAAGCTGCGGAGACGATTCTGAAAGGCCTGCGAAAAAACGCACATCTTGAAGATTGGCAGAAACGCTAGGACAAGTGAATTGCATTCAACGGGCACTACTTTCAGAAAGATCAAAATTGCAAAGATGAGTAAATGGTTGTCAAACAAAATTATGATTATTTTTTATTGAATAACTTTTGTAATTTAGGCCTTACGAGCCCTGTTCTGGCACCGTTCCATCTTTGTCTTTGGCGTACTGAGCTCTTCGGTCCTTACTGCCATTGGTGGCCGAGGTCGTTAAGGCTCGGACTCGTGAGCGGCAGGTCTGAGGTTCAATTCCCACCAGGACCGTCCTTCCAGATTGAGGTGTTTTCCAGGATTTCCTCATTCCTCATAAATGGCAAATGCCAGGGAGGTACCTTAAACTTAGGCCTGGAACGCTTCCTTCCTTAAAAAAAGTCCTATTCCAATTTATCATTTTATCTCATGTATCAACAGTGTTACCACTTGTATTCACTATTCACTGTTCTAAGTCCTTAGGCTTATATGACATCTTGGTTAGGTCATTGTGTCCATACGGTCTATCCAGTTAATTGGTATGTTAATTTATTTTATCATTTATTGCAAAAGTATTTATTTCTTATGCCGTATTTCTTAATTTTGTTTCTGTTGCTTTATACAACTATACTATTTTTGTTTCATAGCCCAATATTCGCTACCATACAAGAATAGAAGAAATAGTACCGTTATTGTCTTATGAAAGTTTCATTTTGTGCCAATACATTTGGTACTGCCTTGGGTGGCCGAGGTCGTTAAGGCGCGGATTCGATGAGTGGGTTCGAATCCCGACCATACTCCTTGACTGAGGTTTTTTCTAGGTTTTCCTCAGTGCTCAGAAATGGAAAATGCCGGGGAGGTATAGAACTTTGGCCTGTAACGTTTCCTTCCTTAAAAAAATTCCTCTCCCAATTTATCATTTCATCTCATGTATCATCAGTGTCCACCGCCTGTGGTGCCTCCGTAGTAAAAACTGGCGTTAAACGCTATTCAAAAAGTGCATTTCGTCTTTAATGTTTATAATTGTTCCGCACGTGAGCCATATTGTTAAAATGTATTCTCTATAAATGTCATAATTCAGACAATTTGAACCTATTCGAAGCATTTATTGTTCACAACTATTTTTTTCTACTTAGTTTTGTCACCTGTAGTAATAAGATTTTAAAAGTCACGCCATTGTGGCACCGAGGAAAAGGATTTCCCACGATACATATGCTACTAAAAATATGTGTGTCAAAAACAATATTTGTTTATAATTTTATATTAAATTAAAAACAAACGTTTACAAGCACAACAATAACGCGATATTTCAACAAATAGAGTTAATTTGCATGAAGATTATCAGATGTATTTATTGCATGTTTAGGTTCTTATATTTCACGATTCTATAGCCAAATATCAACTATTTTTGAGAAGGGTTTTGAACAAAACGTTTAAAAAGGAAAATACTAATACCCAAAATACAAACCACCTACCAAATATTATTCATCCTTACCAGGGACTACCTAATTATGGACAAAACGGTCTCACCTTGAATCTTTTGTGATAAGATTGTGAATGTATATAATATCAATTTGCCACCATTTGCCTCAAAGTTCTCTAAAACATACATAGGCATGCCAGTGCTACATCCGCTGTTCCAAATAGTTCGACATATTTTGTAATCGATTCAATGTAGCGGGATACTTGTCGTGCCATACAACACATATAAGTCTTGCGCACGCAGCAATTGAAGTCATTTCCATAACCATGCGTGTCCACTTGAATAAATTTTGAGAAAATCAATAAATAGCTAATTTCTTGAAAATGAAAACTTGGAATTCCCATTTGTTTTTCTAATAAAATCTTGCTTAATTATAAATGTGGCCAAATATAAAATAACCATCACCGCAAGTACAGTATGATGAGTGATGTTTTCCTCCGCTGCGCGGGGTTTTTCCTATGAGCCAGCCCCCACTCGTTTGCCGCAAGTAGCAAGCCTGCTATGTACGACATTGTCGTACTAGAGCTGTATCCCGGTATGTGTTGTTCGTTTGTTTCGACAGTATACAGTGTATAAAGTATATTATACCTCCTGTGTTTACAATGCCACAGCGTGTCTTTATGTACGATTCCTATTTGTTAACTCAGTGTCAAAAACAATCATAGAACCACTTTTATTTTAGCATACAATGGATTCTGTTACCTATGTGAATACCTACAAACCCCGACAGAGAGTGTGATCATGCATTTTTTTTCAATCGGAATCTGTCACTGCTCACATTGCGAAGTCAGTCTCGGTGGTGTAGTGGTAACCATACTTGCCTTCTAAACCCAAGATCGCGGGTTCAAACCCGGCCAGAACCGATGGATTTTTTCGGGCGTAAAAATCCTAAGTATGGCTTCCTTCGGAAGGGAAGTAAAGCCGTGGGTCCCATGTCGTACATTTACGGCACGATAAAGAACCTCAAGCCTGAAAGAAGAGGCCTCTGAGCAAAATTTGACGGCCGTTTCACGTCCTGAGTAGAATGGGACGCTGATGACCTGAGATGTTAAAGAGCGTCTGTAAATAAAACAAATCAACAACAATCACATTGCGAATAATTCCATGATAGCAAATTCACAATGTGTTTGCACAAGACAGATTCGTGTGGATTTGTGGCCCCCTCGGTGCCCCGATTAAAAGCCTGGGATTATCTCTGGGGTTAATTAAAAAAAAATATGTATAACAAATCCTCACACCATACAAGAACTCAAAGATAATATTAGTCAAGAAATTGTCCGGATTTCTTAAAATGAACTACAGCGAGTGACGAATAGTCTAAAGAGATGCCGAAAATGTGTGGAGAATGAAGGCGAACAGATTCAACACCTCGTTTGATAATTTTGTAAGTAATGGGCCTCTTAAGTTGGTTTGTGTTAGTTGTGTGATTGGTTTGTTTATTTTTTTACCCTCTCGCTAATCAGAGACTAAGACCCGGCTGGCTGGCTGACGAGCGGCGTGCTTGCCCATACGCAAAAATACTCCGGGGGAATATTTGATTGCACGGGATTCCTATAATAGGTTCATGAAAATGCTGCAGTTGTATCGTTATGGAGCTCAGTCTGTAACATTGAATGCAGAAACTAACATTTTTATTTTGCAGAGAAATATGCTCATTTTGCCTGCAACAATTTTTGAAATTTAAAAAGAACAGTCATTACACAAATTTCGTCTTTATTTTCTCAATAATATCACAAAAGTATCTTGTATATCTCTTCCTTTCGCTTAGTTTGAGACCCACACACCACATTCTAATTCCTCAGCATTAGAAATCTCCCCCTTACCACACCTGTTCAATGGTCTTTGAAAAGTTGAGGAAAGAAATTTTGTAATATCTGGGCTTAAGCAGCTTTGAGGGGAATTTAATTTATGTGGGCTCTCTCCAGATTAGTTTCAACAAATTTTGCTCTCCATTTGATTATAAATGTTTCTGTAAGTAATCCACTTGATGTCTTACTCACTGTTATGATCATTATTCAATTATTTTATGAGGTCATGTTTCATTTTATTATTTTTTAGCTCCAGGAAAGTATTTTTTGAACTTTTGAAAAAAAAATGATAATCCTTCATCATATTTCGTTCTACCTCACGTTGATTTTTTTTAATGTATTTTGCATTATATCTGTCCAATCAACATCTGTGTAAACGACATGTTGTTTATGATTATTTATTGTTAGACCCTTTTGAAAAAATGCCCAATCAGATGCCATGTATGGACATGAGTATATATGATGAAGGTAGTAAATTTTATAATGATCAATTAGTTAACTGGAATATTTAACAATAGTTATTTCTATTTAAACGCTGTCACTTCCCTACCTCTACTATATAAGACTACGTACTTATATGCTTTGAAACTCGTTTTTCAATACATATGAAAAATGTTGGAAGCTTGTGTTATTTTGATTAACAAATTATAAGAACTACAATTACAATAACAACATTAGGTGTAGTGGAAAAGGTGGACACGTGGTGTTTTGGAACTCGTATCTTCAGACATCATGGAGATGTATATTAAAGAGCAACATCAGGTCATTCAGAATGTCAAAGTATTTATATAGCTTCAAGGCCTCAGTCCATTCTACTAGAGGCTAAGTTCTTGTTATGAAAAATATTCCCAAATAATCTTAAAACCCCTCTCCAGCTTGACCAGCACAGTCTAGAATAATACTTTTATTGAAATTGGTGCCCTTGTTCCCCTGCATCGTTGAAGTACAAAGAAAACAGAACTTCTATTCCTCCAGAGTAAATAAAGTTTTGGTATTGTCAAGCATATGTTGTTCACGTGCTGCTTTGTGAGGTGTTATCAACAGGGAACTTTTACATAGTACTGTCTCTTAGACGCCACATACAAATTCCTTCTCAATGTCCTTTTGGAACTTTGCTGGATGGAGAAACTTCACTGATTGTCTCCTGCCAGGTTAGAAGCCGAATTAAATAGACTAGATTTACAACATAGAGGCGGCTCCAATCTATGAAAATTACTGTTAAGATTCGAGGTGCATACATTAAGCCAAGTTTTGCACTTTATGTTCATGGATGATCCTTTTGTATTTTGTCACTTTTAATTGCGACCCTTTAGAACAGAACTGAAGCACATTACCTCCCGAGTAATTTACAAAGGAAAAGGTCCGTTCGTCCTTAGCTGATGTACCTTTTAAGATGACATCTTAGGTTAGAAAGAAACTGCTATGTGTTTTACAATATAGTTTGCACTTGGAACTTATATTTATGGGAGAGAATGTGCTTCAAATTACATCCATAATAAAACATAACAAATCATATTTTGTTACAAAAATTTAAATGAGAAAAAATGCTTTTTCAGAAAACATTGGGATGTAATTGCCGTAAAACATTTTTTTCTCAGCAAAATAATATTATTTTTCTGTTTACTGACAAGCAAAAAGAATTTGGCGGTTTACTGATATTGTTCGTCATAGGTTGCATTTATTCCGATTTCAGCTGGCTATTAAAAGGCCCAAACACACGCAAAACAAAAGGAAGAATTATAATTAAGCAGAGAAGTTTTAATCATGTTTAGCTCTTTTTTACTACTGAGGTATTGCAAGTGATGGACACTAGTGATACATGAGAAAATGTGAAAGAAATTTTGAGAGTGATGATTTCCAAACCTAATTTTAGGATACCCCCCGGCACTTGAATTTGATGAGGACAGGAAAATCTGGAAAATTCATTAGTCAGGGACCCGAACTGCAGACCTCTCGTTTACGAGTTCGTGCCTTCGTGACCTCGACCACCGTTTCGGTAACGAAATAAGCAAATGCTACCGACAGTCATTTTCAGTGAGGACTGCACCAAGCTGCACATAAACTTGGTTTTACCGCCCTTTTTATGCATAAAGTGATAAGGCTAAGTGCATAAAACAGAGTATTAACGCAAAACATAGATGGCTATTATAACAACGCGCATTTGTTTCATAAAAGCCCCCATCTGATGACGTTGGTTGTAACAATGTAGGTTAGCAGTGAATAATCCAATGTGTTTTTGAACAGAAAATGTTGCTTTAAAGAGGGAATAAACAAGAATACCGTTTTATTTTGAAAACAAAAACAAAATTTCTCAAAATAAAATTCAATTCACTTTTAGCAAATTCCGAAATAATGTACTTAGCTATTGCGGTTATACCTAGGAAAAGATTTCTGAAGAATTTCTTCCAATCTCCATCGATCCTACTAAGCAGGCACCAGAAGTGACAATGAAATGGATGGATGGATGGATGGATGGATGGGTGGATTTGACAGATAGACAGACAAACAGGCAGGCAGATAGGCAGGTGGATGCATGGATGGATGGATGGATAGATAAATAGATAGATAGATTAGACAGATAGACAGACAGGCGGGCAGGAGATAGGCAGATGATGGATGGATGGATGTCTGTAAAAGCTCTTGCAGCCGCAATTGTTGTTTTTTTCAACGAAATTCAGCATAAAACCATATTTACAAACAAGTCATCGAGTTCGCTAACCAGCAAAATTGGACCATTGGAATTGGGGGTTAATCTAAACCGAAAATTTAAAACTCGCTCTAATAGCAGCAATTTTTATTTTTCTCTACGAAATTCGTCATATACCATTAAAATAAATTAATAAAAATAATTTCCGGAAATCAGCGAAATCAAACTGTCAAGCAGTTTATCTGAAACCCAAATTTAAAAATGGCTCTAGCAGCACCAATATTTATTTTTGTAACTAAACTTGGTATATATCATTAAAATAAAATAAGAAAAATAGTTTCCGAAAATCAAATAAAAATCAGATAGTTCGGATGATTAGGAGTATATCTGAAAACCAATATTTAAAGGGTGAGGGCTAAAGCGAAATTTAAAAATCGCTCTAGCGGTCACAATTTTAACAGTTTTAAAGGAAACTTGGTATATGCAATTGAAATAAAACAAGAAAAATGTTTCTGGAAAAATCATCAAAATCAGATTAATTTTGAAACCCAAAATTTAAAAATCGCTCTAGTTGCACCAATACTTGCTTTTTCGCAACGAAATTCAATATATACCATTTAAATAAAATAAGAAAAAGTCTATGATAATTAGGGAAATCGAACCATTAGCAGTAGGGGTGTATCTGAAAACCTAAATTTAAAAAGCGCTCTAGCGTTTAATTTTCTCTCAATTGTTTAAAAATAAAAGGCGAATTAACTCAGTATATAAACTGTATTTATAACGATGCACATGTTTTATATTTAATAAAAGCATCGACGTGAAATAGCAACTGTGAAATGTTAATCTAATATGTGTGTGAGAACTATATTTGTATGTAAGAGCGCTCTGCAATAACATTAAAAAAACAAAGCATTATAGTTTTTATCACAATTAAATTTAAGTTAAATTTCAAAGGCACTTAAAATCTATGGAACTTTAGATTTTTTTATTGTTGGCAGTGTATATTTAATAAAGTATTTTATTAAATAATATGTTTTTGTTTTATTGACTTCTTAAATACCCAGGTTTCTTTCTGTTATTTTTCTCTTTATATTGCTGAATGTAAAAAGATATCAAGGACTCAGTTCATATACATGATTACATTTAAAATGTTTCAAAATACTCACGCAATATAGCTTTATCTCTAAGTGGTCAGGTATTTCATATAATTAATATTATACCATTAATTTGTAGTTTAATCTGAATAACAATAATAATAATAATAATAATAATAATAATAATAATAATAATAATAATAATAATAAAGAAGAAGAAAAAGAAGAAGAAAATTCTAAAAATAAGATTTCTCTTTTGTAATACTTATAAATTGCAAGAATTCTAATTTTGTTCCCCTTAAGAGTTTGTCATGCAAATTAACATACGCTAATGCCATAAATTATTAAATTAATTAATAGGGCCATAATTTTGATTTTACATTCTTTTTAAAGTTGTTCACTTGTTGAGAATTCGGTTACTTTACGTAGCTCCTGAGTAACGGACTTTTGCAATATGCATGCTCAATGAGTAATATTTCCCTAATTACGTTCCATCTATTACAACTGCAACATTTCCAAGTTTGTTATGGTATCAAATCCTGTCATCTTTGTTAGGAATACATAAGGGTTTATGCATGTGCAATTGTACAGAAAAAAATTGTTCTATGTTTATGTTCAACCGAGACTGTTTAAACTTATAAAGACAGGAGAGAACCAAGCTTCATGCAAAATATGAGTCAATTATCACTAATAGTTTCCATTCTAGAAACTTTCGAAATGAGTTATTCCGAAATGTTTGAAATACATAAACCAAATTAATGTTAAGTGAAAGCTCCTGATCAGTCGTTTGCTGTAAATAGCTTTTTATTAAAAATTATTTCGTCCTAAGGCTTTGCTTTTGAAAGTAATTTGTTTTATCATATTGCAGTCACTTTAAAACTCGTCTACAACATAAAATAAGATAACATTTATCATATTACTGGCGAAACAAGAACATAAATTCGGGGGATTGCGTCACATCACCTCTGCTCGCGTTCACTTTCTCCAGAGAAGCATGGCGTATGGTCGTGCAGCAGGAGTTTGCTAAATAGTCCAAGTCCATATCTCAACATGAAAGGCCGCGCATGAGCTGCATGCGAGCAATTCTACACCACGTACTAAAATGAAATTTTAAGAAGTTTTAATTTTTGTAAACTGTTTCTGATGCCGGATCATATTTTTGAAAACTAATAATTATAATATAATGATAATAATAAAATATTAATAATAAACATTTCTTATAGTTTCCATTGCTAATATCGTAATTTTCTGCTACCATCTGTTCCTAATCCCATGTTTTAGTTTCATGTAAATGCAGACAGTGCATCTGTTTGGTGTGTTTTTGTTGCTTCAACATAGCATAACTTTAATCTTCACCCTGTGCATTTCATTAACAATTTTTCGGTTTTATTTTTTTTCCCTCAGGATGGCATATTGTGAGATAAACATATATTTCTTGAAGATTAGCTTCATTAGGTCTGTAAGCACAATATAATTAATATATATATATATGTATATATATATATGTATATATATATATACATATAACGACTTTCTTGCCCCAAAGTTTTGTTACTTTACTCGTTTTTAGTTAATAAAATATGTATGACCACTGAAAGTTGCCCATATTAATCTACAGTCGAGGTAACATGAGCTCCTGTTCATAAACCTATTCTTGGCAATGTTTACACCCTACTCATTTTTCACCACTATGACCTTCAATGTATTTTATGTAGCAGATGCACTTAGCATCATTGAACAGTTTACTTTTCTTTATTTCTGAGCCTTGTATCTTTCTGATTTGCTTTTTGCTTAACTTCATTACTCTAACTTTTTAAATGGAGTCTCTTGAACATGCACGTTTACTTTCTCTTTCCAACTCGGCCCGTTATAGAACTGAAGAAGGGGAATGTTTCTTCGTAATAAATACTCCAAAGCCTGTGAGAATAACCAATGTTGAATTTGTTCCATTTTACGTTGACGGACAATCTAATTGTTCCACAACTCCTGTTTAGTTCCTTAGATGGCTTGGAGGTCAGATTTGCAGTAGATTCTTAAATTTGAAGTCGGAATTTTTTTTTTTTTTTTGTACAGCTGTTCAGAGATATGTGACGTTTCAGTATGTACATGTGATATGGAATGAATTGGCGCTAAGTCTTTAGTAGTTATTTTTTCTTGCTTCCATCAGAAAAGTATTTTATTACCAAGTGATAAATTCGTTTTCTTAGTCACATGTTTCAATACCACGGTGGCCGAGGTCGTTAAGGCGCGGACTCATGAGCCAGAGCTCGGAGGGTTCGAATCTCGCAGAACCATCCTCAAAACTGGGCGTTAAACACCATTAAACGCACATTTCAATACCATGTATATAACTCCAAATGTGTTATTGTTTTTTTCTTTCCCCTTTATTATAAATGCAAATGATTCATATACAGATTTTATGTCACAGCACAGAACGTAAAATAATAGGTTTGCAAAGTAATATTAAAACTTGCCCACATTATCTTCGTGAGAAATAGTTGCCACATTTCCCTGAAAGGAGAACTTATGTAGTTGTTTATATTATACATTTTATATATAGACTTGTGTCTATACTTTGTACCTTGGCAAGGAAAACATAACCTTAAAATGTAAACATATGAATAACTGCATATCTGCTTAACTTTCATGAAATACTGTTTTTATTTTAAAATAACATTCTATATAACTAACTAATTATTACAACTCCACTAAAACTATGCACATTTACAACCAATAACAGAGCTTTTAAAGGACAGTAACATAAACCTTCTTATTAATATAGCAGAGGTGAGAATGGAAGTAGAACTACCAACATTCATTTTACAAAAAATAAAATCCCTCTGAGTGTAAAAGGTTATAAAGCATAGATAACCTATAAATCCTTCAATTGTTCATATTACCTAAACTCACACTTGCCAGCATTCCCCTAATAACTGGAATAAAAATAAACAATAATGCCTTACATCTCCAACGCAAGTCGCATATTTTAGTTTTTTTCTATTCTCTTACAAAAGTGTTGCTACAAAATAATGGAAATGTTTTCAGTCCTTTGGAGACTGAAACAATTTCGAATCTGCCCTTGCAGTTGTTGCTGGAAAGTAACATGCACTCCCACAAGTAGTCCTCAACTGAACCAAGGCAAAAGCCGTTTCAATCACAAACACACACACCAAGCTAGCTCTTGGTTGTAAGTAGTGATAACAAAAGAGGCGCCAGAAAACCCTTGCACGCAGTGCCTGAAGTGTGTGCCGCGACGAAAGCTCTTCTGTCTCGCTAATTAGCACGGCAATGTGCGTACATATGCGTGCGAGCGAGAAGACCTGGGAAAAAGCACCTACCTCAGCGGTGGCTTGTCACTTGTGCCGAAAGGAAGCGCGCAGTTAATGAAAGAATTATTAGCGTCATTTCCCCTGGATACATGTGTCATGCTGAAGTTTCTGTAAACTCATACATTTAGATACAAATTAAATAATCTTTTCTTCCATATAAATGCTTCATTTTCCAAGGAAAATCTCTCTTTCAAAACTCTCTTTTTTCAGTTTACCTGCTAGATTTTTTTAAAATCAACAGTTTATCAATTTGAAGAAAAGCTCTATTTGCTAAATCATCAAAATTTTCGTGCCGTGATACTTTTTATGGTTTAAAGTCGTCATTTCCGCAAAAATATTTTGGAGATTAAAGCAGCATCATCAATAACTATGCATGGTTGGTCTGCAGAGTTCAAACATAGAGTACTTATAACAGGGATCGCTTGCGTGAGAGAAATGCCTAGAAATTCAATCGAGGGCAGACAAATTCCGTTTTATGACAGAAAAACCAGAAAATAAAATACCAATAGGAGTAGCGGTTCTTGCCAGACAAAGATAATGCATCACAAATCAAAAGTAAAAAAGATAATTAATTCATTCTTTCGTCGCTTTGTTGCGTTGGAGGGCCATATTGTATTCCACCATTTATTTACCGACAGTCTTGAGTTTTTGGCCTTAAAGCAATATCACCCTCTACCATGTCATTGCATCGTGCCACACTACGAAACAAATGGGTATTTCGTCCCTTCAGGTTGAAATAAATGACTCATCTGCTTTACAGTCCTGACCTGGTACTATGCGACAATGTCTTGCTTCAAGCATGAAGAGGAATATGCGGGGGTTGGTCTTCAATACCGCTAAAGCTAGAAAAGTGAATGCATCACTGTGATGACAAAGTCTTTGAATGAACAAATGCTTAAGATTTAAAGGAAAAGGTTTTGAGAAGCAATAAAGTAGAAAGCATAAATAATTTGTTGCTATACATATCACTTTGTAGTAACTTCCATTCACATTAATAAGAGGGTCACCCTGGTATTAATGATTTTTAGTTAATGATTTCTGAATCTGAACTAGAAAAAATAAGCTCTTATTCATTATTACTTGTTATATTACAATATAAATGTACGACTTAATTCGATATTCTTGCAAGCGTTCAGTAGTCCCTATTGTTAAACCTTGTACTAAGTTTTCCTTCTAGGTTTAAAGTAGTGATAACAATAAGTTTGAACCGTACTTTGATATAATAGTTTTTTCCTTTCATCACTTAATTCTATATAATCTCACAATTGTTCCGTTTTCAAAGACAGTACCTGAATTTTATATATATTTTAGCTTAATGCACTCTCATAATCAGACCTCGCAGTCACTGCCCCAAACCTGCCACATTACAGGTTTTATTTTCGGTGCTATGCATATGAGCAATGTACGTTCAATTTAGACTTTCCCCTTTAACAAATGCTATGCTATCAGTCATTACAATAGAGACGAGCACGGGCCGGCCTTGAGACTGATCGGTCCGCTATCTTAGCAGTCATGAGCACAATATGTGACTTAAGCAGCAGACATCCTTGTTTTCTTTCTCTTTGTGCATTTTAATTAGTAATGACATGTATATATGTGTATAACCTTAATATGTTACATTGCATTTCGTGAAAAGAGAAAGTTCTTTGGTGTAACTGTCTACGGTAACCCACCCAGAAATTGGGCTTAGTCCAGGAGGGCATAAACCGCTATACAAAGGGAAGAGACAAGTATATGCCACTTCTTAAAAGACCTTTCGGTGGTGAGGGTTAATAAAGTCCAGGCTTTCGAATACGTAGGCATTGAACTCGCTAGCCGTGTAAATAAATGTTTTAAATTTTCAAATAGTAGCTGGTGGCATGCATTGACGCGTGAATTCGAACCAGTCAATAGCAGATGTATAATTTGAATTTTTGAAGCAAGGCGCAAAACCTGCGCGTACTTGTGACCACCGAGGATTTGTTGAAGTCAACGTCTAGTTAATATGAATCGAATATACAAGGAGGCGTTTGCTCCGCTGGCGCATCAGATTTGAGTTCATCAGTCGGATAGATCAGTTCATCGGTTAAGCAGAGAGAGGCAGTTCAGCAACTCAGTTCTGCAGATCAGTTCAACTCAGTTCATATCAGCAGTTCACATACTCAGAACAGATAAGTGCAATCGAAACAGGAATTATTGTCTGAAGAATTCCTATTAGAATAATAATTGGAAAGCATTTAATTTCAGGGCTTATTAACAATGTCAAGAACGATATAATAACCAATGATATCAATATTAGAATTATTATCGGTATTTTAATATTATGGTTGTTAGTATATGTATACAGGTATATATGTCTTTCTGTACACCTATTGTAAAGAAAGACGAAACTGTTGAGAAAGACAGACTGGCCCTCATGTTTTTAACCTGAAAATCTGGCTAGGCGGTCATACCATTAGGACAATAGGTTCACTTCGAAAGAAGGTATTTCCTTGTTATGGTCATGCACCCTTTTCCTTTGTAAAGATTTCAGAAAGAGTTTTGCCAACTCGACACAGGACGTGTTTTATATCACTTAACGGGACCCGCGAGAGTTGTGAAATCAATGGACAGTGGCACCTGGTGAGACCCTTGCGAAAACAGGTGTCTTAAAAGAAAAAATTTAACTTGGGAACTTTAATTTATTTGGCGAGATCCAATAGGACACCAGACTTGAAATAAGTTCCTTAATATTTGAAGAAATAAAAGTTCACGGGGGCGGAGCAAAATCATATAAAAGATTTTATATCAAGTATAAGAAATAAGTTTTTGGGACGATACGAGACAATACGACATGGTACACGGTGAGGAAGGCAGTAACAACACAGTACACAGGAGATAGTACAAAGAGAGTAGTTGAAAGATATTACACTGTAAGAGCTAGATAATTATCACTGTAAAGTCCTTACATCGAAGTAATAAGTGTTATTATAAAGAGGCATAGTAAAGTTATAGGTGACGGTTGGATTTCCGGCTGCATAAATTTATTACGGAAGAGTCCAGTTAAAGTGAAAGTTACGTAAACAGTGTAATTAGATTCTCGAGTAAACTCAGTGAACTTTAGTCTGGGGGCAATCTTAAAGACTTTAAATGTACAATAAATTAAGACTTCAACTTGAGCCCAGAAGTGTATTATCCCAGTAAAGAATCCCCTTCCTTTCCTAAGTCATTAAAAACAATATATTCCCCTAAGACTCCTATTCTCTGCTTTGGTACCGGAGATATAGGAAACAGCGAACTCCAGACTTCAAGAACCAAGGCAAATCAAAGCTAATCATCTAATTAATGAGCTTTAAAAATAGACCATAAATTATCCTTGTAAAGAACACACCCCCACCACAAATTCCCGTTCCACAGTACAGATAGACAATCAGACTCAGTTCATCTCCTTGGAAATTGCTCCAGCTAAATCTATATTCGATGGAGTTAAGATATGTCGTACATAGAACAGCAGAAGAAGCAATATATCTTACGAATAATAAATTACTCTACATAATCAGATCTACTCATCACCTATTTATTAACACAGTTAATGTCCTCTCCTGATTCTGTTGAGCCCGACTCACAAAATAGCGTAATAAAATCCTGAGATATTGTTGTCATCAGCGTGGGCAACAACACCAAAGCGATCGAAAGTCAATCAACGATACGCCGCTACAAAATACGGCGATCAGCAACTAAATCGCTTCATAATTGCCGATTAACCTGTTCCCAGGGACAAAACCGCTTCAAAATGTAGGGCTGCCATATAACAAACCTCTTCAAATTTGGTGCCCAACCGGGGAACTCAGTCGGAGCATACCAAAACCGCTTCATAGTTCAAAGTTGACTGGCTTCATTGACGTGCTCGCGGACCGTTCTTTAGATAATGGCAAAGTTAATTCTTACCGGGCTGTACGGGACTTGAGGTTTGCAAAGTGCAGTTTTTACGATTTCGGCGCTATTGTAATACCATAGGTTAGGACCATGGGCTCACTTAGTTCATATCTAATCATTTGGCGTGAATACGATACAATTTAGAACAGAAACAAAATTTTGTGAGTACTAAGTTCAAAAAGAAATATTATTTTAGCCCTAAATATCTTGAAATTCAAATTCCGATACAGTTAGCAATTTTTCCAAAGATTTGAGATGATTTAAACAACTGGGAATTATTAAAATCAAACCATGAACATTAACAAGGTCTTTACATCTCCGCTCTTATAAAGTAAGTGCGGTGTAACATTTAAACATTCGAATTAACAGAAAGTGAGCCATGGAATTCTTGATCCTCGCCTGACATTATGTTAATAACGACGGCTTATTTAGTCTTTGAGATATATCAGTACTCAAAATAAAAGGTAATGGAGTATTGTGTTAAGATTCTTAAGATTCTCTACGCAATCAGAAAATTGGGGTCTAGTGTGCGATAAGCTCGAGCTGTATTGTGGGGCCTATACCTTTAGAATGGATTTCTAACTTTGAGAAATATGTAAATAAAACATTTGAGAACTTTGCGAAAGCAGAAAAATTATATACATGTTTTATGCAAGATAGTGCTACTGCACACTTGGGTGAACATTCAATGAACCCTGGCGATTACAGTTCGGTGACAGAATATTTAGTTTTGGTTTATGGTATATGGCCACAAGATCCGCATATTTTAATACAAGCGACAGATTTTTTGTGCAGTAATCTTAAAAAAACGCAGCACACAGAAATAATTTGGAAGCTCTTAACAGAAAATATTCGTCAAGCAGTATTAACCAAAATTTACTTTAGCAAGTTTTCCGTAACCTGTTTGGAAGGGAATTGCATTTATTTGTTAGGGGCTGAGGAGGATACTTCGTTACTTGTGCCTTGCCCAACTGCTGGCTATGCTGCCATTTGGCACGTACGGGAGGAAGGGATGAGGTGAGGAAGATATCTGGTGGTCAGGATGCATGGGCATTGACTGCGGACTTTGACAAGGTCAATAATATGATTCCAAACGCCGGTGGAGGCCCCGCCTCCTTCGAGTTATGCCAGTGTTTCTGAACGTTCCCCTCCCTTATCTGATGCCGGAGTAGAAACCTTTCCAAAGCGCAAACCACCACCACACCTCGCCAACCCAACCTAGCTCTGGCACTTTCGATTCAACTGAATAAAATAGTATGAAATGGGAGAGATGAAAAATTTCATCCCAACATTCTCATAAGCTACCAAGGAAATCAACAAAAAAACCCAAGATCAGAATGGCTGGCACCAAGAGATTTGAAGCAGGGACCTTCCGAGTGCGAATTCCAAGCGTTGCCGCCAGCCATTCCACCCCGCTCGTTGCTTCGAAGGGTAACAGGTAGTATCAGAGAGGAGGGTAGAGATATCGAACATGGTTTCTAATGGTTACTACAATTTTACTCTTTGTACCAATATTAAATAAACATTGAAATAAAAAATAAAAGAAATACTAATTAAAAAATTAGAATAATATTAGAGAGTTCTTCCCCAGCCTACTTTGATTTACCGTAACTATAATCACGTGGTTTATCTGTATTATGCACGTGTATCAATTTCCGGTAACGAGAAATCCAATAAGATGGACAATCATGGAAGTTTAACATGAGGCTTTACGGTAAGAAAAATGAATACTGAAAACCAGGGAAGACCTCAGTATGTGTACCAAAAACTTTGTTTCAAAAATGATCTTATTTTGCTATGAGAGGTTATTGCCTTTAATCCATATGATAATACGAATTTATGGAAAGAAAGAAATTTACGAGAAAACCGTGATCGCAACAGGGAAAAAGTATTCCTTGCGTTCAACAAAAGAGCTTACTCTGGAACTCTGGAGAAAAGCAAGTGCAGCGAATGTATACTTAGGGTTACCTGTGGCAAGCCTATTCTGTTATAACTATTGCAGGTAAGTATGCTGGACGTTGTAGATTTATTTTCTCAAATCGGAAATACATTCGGCATTCCTAGTTGGTTAATTGATTAAATCCAATGTTGGATTCACCATGCCTCGTTGCTGGATATTTTTATGTTATGTAATATCGAATCCTCAAATAACTCATGTCCAGTGTCTCCCAATGCTGCAATTTGTAGTAACTCTATCATCTTCTACGTATGTACAATATGCGATGATACGGCAAGTATTTTATGCGTGAGTGTTATACTATTAATCGCTAACAAATTCAAGCTAGAAGTGATTCTGTGAGTCTGGAGGTCTTTTCCTGTCATGAGCTGAACCCTTTCTTGGAACGTAATATGAGTAACTCTTCGCTATTATTTTTTTACCTCAACAAACTGGCTAAATACCTGCGTCGTTTGAACCCAGCAGATCTTTGGATTAATTTGGAATAGTGCTTGAAACACCAGCATCCTTGTATAAACTCGTTACAAGGGATCAAATCTTATAGGTGCCGGAGATGGTTTCACCTAATATTGCATAACCTCATATAATGTTATATTAATGAAAATGACTTGTAACTGTTCAGGGAGTGCAATAACACTACATAACATACAGGTAGCTACAACTTAAAGTTCATATTCCGGTGGTTATTCTTATTAATGGTGCAAGTACTTGTGAGCAATTAGTACCTCCCTATGATAATTATTTTAGCATAGTAATACAATACATTAGAAAGAGAACGGTTTACTGTAACGGAAATATCGACATCGATATTATCGAGGTAACACTTTGCGTTCTGCCTATTTGCCCAAATGTGCCTTCAATTATTTTATTACGTGCAAAACTGCGGGATCTAGCTGTAGGTCGCCTCTGACCACGAGCATATTACTGTCGTAAACCTATCAAGGGATAGCAAAATCTATCCCAAGAGCTTTCCGCACCTCGGAAATCGATTCCTTCGAGGCTGCCAGATGGACTAGGGCCAGAAATATCTAACCAACCAAAAGAAAAATGTCATAAACCAGAGAGAAGATGTCTGAAGAAACGTTTGCTTGTTTTTATACTTAAAAAATACTTAGTAATGCAAAAGATCCTTCACCACAAAGGATTTCATTTTCTATTAAAGATATTCAGAAGTAATTTCATACTAAAATGACAATGAAAGTTCCTTGAATTATATAGTCACCTGCTTTTTAAAATAATTTAAGTATGAAACATTTACAAATGTAAATATAATAACAATAATAACAAAATTACTAATTTAAGTATACATATGTGTAATGTAAGAAGCAACACATGTCATTAAGAAACCCAAAACAAAAGTAAATAAAGTTAGTTATATATTATCATAAGTAATTATGATAAGCTTAATTCATAGGCACACATTTTCAGGAGTAAACTCATTATTTTTTTCTATTTTTCCTGTAACCACCCTGAGTTCCTTTATTCCCGCACTAAATAATTTATATTTGTCCTGAAATCTTCTAATTGTAAATGATAATCAATTGCTATTCCAGAGTGAAATATTTTGTCTCCAGTGCAGTAATTTTCTTTCTACATGTATACTTTCAAACATACATTGTTGGCCATTAAAACGGCATTATATTGTGCGTGTGCATAATAACCATCTTAAATTATCTCTTGTCTTTTCCTTTGGTTGTTTGAAGGGGTCGTTAGGATCCTTCATGTCTGTGTGCTAAACCTACCTCAATCCACTGATCCTATACTAGTTTCGCTGTGCACGCATTTCATCCAACGACAACACCAATTTTTCAGAAAGAAAGTATACCATAGTTTCAGATAACTCCTGATATTTGAGACAGTTTTATGGAGGGAAAGGAAGAAACGATACTTATTTGATTGATGGGTTTTATTTAAACAGAATATCCATAGTATTTGTAGTATCAATGAAGTTCTCCATCTTTTCTCCCACCGTAATGCTGTCTCGGAGTTTCGCTATGCCACAGCTAGATTAGGTAGAGCGCTGGAATTTTGTGACCTTTTCAGATCAGCGGAGGAAAAGGGTCCGGAATGGGGTAATATATAAACCCAAATCTTAAAACTGGAGATGACACTATTTATTTGCTTGTGTAGCTTGTTCAATGTTAAGGGTCACCTTTTAAGTTTCTGTTGAGTGGTTCTTAGGCCACACTTGCACTATAACCGAACCAATTATCTAAATCTCACTTCGAAAACCCAGTCTTTTATAAAATATTCCTTCATCCGGTCGGTAGACCATCTCCTAACTATTTCAAACTATTAACCTATTAACAAACTATTAAACTATTATTATTGAATAATTTCTATCTATTAGCCTAGGAGCGTGCATATACTTTTCCTAAGATTCCTTATTAGACGTTCCTTAGGCCTTATATTCCCTCCCCTTCGCTCCACTATGTCGGGCTCTATGGTTTATTTCACCCTCAATGACTTGTTATTTTAGCATGTTTCATACTACGCTTCGCCTTCAGATTTTGACGAAGCTAAGCTTTTCCAGAAACCTTAAAGGGGCGACCCTTCTTATAAAAAGCCTCTTGCAAAAAAATACAAAAATGTACATGGCCATCTGATTCTTTGTCTAGCCCAAAGTAAACTCACAATCAACATTTCCTGGCTTATTTCTAAAGTATCTATCTACCAGTTTTTTTTTTTCTTCTCACTACCCATGAAATACACAAATAACTTAACTACTAATATGAATACACATAAATTGTACGTATTAATTTAATAATATTTACAATGCATGTAATTGGTTGTATTAACATTTTATAATATTTTAATTGGGGACGGAATCTCATAAACACTGCCTCATATTGTTATCATATTTTCGACGAGTCGCACAGGTTCCTTCTGAGAAAATATTGTATCAGTTTAACTGGTCCATTATGGGCGCGGCAATGTAGTGTATTTGGAGATTTGAGACAGACTTCTTCTGTGAAACTTACCATTGTAAGGATTCTCAAACTGTGGCCCGATACTTCCCATGTTACATGAACATATTTACATAATTCCAATCAATATATTTCTTAATTATAGCACGTGATATTTTTGGCATTTCAGAAAACAGTTCGTTACAGTATAAAATAAACAAAGTGTTTTTAATTTATTTTTCATACAGAACAATATAATATCCTTTGATTCTCGATGATTCTGTCCTTCATTTATACTTTCCGTTTTACTTTGTCGATTTTTTTTTTTATTTTCATTATTTTCTATAACCAACTAATTCTTACATTGAGTCTTATTGTAGCTTCTGTGCTCTTCTCTTGATAAATGATTCAAACTTTCGTGATTGTTGATTTTGTTTACGTTCAGACTTTATAGCCAAGTAGGCGAGGTAATGAGTGAGCGGATTATCTACGAAACGCGAGTAAGGCGGAAGTTCTTGGACCGAGAAATGTATGCAATGAAATTCTTGGTTAAACTCGCGACACTAAAGTGATTGTTAATATAAAATATTATTTATTTGTACTTAAAGGTTTGTGTGCTCATACGTGCCTTGCAAGGAAACGCTAGAACTGCCTCTATCTACATTTTGTATCATCTCTTAACTTCCTTAGGTTTGTTACAGATAATGAATTAATTTCTTGACGGATGTTAATCTTTAGTTGGTCTAAGATGTGTGTCATTTACCTGTACACTTTCTCTTTTACTGTTCTCCAGAGATTATAATGAATTACAGAAGATAGATTAGGAATTCGAGCGGTTTATTTGTTCTTACATAACTCTATCGTCGAACACTTCATGAATTCTCTGCAGAGAAATATTGTTATATGTGTATTCGCGGAGTCCTGCTGAAAATCTGCTAAATTGTTTTTCCTTACAGTTTACTTAGATTAAAAAAGGGAGTGATTGCAAAATGTTTCATGTGTGTGTGTGTGTGTGTTCCTCCAGCAAATAAATAAAAAGCGGAACTTGTTACTCTGTAAACGTTAACTGCGTCTTACAGTCCCCAAAAAGGAATTCCTCAAGACTAAATTAAGTTTCCCAGAGCTACACTATCGGCAGCGTTGGAAGAAAAATGAGATTAGAATCAGTTGCTCTGTCTTGCATTTGAGCGATAAAATTGATTTTTAAAATCTACTCCTGGCTACAGCATCATGCGGATTAAGTTCTTGCAACGCTAGGATTTTAACTAAAGTAACTTCGTAGCCACTCATAGAAATTGCATTTGAAAGGTAAAAGACGGCGAATTTGATTTTAATGGATTTTTCTCCCGACAGTACCAATTGTCATTCACTTTCTTCTATGAGCACTTTTCTTCACGTATTATATTTAATAATTTCACGAAAAATTTAACCAAGTTATGAATCGTAGTGGACAGGGAACGCGAACATCTAGGAATATCTTTTGAAGTAACGTCTGTTAGCACAAACGGATTTTATACTAACATCATTCAAATGTTAAATCGGTTTAAGAATAAAATAAAAATTAACCCTACTAGCAGATTATGTACAAATCACCATCAATAGCACGGTTTTCCTCTACACAAAATATTGGTAAAGACCAACCTATCATTGCATTGATTTTGCGCCAGATTTCTTGTTTGTTTGATATTGAGAAGTCCGGTTATATTTAAAGGTAATGGGTTTGTGTCAACGACATTTCGGTTAAGTATTTTACTATTGTGAAGCGCATAAAATCTGGCGACACGCGCAACTATCTATCTACTAGTGTACGATTCCCAGGTACGTCATTAGATTGAGTGGTAGGCATATTGAGATGGGGGACATAAACATTGTGAAGATTGCCATAGAGATGGTTCAAGGAGGTTGTAAAAGAAGAAAAGACTTACTTGTAAGAGATGGATGTTTCGCAAAGTGTACACATGTATATATGGACGTATACTTAGGCGTCGTACAATTAAGAATTGTGTTGCCAAAATAACCTAAAACATGGGTACGAAAACTGTAGCCGGTCATAATCACCAGAGCAATGAAAGAGATTTGTACGTTAAAAAGTTTGTGCGTTATGTAAAAGGAAAGCGGCTAGTGGCTTAAGTAAAATACCAAGTATTATAATATCCAACATATTTCATGATAATCCGGGGATGTATGTTAGTGTATTGTACTTTGCTGACGTTAAAATATTACGCGAAACAATGTACAGAGAACGACGTCACCATATGCGGAAACTACCAATAACTTTACTTGAAGTTCGCGAAGCTGCGACTTGTTAACAATGCCCTCTACTAACGAAGAATTTGTGCAATTTCATGAACGCGAAAGCAATGTGATTATTGTCGGAGGTGAATGTAGTTTGCAATATTTGTGTGAAGCGAAACGTTTTACGTAGACGAAACTTTCAGATACTGAGCAAAATATTTTACATGTTTATTTACATTGCATGTCCTTTACAATGGACATTAAAATTCAGCAATTTTTTGTTTGTTTACTACCAAGTAAGAAAAAAGGTTCGTTTCATAAAAGAAAAATGTGAATATTTAGTATTGAAACTTCCACCAAATAAAATAACTGCAGATTTGAACGTTGCTATACATGAATCAATTAAGTCAACGTAGAGTGAGGCAACTCAACGCCATATTCAAATGGACCCCTCATATGACAACCAGCATAAATTTTAAAAGTTTTTAACAATTTTAACCAGCACAACTTTTGACAACCCGTAGTTAAAAATCATAAAAGCACAATTTTTAACTACACCGGGCATATATACGCGTGACAGTCCACAGTCTATGAAAGTGAGACGAAAAATTAACATCGTAACGTTTACCAACCTAAAACGAAAATGTTACATAATGAGTTTGAGTTACTGGCGGAAACACATTATGGATCAAACGCAAACTTTTTGGCGCAATTGCAAATGGCGCAATCATGTGGCCCGACCTATCCTTACTCTGAAGTAGCGCTGCGCTCATATTTCATAGATAATCCACCCAATATAAAGAAACAAAAGAACGAAGGAAAAATTACTACGAACTTTTATTGGAGAGAGGAGAGGAAAATGGACATTTTGGATTATGCTGGGAGGAACGGAAGGGGAGAAGAGAATAGGTAAAGTCTGATGAAAATGGGACAGCCCAAGCTGATAAAAGTTGAGAGAATTGAGCTCTGTATATGACATTCCAATTGTTATTTCTTTGCATTTTTATTATATTGTTAAATATAATTTTATGTCATACATATTTTAATGTGAAATATCTAATACCTAATATAATATCTTGTATTAAATAAAACAGACCTGTTTTATTACAAAAGAAGCATTTATGGTCCATTTGACCCTTGTGCCTGTAGAAGCTTTATTATACTACTACCACTACCACATTACTACTGTAATACTAATCCGCCAATCAAATACAGCAATATTGCAGCCAGTTCAGGAGCAGCAACTGTGGTTGTTTGATTACCTTAGTTTCACCGTTGTTGAGAAAACGAGTTCCTCGTTGTTTTAAATGCAAGAGCTAAGCGAGGTTGCCTTTAATAAAACATTGAATCAACTTAAACACAGTTACACTCTTGTTTTTATTTTCTTCCCTTCTTAGTAAGCTGAGAGTAAATTCAACGAATGAAATACCAGGTTACGAAAGGATGCATAGAACAAAAAGTACTTATTTGATTGCGGAAAAACTGATTCTAGCACGCAGGGACTAATTAGCAGAGATTTCAGATCGTAGATTTGAATAGGTGTTTGGGCATCCCACAGTAAATCAGAAAATGTTGTTTGTGTGCTATGGGCGTTTATAATCTGGTTTTCTGCCATTTTGAGCATACTCCATGATGTTCTCTCATTAATGGCTTATTCGCATAGCGTTTCCATGGAGAAATAGAGATGTACTGAAACGTAACGCTGTTCAAAATGATGCAACAAAGTTAATAAGGCGACGCAATGACACAGTACCTCAGCATTGGAAACTACAAAATAAAGAACTTTCGTTCCAAACTGCATGAAATGAATAAATGCTTTGGTGAAGAAGAATCAAAAAGTATTTTTAAATAGGAAAAATTTGTAATTAACATCACCACTATTTGTGTAGGAATTTCAAGAGGTTACAAAAATGAATGAACTAAATTCTGGTAGAGGCAAAATCTTGTAAGGAACATTCCTCCTGAACCTTAATACATTCTCCAATAGGCTTGCTTATCACTCACGAAGTTATTTTTAAAATGATCTGTCTTTCCCCCCCCCCCCCCCGTGTTATCCTGGTTTTCTTGTAGACGTCACTATCTGAGCTCGTCAACAGACGTTCACCCGTATCACTGGCCCATATTGCTAACATTGGCTATAGCATCTGCTCATATTTTTCTTTCAAAGTTTGTGCTTAAATACTTTTTTATTTGAATGAACTGAAGGTGTAAATATTTAAACCAGCATATGGAACTTAGTGACCACAATTAACGTTGTACTTGCCCATAAAGTTGTTAATGGTATTAGATTATTCGTTAAAGACAATATAAAGTAGTTTGGATCAAAATAGCTTAGAAATAGTGCTAACTGACGAATCACCGTTTGTTAAAATGGTTTAAGTCCAAAATACTAATTTTACAAGAGAGATAAAAAAAAAACTTTTCTAGCAATTCTATGCAGGGTTGAATCTTTAGTTTTGGTCTTAAAACTTATTTTCAGAATTAGATTTTTATTTATAGTTTTTAACTTTTCTTTTTAAATTTGTATGGTTTATTTATTGACACTCTTTAATCTCAGGTTATCATCGTTCCACTCAATTAAGGGCGTGAACTGACCAATACATTTTGCTCAGAGGTCTCCCTTCTCAGGACCGAAGTTCTTTTACGTGCCGTAAAGCCATACCTAGGATTTTATCGCCCGAAAAATTTTAAATTGTTTACCTAATTAGAGTAACTAACAGTATTTTTTACTTGAGACTTCTACCTTTTTAAGAAATTTGGTTTTGTAAACATTTTGTATAACACAATATCAATAAATTTATAAAATATAAAAAAGTGCTTCAGAATGAAAATGAAAGAACTTAACATAATCTCTAAAATAACGCCTTATTTTTCTTACGAATTTGATTAACATACAAAGAATTTATTAAACTTCTAGAGGAAACACATTGTGCAATCAATATTATTACAAACTGTGGTAGAAAGTTGCAGAGCCTTTTAGTTTCGCAACACTTATGGTTAAAATATAAATGTGTGTCTAGTTTATTAGGGACATTTTTTTTTTGTCATCGACTTTTACCCATGCCACCACACTTAGGAGCTAATGCTCAAATGATAATCGTTAACAGTCCCTGGGCGCTGAGGATTATACACAAAATGGTACTAGTTACTCATTGCAAAGTATACTTTATCTCCTTCCTGTTTCTTGCACCTTGAACTGATGCAGTATTTTTCATGTAGTGTATACGCCATCACTTCTTGAAATTGTAAATTACAAATTTGTCTGGATACTTTCTTTGAACAGTTTGAGCATTATCTTTATCATATGCTCATAAACCATGACTTTTGTGTCAGGGCGGCCCTGGTGGTCTAGTGGTAACCATAATTACCTTGTAGACCTAGGGTACCGGGTTCAATTCCGACGAGGATCGATTGATTTTTTTAGGCCGTAAAAATCCGAAGTATGGCTTCCTTCGGAAGTGAACTAAAGTCATGGGTCTCGTTTCGTAGAACCTCAAGCCTTTAAAAGGAGGCCTCTGAGAAAATTTTATAGGTCGTTTCACGTACTAAAATGAATGGGACCTGTTGATCTGAGATGTTAAAGAGAGTCCACAAATAAATAATATAAATAAATTTGGTATCATGAGGTAGTGAGAAAATATCATGTTTTCTGCGTTTATTCGTTTGCCCTTTTCCTTAAAGTTTTCCAACTCTCAACCTTCGAATGCGCTTCTCGCTTACACCTAAAATGGAATAAAAATTATAGATCTCTAACCGTATTATTGTGCTTTATGTTCACCATTAAGTGAAACTTAAACGACCATTTTCTGCTTTTCTTTCCTGGCTCCTTGTGTGGTATTCTCCTCTTGTCTTCAACATCGACCAAGCTTTGTAGAAAGACATCCTGTTCATCCTTTGAAGAATGGTTATTTTAAGAATTATAAAATGTTCAGGTTATCCTCTTTGCTGGTGATAGTATCAAAACATTTCTCTTGCTCCTAAAATCAGATTTTTATATGTTTTAAGGTGTACTACTATAATTACTCAAAAGTAACTTCTTCTTCTTCTTCTTCTTCTTCTTCTTCTTCTTCGGCAATTACTGACAATGATTTGTTTTACCAGAATGGGTGTTGTATTCTTTTCCCATCTGTATAGTCTGCTTAAAAATATTCGATTATATCCACTTGGATTTGTTCTTCTTTCTTCAATGATGAGTTAACCAATGCCCTAAGTACTCTCGCTCATATTTAACAGACTCAGATGTTACAATGAAGCAACGTGGAGTCAACACTCAATGATGTTGCATTATTATTTACTGGAATATTTAACTATTTCTTCCAAGGGTGAGTCATTACTGTCCCCTTTCAAGGTTAATGGTATCCTTCCGTTTTCTTCTTGGATGATCCAGGTCAAGTTTCCCATCGGGTTGAAAAAATGTGTAGTCTATTTTTCTCTCAATACGATGTTGCCAGTTTTTCTGATAGTCTTTAATTTCCTTAGTAATATTCTTTATTCTTAGTTCTTATCTTATTTTACTACTCTTCCACTAACCTGAGGAATCTCCTTTGTACTGCTTCTGAGCCCCTAGGATCCATGTTTCTCTACCATAGAACAAAATAGGTTTTAATATGACATTATAGCATCTAAATTGCACATCCTTAGCCACATTTCTTCTAAAATGTTTCTTTATTATTCCATCCCTATGACTCCTCCGCCTTTAGAGAAGCTGTTAGGGAGGGGTATTTATACCGGCAGGCTGATTGTAGTGCAAAACACTGGGCGATTAGTTCAAGTTAAATAAATATAATCAGAAATAATATATTTTGGTTCAAAAGCCAGAAGTCCAGGATATCCGGTCGTTTAACAAAAGTCATAAACTTCTGTAGAAGTGTTTGATCATTTATATCAGGTTTCCTAATTTTTTTGTTTTTTTACTTAAATTAAGTGTTACGGTAAGAGAAGACATTTCAACCAAATAAAAGGGGAGGGGTTGAAAATACGTGTCTTCCACCAGTTAAAATTGTGATTCAGATACTTGTATTACAAAATTTAATTAATAACTATGTAGCAACGTGTACACATTGAAATAACACCGTTGTCATAGCAGGACCCCCACGTTGGGCGCCAACATTATGAAACGGTGGCCCGATTTTGCTGTTTTGTGCCTTAACTTGCACGGGTGAAGCATTGGAGAGAATTTGTTGTATACTAATTAGGAAAGGTTCGCCGACTTCTTAATGTTTGTTCGTTTGACCCAAATGCATTTCATCTTGTGTCGTCATCACTGTGTTGGTATTTCTAACGAAAGTGTGAATTTAAAAGAATAAAATTAAATACTGGTTACGGATAATAGGAGGGAATCAAGTTCTTCTTCGAGCAGTTTGCCTGAGGGAGCAAATAAGGGAAGGGTGGGATACAGGATGGGCATCATAAATAAGGAAAGGCCTAGACAAAATTGAAATGGGGTATATTTGGTTAAGGGGATAGGACATTTCACGAAATGTTGGAAAATAGTTAACAGACGTATGCGAGATATAGATAGGCTAAATGCGTCTCAATGCGTAGAAAAAGTATCGCTTAACCAGCAGGCTCAAATAAATGCGGTGTGGGGAGGGGACATTATTTACATATCTGTGATAGAGAAGAAAGTGTTCTCGCATGGTTCAGATTAGGGTCTTGAAAAGGATACAAAACAGTTAATGCTCTCGGGGAAAGAATTCGCCCATTCTGCGGAGAAAACGATACCTGGAGGCATATTTTGGCACAATGCAGGGAAACGTAGATTTCAAGAAATGAGCATTTATCACCGCAATTTTTAAATATCAATAGAAAGTTGAAACTTGCCGGGAAGTGTTAGTGCATGCGAGATACACAATTTGGGAATATTTCTAGAGAAGACCAGACAAAGAAGATTAATGGCTAAAATAAAGAGGGGGAGTTAGAGAGGGGATGTAAGTAAATGGCAAGGGGGCTCAAGAGTAAGGTTTCCATTCTTATTTATGTATTTGTGTATAAAATTATTAATTGAAGACGTAAATATATCGAAGTGTTTGTATATTTGTATGTATGCATGTAGATTTGTATATGTATGTATGTATGTATGTATGTATGTATGTATGTATGTATGTATGTATGTATGTATGTATGTATGTATGTATGTATGTGATTGTTACAAGGGCGATATTAGCATGAAGGGGCTTAAGGCCCATGCGACGGTTGTACTTATTTGAATGTATTCTAAAACTACTACTACTACTTGCTCTCCTTCATGCTCCTTGACTCGTGTCTGCCTGGATCGCTGGAGTTCAAACTGCTGGCGCGCGGGTTGTACCTAAGAAGTACGTAAAGTTAAATGGGGAAATTTGAATTCTAATGTTTACTGGTTCGCTCTTTACGGTGCTGTAAAATCACGTATAATTATTATCTTGTTTGCATTTAAATTTTATTATGCCATATCTTCATTTTGTTCTTTCTGACAAGTTCTGATATAAAAGAATATTAATATTTATTAGAAAATTTATATCTGTGGAATATAATTCTTAATAGTAAATATATAAAACAGATCGAGGTGAATATGGAAAAATATAAACTTAACATTAGTCTGAAAAATATTATTGAATACATGTTAAAATATTATTGAATTTCTTTACCTTCCGTGTCGAGGGTACCTTCCCACAAAAATTGTCATGTTTTATGTAAGAGTTTAATGTGCGCACTCCACGTAAAGAAGTGCGGTTCACGTATAGTGAACACTTTGTACCCTTTAAAACGTTACTTCCAATTTACTACATTTTTGTCTTCTTCATTTTATTCCTTTGTCTTTGGATTCACTGTTTGCATTTCTGCCTTTGAAGTGTAACTGCGCATCTTTTCAGTGGCCCCCTGACATCTCTTTTCGCTCTCACTCCAACTTCGGTCTTCCTCATTTTTTGCCATTTTTCATAATCCCGCTAAAAGATGAAAAGAGGAAAACACTGAAAGAAGTAACTTGTGCAATCTCTATGAAGTACTTTCACTTGCATATTTTTAAAGTATAGAGTAGACTACAAAAATAGCTGTAAACCACATTCTTTTGTTTTCAATTCTGGCAAATTGTGCCAGCGAAATTTATGCAATAATTTTTTTTCTACATAGTTCCGATATTTTATTTTTATTCAACGTTAAAATAAACTAAAAGTATACCGTACTTCACAAATTCCACGAGAAATATATATATATATGTATTTATATATATATATACGATTGGTATTATGTATGCAACTGCGTTTCGAAAGAGTAATTTTCACGAGTAACGCATTTAGAAAATAAAAAATTACTATGGCGACAAAAGATTAGCTTGTATAGCAAAAAGTGTCATGAGAAATTGTTTAGCAATGAAGTACAGCATTATTGGAGCTAAAACTTAAACATGTATCCTTATTTTTACTGTATCCTTGAAGGGAAAAGAAATCAATTAGCAGCGGATCATTAAATATAAACTGTATTTTTTCATATTTATCCTTCGCTTTTACTAGCCGGTATTTCCTCACAACAGTTTACGCAAGGATTTAAAGGAAAGTCCTGCGCTAGTTTGCAGCCCCTTCATAAACACTCAACAATGTTCACTTAGTTTCTTTACCAGAAACTAAGGGAGATATTGTCGATGGACAATAAAACGCGCAGTTAAACTTTAACCCGGTTCATACCGTACTGTGCGTACTGTAATGATTGTAACACAAAGGAACGGTGACTGTTGACACCACAGTCGCATACTGTGGGCAGCAATGGACTTGGCGAGCATGTGCGACATAGGGGACTGGAGATTAGTGCCACCACTAGTGCCATGCTTCTTGCACAACAATTTTGCTGAAATAACACATTAATTTTAACGTCATAAGGAGAAATCAGAGACCGAGAGTGAATGAAATGCTGATATTTTATAACACTACTAATCAATGTGTTCATTTATACTTGTTTCTAGTTCGCAATAAGTAGGTCAAAATAAACGTTAAAAAGAAAAGTAAAAAATGTATAAATTTATTTCTTGAAATAACTAACTGCTATAATTCGCAGTTTAGTCTCTTTTTTTTCGAGGTTGAATAATATATAATATTGCTGCTGCAGTGAATCGTATAAGTTTGAAAAAGAGAATGAATTGGGTAGCACGATATGGAATAAACACATTTTCCATTCAATGTAATGCACATCAGGATGGTTAACTTAAAAGATGTGATATATATTACAAAAATATAGCCTTGCACATTTTCTACTTCACGGAAAAAGAGTATCATATTACCTTTGCAATGAGTGCAAAATATTTTTACATTTAATGTATAGTAAATACAGCGACCAAAGCGCAAATATGTAGTGTTAATAAAATAAATAGTGGTATAATAAATGATACGCAAAGCACAAATATAAAATACTTATAATATCATTAATATACTTTTTTTAGGTGTGAGATATTTATGTTTTACGTGGTTACGATCATAAACATTTCCCCATTATATTTTACCAGTGAATCAGTCTTAATCCTTTTTCATATAGTTTTACATTATGTTCCAATCAACCATCTGTCAGTAAGTTCACGGGATGTATTCGGTTGAACGGTTGGCCATTTGTGTGCGACGGAGCTTGCACAATAAGTTTGCAGTTGGAGTGCATTACCGTAGTGAAGAGAATGCTGTTGAGTGAAAGAGATAGAACATCTTGCGCTTGCGCACAATCTTCTTCTGCAACAGATATACTTTTTATGAAAACATTAGTTTTGTGTTTGAATGAAAAAAGTGCGCACGTGCCAACAAGTGAAAATGAATGTGTTTGTATGCCATTTATTTTTTATTTTTAACGTAATAGGAATCCAAATTGCACACTAGAATGCAATATGCAGGTTGGTTTATAAGTTGTTCCGGCAGTGGTCCGAGGGTCAAGGTTGTCATAGAAGAGAAGCCGTCCGCAACTGTGTGACGTAGGGTGATGTTTTTTTTAGTGTTTAACGTCCGTTTTTATTACTGACAACACATCACAGGTGGCGCAGGACGAGCAGAGTTATGTGTTAGCTCTAACTGATCATATATGTATACTTATACATATGTACTAGAGGTGATCAGACACTGAGGATTCAAAGTCTGCAGTGAAACGTGTACGTTTTAGTTCATACAGCCAATACAGCCAAAAGATAATACATGCATTAGGTTATTTTTCGACACAGTCTCCATATCGGTTTAGGCACTTTTCCCTTCGTGGGATGAGTTTGAATACTCCCTGCTGGTAAAACTGCTGTCCTTGGGTGTTCAGCCACGTTGTTGCGAAGTGTTTCACTTCTACGTCTGAAAGTCTGAAAGTCGCTTGGACTGAGTTCCGGACTGTAGGGAGGGTGGTCGATGATGTCTCAGCGAAACTGCTTCAACAGCATGGTGGTCTTCTGGACTGTATGAGGTCGTGCGTTGTTGCGCGGAAGATGATACCCTCGGCGAGAAGTTCTGGCCGTTTCCTCCTGATCGCTTCGCGCATTGGTGTCAAGGTCTCGCAGTATCGGTCAGCGGTCACAGTGTGCCCTCTTTCCAAAAACTCCACGACATGCGCACTGTCCCAAAACACCGTGGCCATCACCTTCCCCGCAGATGGTGTCACCTTAAACTTCTTTGTCTTTGGAGAGGGTGGACGTTTGCACTCTAATGACAACGGCTTACTGCTGGGGTATATTGGTGGATCCAGTTTCATCACTCGTGACAATGTGGTAAAGAAAAATGCTCCCTTTTGTGAAGAGTCATTGCAAAAGTAGCAGACTTGCCCCCATGCGCTTCCCCTTGTGTTGGGTGAACAGATTTCTTGGAGTCCATCGGGAACAAAGTTTCCAGTACTGCAGAATATCGTGAACAATGTGACGAACGCTTCCGAACGACATTCCCAATTCTACCGCCATGTGCCGTAACTTGATTCTCCTGTTATCCTGAATCAGCTTCTCCCGGCGAGCTGTGTTCAAATCTGTTAATGTCGTGCGGGTCGGGTACTGCGATCCTCGTCGGTAACGTTTTCTCTACCGACCGCCATTCTCTACCACCATTCTGCAACATGCTGACGAGACATTACAGTTCTCTGTAAACCCCTACATCTGCCGGTGAATTTCAGGCGCGGTTACATGTTTCGCCCACAGAAATGGAATAATAGAACGGATTTTTTTCGCGGGACCATTTTTCCAAACGAGTCGCCATTTGCGGTTTACCTACAACTACCGCTGTAGGTGGCGGGTGGCTGAAACTCTGCATAGTTGCCAACCGCAACTAATTTCTCTATAACAGACGAAACTCCACGAATATAGGCCTTGTAACCTTAGTTCTTGATCACCCCTTGTACAAAGTGTTTACCTGATGATACAAACATTCAGGGATGATGCAGAAGGGTAGCTGTAACAATTTGAGATAGAAAATCCCGGTTTGGAAAAGCCTCAATCCCAGGATATACGTAAAAATTATTTTGGAATATCTATGAAAGAACATAAGAAAACTGAGAATCCTTGTTTGTAGATGTAATAATTGCATTACATTGATTCCAAGCTCATTGCATAATCTACCGGGCTGTTGTTATAAATGTTGTCCGCTTGTGCAATGTTTTACCTCTCGGCTAAGTGGGCCACAACCGGAGGCACACAAACTTCGTCTCCGCTTTCTAAAATGTGTATATAATCTTGCCTTATGAAGATGTTGAGATTGTCGTTCTCCCTCGGTTGAACAAATATTGTGACGCAAAAAAAAAAAAAAAAAAAAAAAATCTGATTAGCACGTGTAAGTTTGGCCCCCTAATGTTTCAGATTTCATTACTAATATTTTCCTTTACATTCCGAAACCCCACTTCAGGTGCTAATTTTGGGAGTGGGTTTGTTGGTGGACGTTCAAGATATGCGTTAATTTCATCTGGTTTTCCTCTGTTAAAACACTACATTTTGGCTCGTGTTTTTGGTTTTGTATTGAACCAGTAGAGTAGCAAATTAAAATGAAGATGTAAAGTAAGAGATAAACAAATGTTATAATAACTATTATAATTATAATTAATGCTACTATGATATAATTATTACCAATGTTAATGATGTTAAGGCAATTAACTGGTAGGGCAAATATTGCATTGATAAATGTCAATTAGATTCGCAAACAAAGAATATAATTAGCGTTAAAATTGGCTAATATAAGATATAAATGTGGAATTTACAGATATATCTTTATAAATATTATATAATATTGAAAGATATGATATTATATGGAAAATAAAGAAAAATATACAAGATCAATAGATGTATAATATATACTTTTATACAAAAATAGACACAATAGATACATACAAGAGTAAAGTAAAACCATGTAAGAAATGTACTGGTTACCAGTACAGTTTCTACCGGATACCGGTGAATAGTAGTTTTATTAATTTAGAGTTAAAGATTAAGTGGAAGTAATAGAAATAATAGTTGATTTCCAGTCACAAGAATATTGCTGGTTTCCAGCAATTAGGAAGTAGTTGGAGGGAATGCAATTTTGGTATTTATCAATTTTGTTATTTTTATTATTTTACTAAATTTCTAATTGTAACCTAGGTATAAGTATTATCTGTAAAATGATAATGTAAGAATGTAATTTAATAATTTAGAAATAAAGTGTAAGAGTTTGCAATACGTCCCAGTGTAGAATACAAGATACCGGGATGGAGTATTTAAGATTTATTATTATTATTATTATTATTATTATTATTATTATTATTATTATTGAACCAGTAGATTCAAACATGTGCACATATCCTGAATTGCAGTTCTGAAAGGAGGCAATGTTCTAAATAAATTCTGTGTGCATATAATATACAGATCTCTGTTTCAAATAATGTTAAACACAAAAACGCGTTGCTCTAGTGTCAACTGTTCAGCCATTTTCACTAATAAATGTGTTATGCCTTGGGGCTAGCAGGAAAAAATGGTTCAGAAAGAAACATTCAACAACATAACAGGGAAAAAGGGATTGGAAATATGATCACCGTTGCGGTAGACCTAGCGAGAGAGACGTAAAGAAATGTGAATGGACAGAGTTTATAACCAAAGCCCTATACTATGCGTGGGTAATTTCAACTTTGTTAAACAAGATTAATCCGTAGCTTTAACACTGAGTTTGAATGTTCATGCTGCAATATTTATGCCAGAGTGTAAAGTCCATAATTAGCAGGAAGAACGATGTTCATGTTTTATATTTATTAAATATGTAATTGTGCAATATGAGTCCTGGTAAAGGGAGGAAACATCTACAGAAGGTAATATATTACATACACTTTTTCCAGATCCACTGGAAAATCTTTATTTATTTATTTATTTTTTTTTTTTTTTTTGAGTAGTGTTTAACACCCGTTTTTACTACTGAGGCACCACCGGCGGTGGATACTGATAATACATGAGATGAAATGACAAATTGGGAAAGGATATTTTTTTTAAGGAAGGAAGCGTTCCAGACCTAAGTTTAGGTACCTCCCCGGCATTTGCCAGTTATTAAGACTGAGGAAAACCTGGAAAAACCCCAGGCAGGGCGGACGGTCCTGGCGGGATTCGAACCGCAGACCTCCCGCTCACGAGTCCGTGCCTTAACGACCTCGGCCACCCGTGGCGGTGGAAAATCTTTATGCCAAAATATAAAACGCTCGAATGGCATGGATGGAAGAACCATTGTCATGTTCTTACACAAAGCACGGTAAAAGACGACTATAACCTAGCAGAGGTTCGCATTTGTATCTTTGTCTGGTTACCATTCAGCTCTATGTGCCCTGAGAATGTAAAACTGAGAGAAATTTGAAATAACTTTGAGTTCACTTTTTCCTTGCCGAAAGGCCCGCTACTTCATACTCTATTGTGTCAAGTCGAGCGACATTTCAAGTCCACTTCTTCACCGCACAAAGCAGCAGCTTACTTCTTGCCTTGTCTATACAAGACCCTCATATGTTTTCCAACGCCTTGCCATAACTAGCGCAACGCAAAAGAAAACGTTGAATTCTGTTTTTCTCACTTCCTTTAATTCGTGAAGAAAACGGGGCGGCTTTGATTCTAACAAAGCAACCAGCAACCGCTTTATAAGTAGCATGGTTGTAGATCAAAAGGAGGGAAAAAATTAAATCTCTAACTTTCACAATCTCAAGTGCAGCTTCAAACCGCCAGCATAAATAATAATTTTCTTTTAGACATATTAAGGGCACCCGAAGAGATTTTCTTTCATTTTCAGGTTAAAATTATACAGTTTCAAAATTCAATTTTGCCACTTTTGTCTACGGTAGGGTAATGAAACATTTATTTAACAGCCTTTAATATGTACACGTAGATATTAAGCCTCAGGTGTTGTTTGTTTATGGTAATATAACATTTAAATATAAAATGTAAAAACATGAAAATTGCATACTAATATACCGAGGGTGCCAAAAAATGTATGCACACTTTTATAGTAGATATCGGCTTAATATATTTCAAAGTTGGACCGAAAAATAACAGTAATGTGTAGTATAATGCTATGTAAGCAAATATGACTCATATTCCTCATGATAGTTTTGCTACGTGCAGTAAAACAACAATGAACAAAAGAAGCCAAGATTATCGTATGGTGTTCTATAAACAAACGTGACTCACAGTACGTTAACCTAGAGTTGCTACAACAAAATGGAGCCAAGATTATCGTTTGACAAGCTCGTTTGTGCCCTCACCGCAGAAATCTACAAAGCAATGTGCACGTGAGACGGGGATTAGCAGAAGCAGCCTACGTCACATTATTAAAAGAGCAAAGTTGAAAGTTATCATTCCAAGACTTTTGCATGCATTAAATGAAAATGACCCTGATCGGAGAATGCAGTACTGTGAGTGGTTTCAGAACATGGTGCAAGAGGATGAGGCCTTCATAGGGAAAGTCGTTTGGTCTCAAAGTTGAACGGGACTGTTAACCGGCATAAGTGTCTACTGCAGTGCGGGTTATAATCGAAAGGTCTAATTCGATTATTCTTTTGTGAAGGAACAGTAACTGGCCCAGTGATATGATATGCACATCCGTTTTACAAGCCATGGAAATGATAAAATTTACGTCCAACAGGATGGTGTACCACATTACTACTGAGATACACGTGCGTACCTTGAAGACAACCTTCCAAGGCACTGGATAGGACGAAGAGGTCCGATTTGAGTTTCCACCGCGTTCTCCGAATCTAACTCTGTTGGACTTCTGCCTATGGGGAATTCTTAAGGATGGTGTATACCGTAGAAAACCAACTACATTGGCAGCACTTCGTGAAGAAATTGAAACGGCATGTGCTGCAATCGCTGAGGACACTTTCGCAAAGTTGCTCGATGAGTAGTTGAACGAACTCAGAAGTGTATCGAAGCCGATGGTGGACATTTTAAGCAACTGTTGTAACTGTAAAAGTCTAAGATGATTAATGTTCATCTTTTCTGTTTGTGTGAATTCTGTTTTGTTATGTTAACATAGTTTTTTTCTTTGCTTGAAGTGAGTAAACGTTTTTTGGCGCCCTCTGTATATCGGAACACATTTCTTTATACTATTACTCCTATCATTGTGGGAATTTTAGATGGCATTTGTCATACTTCATTTTAAATGTCCGGCTAAAGTTATTATAAATTATGTGATTCACTTTCAAAATAAAAATATTCTAATATATATTTTAAGTTTTATGCAAAATTTCCATGAAATTTAATTTTTTATTAAGACACCCTGATGTTACATCAACAGTTACCACTGAATATTTATAGCTCTAAAAATGCACATGATAAAAAAGGTCCTCCCGTCTATAGTAGTTTCTGAGTTACTTGTTCCTAAGATGAAAAATTATATATTTCAAATACATATATGTAATATATAATAACTTTGCAATCCTGTTTTTAAACATTTAAATGGCCGAAGAGAAAAAATATCAGTACATTATTAATTATACTTTTATGCATTTTTTCAAATAAAATTCTTTTTTTTTTTCCAACGCAATCCTTTTTGGGTCTTCTTAATTTTACAAAGTAAAAGATAGATGAAAGATCGTTCATTTGATTTATTTATGGACGCTTTTTAACATCTCAGGGCATCATCGTCCCATTACCGCCACGAGTGGCCAAGGTCGTTAAGGTGTGGACTCTTGAGCGGGAGGTCTGGGGTTCGAATCTCGCCAGGACCGTCCTCCTTGGCTGAGGTTTTTTGCAGGTTTTCCTCAGTCTCATAATTGTCAAATGCCGGGGAGGTACCCTAAACTTAGGCCTGGAACGCTTCCTTCCTTTGAAAAACACTCCTGTCCCAATATGTCATTTCGTCTCATGTATCATCTGTGTCCACCGACTGTGATGCCTCAGTAGTAAACACTGGCATTAAACACTATTCAAAAAAAAATGTGTCCCATTCAATTCAGGGCGTGAATTGGCCAATAAATTTTGCTCAGAGGCCTCTTCTTTCAGGCAAGAGGTTCTTTATCGTGCCGTAAATCTATGACAACTGCTTTACTTCCCTTTCGAAGGAAGCTATGCTAAGGATTTTTACCCCCGAAATAATCCATCAATGCTTGCGGGGTTTGAACCCACGAACTTGTGTTTAGAAGGCAAGTATGGTACCGCTACACCACCAGGACCGACTTATATGGGTTAGGAATGAGCATATATGGAGAGAGAGACACACACACAGAGGAAAAGTTTTAATTGTATTTGTATTAACTTGGCTCTATAACGTAAAAGATGATCTTAGAATAATAATACTTGCAGAAATAAATGCATTTGACATATTAGATCAAAGATTCTGAACTTGTTTGGACACCAAGGATGGAAGAACGAAAATGATCAAAAACGTTTTAAAGTTGAAAACCCTCAGGAAGAAAACGTGTCGAACCAAAATAACGTGGACTAAACACATACTAGAAGTCATTAATAAGAGGGAGATTAGAAAATGAAGATAATGAAGATAAGCGGATTAGGGCGATTGCTTAGGAAGAAGAATTTGTTACATTCATACTACACCTACTTTGTATATGACGGCAGTCTTTTAATATTTTGCATTTCCTGTACACTATAACATTTTTTTTATATATTTTCATGTATTTTTAAAACGTCATTGTGCTAACTCTTAATTTTTTCCATTAGTGAATTTCAAAAAACACTTTTTAAAGTGTCACTCGTTTCCGCCACTACATTGTTAGATCGTCCCCATATAAATGAATGAGAGTTCAAATATTACTTATTTTGTTATTGTAAGGAATTTGGAGAATATGAATGGAATAAACTAAAGGACGACAAAATGTGTTTTGGAATTCTTAGCATCTAACGCAAATACATATTTTCGGTGTAAAGAAAACTTCGGAGAAAAGCTTACCCAAACATGTCTCAATCGCTGGTTAAATGCGGGCCCGTCAGTTTACTAGCAGACACTCGGACATTTGAGCTACGGCGATGAAACTTTCCAATATAAAAGTTTAACACTAAAGCTAAAACGAAATAAAACATTAAAAACACACGATATTTCGAGCTGAACGCGGTAAGAAACAAGACGAACTGAGGTGGGCAGTACCTTTCCTGGTGAGGCATTGGGGGTTCTAACGTGGATGGCAGGGCCGCCAACTGTGACATAGCGAAGTTGCTTGGCAAACATGGAGAAATTAGAGAGAGAGATTGAGGCCTGGCGGGGTCCTGGCTTTATGTAAAACTATTGCTGCCATCTCTCAATCTCTCAGTGAAATAATGATAGAAGATGGAGGTGCGGCATCTATGAGAACAAGAGAAAAGCAGTCGTCGAAGGAAGTCGAGGTTAACATGCTGTGCTAATGGGAATGGGGAAAAGGTTTGGACAGAACGCCTGTGGTTGTTTATTCTGATAGAAACCATGATTGACGTAAGACCAATATAGAATGCTAAACAAAACTTGCCTTTCAGTAAATACACAGCTTGCGTAGAGGCACAGTAGGAGTATGAGTTAATTTTAAACTATAATTTCAGATTGGGACTAACAAGCGATGAGCACCAGGGGATATCAATGTACAGATCTTACATTTAGAGCGATTGCATGGATAGGAATGAGATGAAAAAAAAAAAAAAAAAGATAATCAATATTCCTACGAAAGATACTTCTGAGGTTTCGAGCCGACCGGTAACAAAACCATGGTAATACCAGAGAAAATGAGGCAATTAACTGATTTTGAATAAGAATGTTGAAACTGTCCTTTAAGATAGCCTTATATCTTTCTATGCCCAGAAAATATGTTACTATAATATTCATCCGGTTATTGTCCATCATTTTCAAAATCTTAGGACTGTACTCATGGTGAGAAGCCTGAATTTTAGACTGTGCCAAGGAAGGGAGTAATTTTTTCTTAGTTTTAGTGTTCTTTTATATTGGAACGTTTCTGTGTCATTTATATAAATATATATATAATATAAATGAAAAATGACGTAACACTATTAATATTGTAACTAAATTAACAATAATTAGAAAAGTAGAAAAGAATAAAATTCTAAGAAAAAATCACAGATTTCGAACTATTAGAGTTCTCCACTTGTCTTCTTGCCATAGAAGAACTCTAGTAGTTTGAAATATGGCGTTTTCAAATATAATAATAATAACAACAACAATAATAATAATAATAATACCGACTGAACGCGATTGGTGAATCCCCGCAAGGAGAGAAAGAGAGAAAGAATCTAAAGTGTAAAGTCAGTGTTTATATTTTACTGAAATTCCCAATTCTGAACAAACGTCCCCTAAAAATTCCTGAAAACTCAGTTATCCTGAATCTCTAATTAGGGATGATCAAATTACAATGTTATTGTAACAGGAAACGCCCTCACAATACGAGAATAAGCACCATCCTGTATTATAAGAGATGGTAAAAATAATGCCTCTCATCTGAAATACATTACCGGCATTTGCTTAGGAAACTTCGGTATTTCCTCAAATTTATCTTCCGTATGAACATGGCAGTTCGGAACACTATTTTTGGGAGATTCCGTCTCTCGTAACTTTTTAAAAGTTGGCCAGCAGTTTCCCTGCCTGGAATGCGATTGCGAATAACCTTACCCCTTCTGTGCAAGAATTCACATATATATCGTACATAAAACTCCGTTCTTCAAGAGTTCAAGTACCGAAGAACAACTAGAACACAATTTACATATAATGAAAGCAATGAGTAACGCGCAAACACACGACAACTCGCTGATAAAGCATCCCTCAAACTACAAGCTGCTAACCACACATGCACTATACGTTTTGACTATCTTCTCCTTATATGATGCCGCACTTTGTCAGCCTGGAACACAAGTAACTTAAGTATAGATCCTTCGTTGACAGTATACATGAACGAAAAGGAACTTTGAAAAAGTTAACTTGCGATAATTATTAGAAAACCTGAAAAAATAAATCAGGACCGTTTATAAATACTCCCCAATCTGCAGCGGAATTGAACCCACGACCTTAAAGATACTAATCTGCTTTAGAGGGTCGGAAGCAGATAGCTAACTTCGTCAAGACGATGTTTCGAGATGTTAGGCGATTTTTAGATGGAACTAAATTTGATCCGTAACGGATTAAGGTGGACACGAAGGGAAAAGAGGGTTTTGATGTTACTAGCGGACTCTTGTATGCTCCACCATTCAGGCCCTTGGGTGGACCAACCAGCCATCCAGAGAGAGAGAAGGGAACTTCATTGGATTACTCCTTCTGACGGATCCTGCTCTCCACTCCACTAAAGAAAACGTCTAGTGCCATCATGTGAAGAAGGGAGAAGTTCACACGGCAGAACTAAGCCCCGTCCTTTCCCCGATATATAGAAAGCGACATGCTCACAACCTGCCTCTATTCACCGCCACTCTCTAAAGCTCTCAAATTATCCACAGTCTGTGTTTCAACGGTGCTGGCCCACTCTGCGTAAGGTAAGAACTGACGCACAAACAAACAAACCTCAGAGACGCACGAAAGCGGATTTCAGAATAGATGACACGTGCGGTAATGTTGAAATATATCTTTGGGATTACGCAGCCATTGTCGTCTTCCTGTACTAATCATCACATGTCATATATCCCAATATATTTTATTTTCAATCCCCTCTTATTCATGGCGTCTAGTTTTTCTTTAGACCACGTTTTTTTTTTTTTTTTTTTTTTTCCTTCCGCTGTCTCATCTTCTTCTCAGGAGTTTAATTAAACCTTTTTTTTGCTATCTCTTTCTTCTATCCTAACAGAATGTCCCTACAAATTCTCTTTGATTTAATCTATTTAATACATTTACTTCTACGTTCATTTTTTACTAATTTCTTCATTTATTACGTGACCGAGCCGAAAAATATTTCCATTTCTTATCAAATAATCCATTTCCAATGCCAAAATCTTTTTACATTATTTTACATTTAAAGTCATTGTTTAATTCCATAACTTAGCACAGGTTCAACTAAAAGTTTTTAAAACGTATTTTTCATCTTTTCATGATTTCTTATCCCCCGTACTGAATTTAAGCATAGTACAATGCTTCTACTTTGTTAAAGTCTATTTTTGTTCTTCTTCTTTTCATTCGATACTTTATTTACTATTTATAATTATTTTTGGCCTTAAGCTTGCTTTACTTATTTAATATTTATATTTTCTTTAATGATAAAACTTTTTATAGTTTTGTTAAATTGTCATGTATTTATTCAGGGTTGTTATAATACATTGTAAGCATCTATAATTCTATTTCCTCAATCCCTTAATCACAAATTTTAAGTCAAAATGATCATTGCCATTTACTATTTGGATATCCGCGAATTGTAAATTTAAAAAATACCATCATTAGTGTTCACTCTAATTTTCTGACAACTTACGTTCTACTTCTCCAGTATATATTTAATATACATATTAAATTATACAGGTGAAAGACTGGAGTCTTGCCTTAATCCTTGTGAGAATGCTATTGGTTGCGAAAGGTATCTTCTTATTCTTATTTTAATATGTGATTTTTTTTCCTTTGATAATTCCACGGGAACGTCTTTCAGCTAATGTGTAAGCTCGTTGGTATACGATTGACACATGAAAATCAAAGTAAATAGCTAATAGTATAATACTCAAAGACTAATACTTATTTTTATTCTCCTACATTAGTTTTAACCTCATTCTCAGCATAGAACAATAATTAATTACAATAATTGCACTATTAATTATTTATTATAAATAAAATAATACACAGGAAATTGAGCATGCTTAATTATAGATAAATATTGATGAATTATTCACAATAAATTGTTATTATAACGTTAAATGATAAAAGAATTCACAATAAACTGTTGCTAACCTCAAATGTTCAGCTATTTTCTTTCCTGTCACCTCTGGTTCGATTCGATTTTTTTGTCGATCTTATAATAATAACCTCAAATGTTTAGTGAGTATAATAGCATTGAACACCAAATAGTTGCTACGGCATTATCTTGCCGAACACAACTCGTAAACGCGATAGTTTTTCAGAGGTAGTTTTTTTTTTTTTTTTTTATCGTTTTAAACTCGAACTTAGACTCGAAATAATTATAATGATAACAAACATTCGTTAATCTCAATTAAATTACCGGGAAATTTTGGTTTCGTTGTATTATAGAAGATAATTAAAACAATTTTATTTATATTATTTTTCTTCAATGCTTTTCAAAAGTTATTACTTGCTACGAGGCGGTTATTGTGATCTTTCTGCTCAAAAATTACTTTGGTCGTCTGCTATTTTACTCTTTATTTACTGTTTTATTTTTAATTATTTTCGAAAATAATGTGCAAGTGCACTGTTGATGCACATTTCTTTGTAATATTTTACATTGTTTTTATACTTTTTTAAATATATTTATGGTATGATTAATCTTTCAATGTTTAAATGTATTCTTTATATTATTAAACAAAATTGTAGGATTGCTGACAATTTAGATCAATATATAATATATAAGGTATGCAGTACACTCCCGAACTGATTTTTTCCTCCAAATAACTGAAGTACGAAGACTTGAATTATTTGCAGATTTTGCTCTCGCTCCCTTTTCATTTGAGCATATTCTTCTCAGTGCTACAGGGGCTACATATAATTGGAGCGAAAAAAAAATTGAGCACAGCAGTATGGATACCCCCCCCTAGACAGCTATCATCTAGCAGTAATCACCAGATAACAGATAGGCGCTTTATAGCTGGATGGTTTAGCAGTTCATTTTCGCAAAAATTTCTTTCTTAAGTTACTTAAGTTATTGAGAAATTCATTCTTTGATATAATTCGTAAACAAAAATCTTTTATTATACTAAAATAATCTTAACCTTACCAGAAAAAATTGAATCCCAAATTTTTTGTTATCTTTGTTGTCACTGCACTGAGGTTTTTATTAACTTAGGAAGTCAATGTCTCAAGGAAGCCAATGCTGTAGTAGCAGTATTCATCGCAGACCTTCCTTATAACATTATGTAAATATTTTATAACAGATAATTTTATTTAATTAATAAAGTTTATATTACATATTCATTCTAATGTATAACTCCAGAGAGCAAGTTATTATATGATAACTATGTTATACAACTCAATGCTAGTAGAAAATAATTCCAAGATGATAAAATAGCTAAGTAACAAAAGGTGAACAAGAAAGGCAAGTTTTATGTCTGTTAATGAAAGGACCTAGCATCAGGCGGAGGGTAATTATGATTTGTACTTTGGTCACGTCAGAACGCTGAATTTTCCTCCAAGTTTTGAGTGAGTCAATCATTTCTCTATATTTTGAACTTTTAAAGCGCCGGGGATAGCGTGTGTTTACTTTTGTGAACCCCATGGGGTTTATAGTCCACGTGGAAGTGATTTTTATGGGAGTATATAAGGAGGCAGTTGGCCTCGCTTGAGATCACTATCACTCACTTTTTCAAGGCACTTCGAGAACTTCGACAAGATTTCAACGCTTACATTTTTTTAATGTAATCTAAGCTGCGCTCAGTGCATTTCCTACTAACGCAAGAAACACATGGTCGGTGTTAGGGTGAAATTCTGATGGCTCGTAGGCTTAGAAAAACCAACACTTGTACCGAGTGAGTAGCGGAAAGTCTACGTATCATATTTAGAGGGCCGTTGACCCAAACGCGAGGACAGGTCCAGTCTTAAGTTCAAAGTTAGATTCTAATTACCATTTCCGTCGCAAACTAATGTTACGAAGATCGGATGTAGGTCAAGACCACTACGCCGAAACCAGTTATTTTCAGAAAATCTGCTAATTTAAACAAAGTTACTATTAATAAATTGTTTAGTGTAAAAGTTTAGTCATGTAATTATTGTAACGAAAAGAACTCAATCCCCAGTTAACAAAAGAGCAAAAGTGGACTGAGATTCTGTTGTCATGAAGCACAAGCAACAGGCCAAGGCAATCATAAATTCACTAAGCTTCAAAATTGCTGCCCAAAATATGGGGCCACTGACAAAATCGCTTCACTGCTTTCTATACTAACATAATGAAATAACCTGCTTGTTTCTGTTCTAAATGTAATGTTGTTCAAATTCATTTTCACAAAATTTCTTGCATTTTTTTTTTCCAATTCCTAATTATTGTAATACGCACATAACAGCTCCCCCCCCCCCCAAAGAGACCGAGACTAACAGTTGATTGCGTGATTCTTCAAAATCGCTTCTTCAGTGTCTGCGATAATGAGGTGTCAATCTCCTTGGGGATGTTACATAGTCACTGTGATCTGATTTCAGCAAGGTATTTTCGAAAGGCTTAATAGCTTAATAGCTTAATAGCTTAATGGTGTATTAGCCCCTTGAAGAAAGCAAAACACGCGTTTTCGGCAACGAAATATATCGCAATATAATCAAATAATATTTTATATACTTCCTAATCTCATGCAGCGTCTGGAATATCCTCGGTGAAAGGCCAAGAACTGCAATTGTTCATTTCTAGAGAAAATAAAGACTTGCGTGATAGAGTGTTGCCTTCTTATCCCCAAATGTAGATGATATTTGCAGGCGTGGCCACTGTATATTCATATAAACTTTCGATACCAACTGACAGAGTATCCTCTGACAATAACTTAGGCATTATTATTATTATTATTATTATTATTATTATTGTCATAATCATTATAATCATTAACAACATCAGTAGCGACAGCAATAGCAATTTCATCGAGGGTCTGTAGATCTTTTTCCTAATCAACAGGCTCGGTCGTGCCATCTTGTCAGGGATATCTCTTGGTTTTTACCCCGTAGGACATTTTGTGTTCCGTCAGGTTGCTGTTCTGTCATTTAATTAAAAATATTAAATTGTTTTCTAATATTGTCATTTGATCTTCTAATTTGAAGATTTAAATGTGCTACCGAAATAGGAAGTCCAGTCTTTCAATTATGCGTCCTTTAACTTTTCTTTTTGGCAAAATATTGTAGTTTCTTTAAACCTAAGAAGGTCTATCAGCCTTTGTCCCCTTCATTTAACTGCTTTATATCTCTAACAGAGACAGTAAAACAGTCTTGTAGCTTATTACCCAAAACTGAAGCATTTTGAAAAATCGAATTTGGACACAATCTTTAGACCAGAGGAAAATCTCCATCTTTAGCCTGCACATGCACTCTGAGAACCATCAGTAATGCTGGCTCTGACAGTCGAGATTTGGATCCACCACCATTCCATAGAGGAAAGATAAATAGGAGCGGAAACTACATGAACATATGACGCCGTTACTGCATTCTATATATTTTATTTCGGCGCACTTGGCTTATGTCTGGTTTCTGTAACAATGACCAAGGAAAATTATCTACCGTTTTATGTCCAGTATGCTACAGCTCCGTTATACCTTTCATTTTGCGTGCATGAAATAATGTCAGCGATATCCCAGAAACTAGTAGTGCAAGAGGCTGTAGGTTTGAATCTATTTACTTATTTAATTCATCTTTTTTATGAATATGCAATTTCATTTCCAACGCATTTGTCTATGCGTAATACATATATGATTCAACTGGTGGTAGAGGGTAAAATTTATATATTTTAACGACTTTTTCTCCATTACTATTTATAAACAGACACCAGATCAAAAGGTATGTGACATGCACAACATTCACTGGAAATGTAGCGAGTGAGTGCTACTTTGAATTCAGCTTTATCGAATATCTTCGACGTTACTAGCAGTTGACTTTATGCTTCGTCTATATGAGTAAACAATGTGTGTCAAATTCCTGTAGATGCCAAAATGTCAGCTTTGTTCACATCCCCTTATAAACCCCACCATGTTAATAAAAAACCTAATATTGCAGAAAGTGTTGCATCCAGCCCAAATTCTAGAATAGCCATTCTTGTTATTAAACGTAAGATACATTATCAAAAAAGTAATTAAAATTAACTACGCATATTTATTAGTTGGTTCTAGGAGCGCAAAACTCTAGAAAAATACTCATATCTTCTGGTTATGTGTTAGTAACCTCTCATATGTTGCATATGGAGCACAAAGAAAGTTTATTTGCTTACTTTTTAAGTGAAGTGCTTGTTTCTTCTTCTCAGGAAGAATAAACGAACTATTTTGCATACGGTTCAATATGAGAGGCATGTATTTTATTCTTGGAATTAATTTTCAACCTAAAACTTGAACTCTACCAAGAGTTTAGCGTCTACTCTCATTTCTATTAGTTTCGTTTATTGTTTAATTTGCACTTCAAAAGTCTAAATTATGCAAGGGATGACACATGTTGAATATTGACGCTACATGTTATTTTTTATTCTAGTACACAGTGGGATAACACAGGGTCATTGCTCGCAGTTCCTTATTGCTTTCTTAGAGATTCTCTATTTAGGTCTACGAGGGTAGATCCATAAAATTCCGGCCTCGTCGATAAGGATTATCACCTTCACAAAAGCCTTATCTGGTATCATACCTTATATGTTAAGTAAATAATTGCAGTTGTAACTTCCGCTCCGCTGTGTTCAGTTGATCAGATATATTTGCATAAAGAAGGATATGTGTAGAAGATTGTGACATGTCCAAAATGGAGTTTCGAGCAGGTTATTAAGTTTTTCACAAAAGAAGGACCTACTCCATATGAAATTCAACAGCAATATGGTGAAGCATCCTCCTCATATTCTACTGTAAAAGAATGGGCCAAACCATTAGACTTCTTTCCTAAGCCCAAAAGCAGCAACAAATCATTTGTTGTCAGGCCTTTTTGGAGCTCTGCCGTGGCCACGAGAGAGAAGTTCTGCAAACCATTGTTACAGGAGATGAAACTATGGTCTTCTACTATGATCTCTTGTCCAAAAGAGAATCAACGGCATGGCGTAAACCTGGCGAAGCACCGCTTCTAAAGGCCCAAGTTTCTCAGTCAACCAAAAAGATCACGGCCACAGTCTTTTGGGACTGTGAAAGAATATTCTTCATTGACTTCAAGGATTGGAACACCACAGTAAATGGGGAGTACTATGCTGACCTACTGCACAGACTACGTGCTTCCATCAAAGAGAAAAGGCGAGGAAAACTGTGTGGTAATGTGCGCTTTCTTCACAACAACGCGCCTGTGGACACAGATCTTGTTGCAAAGGAAGCTGTGAAGAAATGTGGATTCAATAAGATGGACCATCCACCCTACAGCTTATGTCTAGCTCCCAGTGACTATTTCCTCTTCTCAAAACTCAAGAAGAACCTTCGAGGAAGGAAATTTAAGTGTAACGAAGAAGTGATGGATGCCGTTTATGCCCATTTTGTAGACAAGACTTCTGACTATTTGGGGGGGGGGTTGAAATGTTAATTCAAAGATGTGAAAAGTGAATGACAATAAAGGGTAACTATATTGAAAAGCGAAATATAGTTTTTGTTTTTATTGTACCTAGAAAATGGTTAGGCCGGAAACTTATGGACCTACTCTAGCATAACTTCACTAATAATCGTGATAACTATGCACTTGCATATGAATTTGTTTGGAAAGAAATCCTTATACTAAGAAATCACTTGTTCATTTCACTTTGGCTATTAGGCATTTGACGTTTAAAATGAAATAATACGGAACAAACATGAAACATGAACTATAGAGTGAAGAACACATACCATCTCAAATTAAAAGTTTGGTTTCAAATTGAAATTAGCTGTAAAAAGTACTCGACAGAAGTTTACTCACTAGATTTCCGGAACGTTCAAAGAAATTTGCATTCATTATGCTTGAAATGCCTTTTCTATCTATTTAGAAGTATTGCTTCAAATGAGCTACAAGAAATCTGTTTGGATTTGGTGACCTCATCACTCTTTTAAGTTTATGCTTTTAATTTGCATAAACATTGTACCTGCCTCTAGTAATTGCACCTTATCAAAATACCATTTTGGGCTATACGCGTTACATCGTATTTTGCTGACTAAATTTCCTATGTTCAGTTTGGTTATAAATTTAATCGAACATTGATCCTTGCTTAAAGCAGGTTGGCATTCATGAGCACTCTAAAAATCCTCAACCGCCCTTCAACAATACCCAAAACAAATGAAGGGAGAGGGGGAAAAAACAAAGGCCTGCATTACAACAGCCTTTCATTGCATAAAATGAGGTAACAGTCAACAAAGTTACTTGACATGAAAGTGAGAAGCGTAAATATGCGAAAACAATATAACTTCGTGTTTCGTGATTACGGATAATTGCTTTCCATGAATAACAGAAGTGAACTATTAGTTCCGTGGCACTTTTAAAAAGACCGAAATTCATGATAAAAACATTGCTTTCTCTTAAAGAAAAGTTTTGAGTTATTAAACGAAAATATTTTTCGGTTCAGATTTCACACACTATGAATGAATTGACAACAAAACATAGCCAAGAAACTACTGCATTTGCAGTACAGAATGTGTGACCTGATAGAAATTTAAATATCTAATCGCCGTGCATGGCTAAACAATAGCAAAGGAAAGAGCATGGCTAATACAAAAGCAAGCAGGCGTTTATGATTAAACATTAAAAATATCCATAAATGAGCAAAAATTAATATGTCTGTAAATAATCCATCTTCATAAACATTAGTAATGCATGTCATATTCATGGGGCAGTCTGAAATATTTAAACTAGGAAATGCAGTAACTTTCGAAATCAAAATTAATTTGCACCTTGCTATATAATCTCATCTGTATTTAGAAAATGACCCTCAAAGCACGGATCCTCGAACCTATCTCATCTGCTTTTATATACTCCGGAGACCTTTCTAAAGTTTCTCTACTATGAGAGAATAATGTAAAGCTACGAGTATTCATGACCAGGCATCTAATTTAACCACCAACTATATAGGGAATAATTTATATATGAATATCCATTCATGAGGTACGTTTCATTGATGTAATTTGATTTAATTTGAAGATCTCGGACTCGCATGTCGTTATTTTCAGAAGATGAAATAGTCTATCCAATGGGGCTGGAATGCACTAAAAGACAATCTGAACTCTATCGCCTGATTCCAGAAAAGGCTGTTATACAAAAGCACCTTTTCTCTGTATGTAATATACTGATTCGTATCAAAATTGACAAAACGCTTGCGTTTAATTTAACATGTCATTTTTTTGAGAAAAAAAAAACGTTTTATAATACAAAAATATAGTCAAATAGATGACATAAAGCATGTGTATGTGTATGTAACATAATAGAAAAAATATGTATTAAATTACTGTCGAAATTTCATAACTAGTCTATAACATTTCAGCCTCGCACTCCACATATATTCTGAGAAAATTTAAAAGCAGTGCTTTAAGGCTAGAGAGATGGGATTCCGGAGGCGTTTAACATCAATATACACTGCTAGACAAAAATAATTATTAACAACTAGAAACCATTGTCGTTTCGGAAAACAATGCAAGCATTCACAAACGCAGTTTACAATGCAGTCTTCAGTTCTACCATAAACAGAACATGCGTTTGTTGGACTCTTATGTTCTAATGGCTGAGGAGGAAAAATACTTGTCTAGTTATAACAACTGCCTAAGTTCAAATTCTCTTTATGTATGAACTTTTTATTTATTATCATTTGCAAAATTAATGTTTAATATAGCAATAATATATATTTAATGCAAAATTACGCTATTTTTGCGCGTGTGTGTATCTGTTTTTTTGTGAGAGCATAAGTACCTTAAAATTCAAATAAGCATTATGATTGTAAGTTATATTATCATGTTTATACTAAACATTACTTTTTACTTGCAAAAATAGAAAATAAAAAATTCGCGCAAGAGTGGGGTTTTGAACTGCAGTACTTCTCATTGCTGGACACTTGCCTTTAACTGCCTAACTATCAGCCTTGCAGAACGTGATGCGATTGGTGATGACAGTGATTCGAGCGCTAAGCCGAGCAGAACTTGCGGGTTCAAACCCGGCCAGAATCGATGGATGCTTTCGGACGTAAAAATCCTAAGTATGGCTTCCTTCGGAAGGGAAGTAAAGCCATGGGTCCCGTGTCGTACATTTATGGCACGAAAAAGAACCTCAAGCCTGAAAGAGAGGCCTCTGAGCAAAATTTGTCCGCCGTTTCACTCTCTGAATTGAATGGGACGCTGATGACCTAAGATGTTAATAAAGAGCGTCAGTAAATACAACAAATAAAAAAAGAGTAGAACTTAATTAACTCTTCGAGAGTTTTTATGCATTAATAAATGAAAATTATGTTACTCCGTTTTTGATTACAGTAAACTCTATCCTGAATACGTGTTTACACACAGTTCGTGAGTGTATAAGGTCGCAATGGTTCAATTTTGCTTTTCGCACACTATTGCAAAGTGTGTGGGCGTAGTACGAGGGGCGTTCTAAAAGTTTGCACCGCCATGGGTGGTCGAGGTCGTTAAGGCGCAGACTCGTGAGCGGGAGGTCTAAGGTTCGTATCCCTGCAGGACTGTCCTCCCTGATTAAGCATTTTTCCAGGGTTTTCTCAGTCCTTATAAATGGCAAATGCCGGGGAGATATCCTAAACGTAGGCCTGGAACGTTTCCTTCCTTAAAAAAAATCCTTTCCCAATATATCATTTAATCCCATGTAATCATCACTGTTTACTGCCTGTAGTGCCTCAGTAGTAAAAACGGACGTTAAACACCATTTAGAAAAAAAAGTTCTCGGTCTGACCAACAAAATACAAGATTTAAAGGATATTTTTATTTTTCTATATAGTCATCTTATAAATCAGTACATTTAGTTTAACGACTTTCCAAACTTTTAATACCCTCAGTAAAATAAGATTTTTAAATGAGCATCTGTCTCAGCTTCATTTGATATGAATCATCGTCCACTCAGCCATTTCTGCAGTTTGGGAACAAAAAATAATAGCTGGGAGCCAAACCCGGCAATTATGGTAAAGATGTGGGAGCACTTGGAAGCGAAGTGCAGTTTTGCAGTAACAATCTCAGACGCATGTGAAGGCGCATTATCGTGATGAAAGAGAACTTTCTTTTTCACAAGGTGTAAGCATTTAGCCTGAATAGTATGCTTCAGTTGATCCAGTAGTCAAGCATAATTCTCCCCGGTGATGATTCTGCTTTTCTGACGTAGTCTACCAGCACTATACCACGAGAATCCCAGAAAACCGTAGCTATGACTTTTCTTCCAGATGGAACCGTTTGTGCTTTCTGTGATGCAATTGCAACTGTTGCCACTCACTGTTAGGACTGCTCCTTTGTCTCTGACGTATAGTGATGAATCCATGTTTCATCTATTGTTATGAAACGTCGGAGAAAATCACTGCAATTGCGTTTAAACAAGTCTAAACGCTCTTCCAAGACGTTCATTTGAATGCATTTTTTATCTATTATTAAAACGCGGCACACATCGAACGGAAAACTTTCTCATGCCCAAAACTTCAAGTAAAATGTAGTGACCACGGCCTATCGACATCTTTGCAATGTCAGCCAATCAATTCGCGCACCTTCAATAGGCAGTCATCGAGTACGGTTTGTGAGTTGTTGTCACAATCTCGTTGGTCGTAAACGAAGGGAAAGAAGTCTTTAATGTGGAATCTAACTCCTTTTGCTGGGGTTAAACTCTTCAAAACGAAGTACTTTATTACAGTTCGTATTTCAGTGTTATCCATTTTGTAGAAAATGTTAACTGGTTTGTTTACACGAACAAGTGACTGACTATACTTACGCGTCTGAAACTTTACAGCGCCATTTAAAAGGGATTTTTAATTACAACCATAGTAATTTGGTCATCCTCACGACATATCTGATTCAGGCTGGGCACTTTTAGAACACCCCTAGTATAATGGATTCGATTATTAGAAACGGAGGAGAATACTTCGGCACTTCAGCCTTGCTCAACGGCTGGTCGTTTGTGCCTACGCCTCATGGGACACATCTGGAAAAACGGGACGAGATGAGATAGGCACTGGGAGGCCACGATTCACTGGATCCCTAACATGTTTCCGGAGGAGCCCCCAAGGAATTCGAGCCCTTCAATAAGTCCCCTTCCATACCAGAAGCCGGGGTATAGCGCAAGTTAACATCACACCGACCAGCCCACTTGGCCTGACACTTTCCACAACGTAAGAGAATCGACGGAATTAAATGATATGAGATAGTAGAGCGAAAAACTCGTTAAAGGAAAATTCATCCCACATTCACCTAAGTGACCAGGGTAAACCACAATAAAACTCAAAGTCAGGATGGATTCAAAGGATTTGAACCCGGAACCTCCTGAATGAAAGTCTCACCTGAGCCACTCTGGTCGGTGCGTACGAAATACACACAGAGATGAATGCTACACAATAACCAGATCTTGCCCCATTAAAGTGGTTGGAAATGCTCTACAAATAGGCGAGTTAGCTGATGAAGCACACCCGTAATTGTACCTTCATTATTCTGCAGCACTATGAACGTTGCGTTTACCCTTAAGTTTAACAATTCTTAGCGAGAACTTATTTGTTTTAGTTTTTCTTAGGACGCAAGGTTTTAAAGCATCACTTGACGTACCCCATACCCAACTTCTGAAAACTCAGAATGTACTATTTTAAATATATTTCAATTTTCAATTTATAATGTCTGAAGTCTTCTCTCGGACATGTTCATGTTCTTCTAAACAAATGCAGGAATGCTGAAGCTCATTTTGGTTGTTACTGCTTGGCAAATATTAATTTGTTTTAGATCTCCTGGATAATGCGAATTATTTCTGAATGCTTTATTTAAAAAAATTACCCCCACAGTCACAAGATTTACTATCTTGTGTTCTTGGAAGCCACAAACCAGAACTAATTGTTTTGTCATGAAAAACCTCAGTTAAAGCGTGTATTGAATAAAATGCGCTTCCGCTTTCGCCAAATTTATATCAAATGTATTTAATATTTCAAAAAATATGGGTCTCGCAATATGACTCATGCTTAATGCAAAAATTCCGACCGGCAGAGAGAGTTAGAAAAAAACACATTACTACAATACCCATTGAAAGTGCATATTGAGATGAACACCTATCTATAAGTCCCGCAATGATATTAGTAAAGCAGTTTCATATACAATTAACGGCCACGGGGGCCTAGGTCGTTAAGGCACGGACTTTGGGCGGGAGGTTTGGGGTGCGAATTCTACCAGGACCGTTCTCCCTGACTGGTTTTCCTCAGTCCTCATAAATGGAAAATGCCGGAGAAGTACCCTAAACTTATGCCTGGAAAGTTTCCTTCCTTAAAAAAATTCTTTCCCAATAGATATATCATTTCACTCATGTATCATCAGTGTCCACCGCCTGTGGTATCTTTGTAGTATAAATGGGCATTAAACACCATTAAAAATATGTATACAATTAAAATTATTATTATTTGAAAACCTCTCTCACGGCTATTGATAACTATTTTTATTAATAACCTAAATATCTGGCCGAACTGAGCAGATCTTTTGTGGACTATTTTCAAATGAGGAGGAATGCGATGTTTGGGCTTGATTAACAAATACCTGCACTTGTTGACATCACTTCTCAACTTTCGTTGAACACAGATCAGGTTTTTTGCCAATAAAATGCATTCACTTTGTAGTGTATTTGCTAAATTAAAAAGTAATATTTTAGAAGAAATGTGTAATTTGGGATAAGATTACAATAGTTATTTTTAACACAACAATAACATGCACTTTATGTTAGTTTATATCTTATTTTCGATACCTATATGATAATATACCAATTGACAACCAAAGAGCAAAGTCTGAACTGGAAATATAAGCGCTAAATGCTTACCACCGAAATAATGAAGTCGAAAGGCGGAAGGGTTCCAGGCTATCACTTTTCCGGCCTCAGCGATGATAGTGGGTTAAGAATTCCCGTTTTATAAGAAGAAACATATCAAGAGAGTTTTGCATAATGAAAAATTAACATATCACAATTTATCTATACACATTTATCTAATAATAATTTCTTCGTTAAGCAATTACTACATTAGTAGTTTGTCAATAATGCATTAATTCATTAAAAACGGACACAAACAAGTGCAGAATAAAGGATGATACATATTGCACATTTCTATAATTTTTGATAGTTGAATATATTTAAATTTAGAGTTGCACTTTGTACTGCACGCTTGTCTCAGACCTAGGATTTTGCTACTAAAACCATGGATGACTTTGTCATTTCCCAGTGAAAACAATGATATTTGTTAACGGGTAGAAAGACGAGGGTTGTACTGAAGCTAAGAGATAGAGGGAAACTCCCTTTCGTTCTACTCAGGATTTCACACTTATGCCTCCCTCGGGTTCCTCGGCATGGCCTCAAGCCTCTTTCTCGCCTTCACCTAATTGAGGATCTACATGAATGACTTTGTACGGAAGGATATTAGCATCACAAAATCTTCTCCATCCTCACACTGGTATCACTTCTTCCGCTGTGCTGAAATTAAGGCATTTGGAGAGTTTGTTGGCCAAGAAATCGATAGCAGAAATGCAATGAGGCAAAGATCAAATCCGGAATTACACGAACCAAATTGTAAAGTTTATTTTTTTTAAAAAACTGGGCTAAATATCTAATTTACTTTCAGTTCAAACAACACACCTATCAATTGTAGAATATTATTTTTCCATTTTGAGCGCTGAGATAGATGGACAGTTAAGTTATAACGTGTTCGTAGCTCAACAATACAACATGGTACAATATAAGATATGTAATACGAGGGTAGGTCCTAAAGTTTCCGGCCTAACCATTTTCTAGGTATGATAAAGACAAAAACTATATTTCACTTTTCAATATAGTTACCCTTAATTGCTATACACTTCTCACATCTTTGAATTAAAATTTCAATCAGCCCCCCCCCCCCAAATAGACAGAAGTTTTCTCTGCAAAATGGGCTCAAACAGCATCCACCACTTCTTCGTCACATGAATATTCCATTCCCCTTAGCTCCTTCTTAAGTCACTGGGAGCTAGATTTGGGCTTTGGGGTGAATGGCCGATCTCCTTGAAGCCACATTTCTTCACAGCTTCCTTTGCAACAAGAGCTGTGTGCACAGGAGCGTTGTCGTGAAGAAGATGCATAAGTTTTCGGCCTCGCCGATAAGGTTTATCGCCTTTCAAAAAACCTCTTATCTGGTGTCATACCTTATCTGTTAAGTAAACAATTGCAGCTGTAACTTACGCTTCGCTGTGTTCAGTTGTTCATATATAGTTGCATAAAGAGAGCTTATGTGTACAAGATTGTGACATGTTCAAAATGGAGTTTGGAGCTGTTATTAAGTTCTTCACAAAGCTCCAAATGAAATTAAACCGTCATAGGACTGTGTATATGGGGAAGCATCCCCCTCACATTCTTAAAAAAACGGGACAAACTTTTAATTGAAATGGCTTGAGAAAGCATTGGAGATGAACAGCGTGCAGGTCGGCCCTTGTAGGTGCTCATTCCTGAAAACATCGCTCTTGAGGAAAGGAGAAATTATGGAAGACAGGCAGCTCAAAGTTACAGAAATAGCAGCAAGGTTGGGCCTTTCTGAAATATCAGTCCTTCGAATTATTCATGAATATTTAAACATGAATAAGGTTAGTGCAAGATGGGTGCCTAGACTTCTTTCCTCACTCCAATGGCAGCAACGAGTCATCTGTTATCAGGCATTTTTGGAGCTCTACCTGGCAACGAGAGACAAGTTCTGCAAACCATTGTTACAGCATATGAAACTATGGTTCTCTATTATGATCTCTTGTCTAAAAGCGAATAGAGTGCCGTAAAACTGGCCAAGTACCGCCTCTAAAGGCCCAGGTCACTCAGTCAACCAAGAAGATCATGGCCACAATTTTTTGACACTGTGATGGAATACTCTTCATTGACTTCAAGGAGAGGAACATCACAGTAAATGGGAAGTACTATGCTGACCTACTGCACTGAATACGTGCTTCCATCAAAGAGAATAGGCGAGGAAAGCTGAGTGGTGGTGTGCGCCTTCTTCACGACAACGCACCTGTGCACACAGCTCTTGTTGCAAAGTAACTGTGAAGAGATGTGACTTCAAGGAGATCGACCATCCACCCTACAGCTCATGTCTAGCTCCCAGTGACTATTTCCTCTTCTCAAAACTCAAGAAGGACCTTCGAGAAAGGAAATTTAAGTGTGACGAAGAAATGATGGATGCTGTTTATGTCCATTTTGCAGAAAAGACTTCCGACTATTTGGGGGGGAGGGATTGAAATATTAATTCAAAGCTGTGAGAAGTGTATTGCAATAAAGAGTAACTATATTGTTAAGTGAAATATAGTTTTTGTCTTTATTGTACCTAGGAAATGGTTAGGCCGGAAACTTATGGACCTACCTTCGTATGATAGTCCTTTTTTTTCATATCCATTCAATATTATCGAATATTACATACATTTCACGAGCTTGACAAGGCAGACAACTGTAGCATTGGATTTCCGTGAACTCATTTTTTTAATCATTAAAAGAATACAATATATGAAAGTGCATTAAATAGCTATTTAACATTATTAACAAAAATTCCCTTCCTATAATACTCAACGCATAACCGTAATCGAAACGCTTACAAAACTATTGTAACGCACAGCTGTTACTACTCAGTACAGTACAGATGTACTAGTATTAAAATGAAACATAACATGCTCTTATATGCAGAAACGACACGGCTGTCCTATGACCGAAGCTTGACTGCTCTACTTAGCGGTTCAGAACAGGTGGCAACTCCCAGTTTCAGGTTTTACAAACTTAGCAACAGCGCTTCCTGATTGGTTCTTGACACCTACGTCAGAAAAAGGGCGGCAATTAAAACCACGCAATTGCCTCGAAACTGAAAACGAATGTTTGGGAAAGGGACATTACCTCACCAATATATATGTGGAAATTCAAGGAAAGACTTGACTTAACAGCCACATCAGCGTGCCCTTTACATAATTATATAATTTGTAGAAATCCAGGTAACGCAATTTTCAGTTAAAATTTGCGATGAAATCTCGTGCCAAATGATTGAAAACAATGTGAAGAAAAGTATTTGGAAATGCCATCTATTAATACACTTTTACCAGAAAAAGAAATTCCTCCATATTAAGCAGATATGAACAGTATCAGAGGAAATCTTTAATGGCAGTGTTATTAAAAGAATTTTATGTCACATAGGCCTTCCTACCTCACTGCTAAGGATTTTTCTCTTACGGTAATATATGAAGCCAATAACCACGGAGGAGTTAAAAATGGAACTGAATGAGCTTTAAGAAACACGCATGAGTTAATTTCAGAAACAACAATTTTGAATTATAAATTTGTACTTTATAAAAATAATGTTCTCCAATGTTATAAAAGTGCTTCGTGCATTCCACACTTCATTTTATAATATCTACGTAAGTTCAAATGTCCCTTACGCTGTTAACATGAGTTGTGTATACAAAGTTTCCATTGTTGTTTTTTGTTTTCTTTAAAACGTTATAATTTGTCCCATCCTCTTTTTCTTAACGGATTGATGAAATTTGATGCACATCAGGAGTGATTAAAATTGCTTTGGATTCAATTTTAAGTATTTTTTAAGTATTTTACTATTGTTTATTCTAAGATTTGTAGATATGAAGGTAAGAAAAAAATTTTTTTAAATATAACTGACACCGATAAATAAAAACCTAAACAATTTAAAAAAGCATAAGCGTGTCCATAATACGTGGAGAAACTGGAAAAGGCATAAGAAAGTGAAGTCAATTTCCTTCAGGATGCCACCTCAGTAATATTTTCTCTACTATAATGCCAGAATTAAATTTTTAGAAAATCTTTAGCAATAGCAAATCGGGGAAAATTGGAAATGTAGATATTAGAGCTCAGCTTTAGCATTTTAAAGTTCTCGGTGTACGACAAAACCATGAGAACAACTATAAAAATAAACCATGGAACGTATATTGGCTGTTTCACTCACTCTCGGCCCCTAATTTGTTCTTAAAAATTTCAATCTATCAGACGTAATTCAGTGAAAGTTGACACGGGCATGCTCTGCTGAATGAAAGTATACTTACAAAAGAACACGTGAACCTCGCATGCCCTAAAGGCCGATTGCATGGTTTGCTGCTCTTAGCAGTAGTGTGTCTGAATGCACTCGTAAGGACTCGTCAACAGCCATCATACCATTATGTTTCGAGCAATACAGTACGTAGAATACAGTATGACCCAGGACACAATAGATCAATGAGTGTTTGTTGTTCACACTTTCTGGAAAACTGTACCACACATTATTTATTGCACATGTTATTCCTCCAAATCCACCAGCAAACTTCTTCGATTAATGTAGGATAAACAAACTGTAAGCTATGGTAATATTGTTAAATATCTACATAAGACGAGATCCAAAACTACCAGAAACAACGGTACGTAAACCGCCGCAGGAAATAGGAATTTTGCAAACACAGCTGCCAACGAACTGCACTGTCGTTATTTCAGAGTCTGCACATGCGCTATTCCTGAACTAAAACTAGCATTGTATTGTCTATATAACAGTGGATACAGCAGTCTTCAATAGCTAGGATTTGCTGAAACCCGGAAGTCGGGGCGAGCACCGGCCGGAAGCATGAGACAATATTTAGCACTTCTTGTCAATTTTAATGAATTTGTGAATTAGTTGTATGATAAGAAACCTGTTATCTACCATACCTCCAATGTTCTCTCTTTCGCAGATTCTACCATCTAACGAACTTTGACCACCAAGTTACCTGAACTTTCCCCATTTCTTCCAATATAACATTCTGAAAGTAGAAATGTATCGTAACAAACCATGGAGTTTCGGAGAATGGCAATTGCTATGGAAATATTAAGCTATTCTTACACCATGTTGATGCCAAATTACACTGAATTACGTTCAGAAGTTTGAAAGTTATAAAGGATAATAAGGTACCGAGAGCGAGTGAAATATCTAGTAATTTTAATACAACCAAAGTTTGTATATTTCATTTATAGCTAAATAGCTATATATATATATATATATATATTACTCGTTCTTGAGACCTGAAGTTTTAACGTAAATAAGTAATTCTGAAAGCTATATGAAAAGTCACTTTCATACATAGAGTTCTTTTGGTCTGAATAAGCGATATCGTTCTTCAATTAACGTTGAACGAGAGAGGTCCATTGATTCCCATGCTCCTGGGTCCTCTAAATCACCCCCAGAGCCAATCGTACACGTTTTAAAGCAGCAATGCCAGAGAGACTCGCTTAAAATAATTTGTAAAAATTTAATCACTCTTGCACTCTTAAAAGCGTTGTATGCATAATTATACAACCACACTCACATGGCAATGTTTTGAGCCGAAAGTAAAATTACAATTGAGCTCCGCACCGGGTGATTGGATATCGTGCTTATAATGCAGTGCAGTGGCTTTGAGTGGGATTAATATTTAATTGGAATATTTTCGCATATTTAAAGCGCATTACGTAATTGACAAAAGGATGGGGGAATTTTTAAATATTTTTCGTAATGGAATGAACAACGAGCTCTTCCTGGATAATGATATAAACTGTGAACGATGAAAGGAGAGAATAAGCTTAATTTTAAATCTGCCTTGTTCAGCGATGAGATTGTGTTGCTTGCCTATTGTACATTGTTAGATTTTTTTAGATATTACCCATCGTTTATTCATCTATTTTACACGATTTAGACGTTTTCTTGGCTCCTTTTATATATATATATATATATATATACCGAGGGTGTCAAAAATGTATACATAATTTCACAGTAGATATCGATTTAATATATTTCAAAGTTGGACCGAAAAACAACAGTAATGTGCAGTATGATGTTCTGTAATCAGATGTGACTCATATAAATTGTGATAGAATGCTACGTGACAAGTAAATCAATAATGAACAAATGAAGCTAAGATTATCGTATGATGTTCTGTAAATAGACGTGACTCACATTGCGTTATGCTAGCGTTTCTACAACAAAATGGAGCCAAGATTATCGTTTGAACGGCAGAAAGCAATTTTGAAGTAGTATTGGAAAACCGAGAATGTTGTTGATGTTCAAAGGCAATGGAGACGTGTGCACACAACAGAACCGCCAACGCGAGCAACAATTCCAAGCATTCAAGACAATTTTGAGACTCGTGATACCATATCCGATGTTCACAAGGGCAGATTGTGAGACCAAGCACAGCAATAAGCCCCCGCACTGGAACCAAGCAACTATCCAAGTCACTGCATAGGACAAAGAGATCCGATTGAGTTTCCAACTGGTTCTCGGATCTAACTCCGTTGGACTTCTATCTATGGGGAACTCTTAAGGATGTTGTGTACCGTAGAAAACCAGCTATACTGACAGCACTTCGGGAAGAAATTGAAACGGCATGCGCTGCTATCGCTGCGGACACTTTCGTAAACGTTGCTCAATCAGTAATTCGACGTATTCGGAAGTGTATCGACGCCCATGGTAGGCATTTTGAGCAACTGTTGTCACTGTAAAAGTCTAAGGTGATTAGTGCTTTGTGTTAACACAGCTTTTTCTTTACTTGAAGTGTGTATACATTCTTGGCACCCTATGTATATATAATTATGATACTGAAACTTTTAAGCAGTTTTCATTCTTTTTTTTGTCTCTGTGTGTTTTGTAGTAAACATTTCTCTCGCTCTCGGTTCTTCATTTACTCTTATAGCTTGCAAACTATTATATTTAATTTTGTGACATAGATGCGCACATATATTGCTTTATGAGAAGCAATTTAGCATTAAGGCATGTCTGTTGTTACTTAACACTTTATTTTTAACTAAATTACGTTTGGTATTTTGAAAGGTATAAGAAAAGATCAACTGCCGAGAGGGAGTGAAACCCCCGATAAAATGCACCTTGATACGTTTTTTTTTCCCAGAAAGCCATGATGAATTAAAGTAACAACCATTGCGGTATATTTGAGTGGCATAAAAGCCATTGCTCTTTAGGATTAGATACTAATTTATTATTATTATTGTTATTATTATTACCATCATCATCAAGTGTCTGCAGAGAGTCGATTCCTCAAGTTGCTCTGATAGTACACCTTAAATATGAATTTAATTACCCAATACAACTGAGGACTGGTTTGAACAACTTCAGTTGTTTAACAAAGCAGTGACTGTAACTAAAAGGGGGAAAGTATTTTCAACGCATGTAATAAAGAATTTATACTCTGTGATCGTTTTCCCCTATAAAACGGGTTTCATTACTCGAAATAACTAAACTCCTGTTCTGCCCACTTTAAAACACGTAAGTATTCACTCCAACAAAAAGCTTTTCCTATCTAGTTTTCCTACTGTTCTTCATTCTTTGTTTATCGCATCTTTTCATCTTCCTTTAAGATTTTTAATTTTGAAAATGGAGGAATCTAAATAGTATTATTTCGCCAGTTCTGTCCCGTTTTAATCTTAAATTAAAATTCTGCTGTTACAAACTGAACTTCAATAACAGGAAATATATATATATATAACGATGATAACTTACACATTGCTTTATGGCCTAATATGAATATTAAAACTTTAAAATTAAAAGTATCATCTTCACCAGTCATTAATATGTCAGTTGCTCCCAGGATCAATTTTTTTATCTATGAGTATGTATACAGGATGCTTACAAATGACTGGAGCGGTTTTGTGGCTTTTTTACCGGTTTATTATTAGAGATATTGTGATCGAGTTTGATGTTATGAGACAAGACCTCTAGACCACCTTCGTGCTAACTTTTGTGGTTACTAATCTGAATGTCTTGGGTTCGATTTCTGGTCAGGTTAAGCTGTTTTGTCAGTTTTTTTTGTTTTTATTTTTTTAATTTTTTCTATACCTTGAGAAGTTTAATGCTCAGATAGCATTAAAATTTAAGTCTCAAAGATTCCAAGCTCATTTGCACCATCAAAAATTCATTTCATTCGTACCTACAGTCTAAAGACTTTCACCTGCAGCAACAGCATTCACTCTACAATCTGTCGCGATAAAATCAATGCAGTTAGAGTAATAGTAATTAAAAAAAAGAGTATTAAAATAGAAAGTGTCTCTTAAAGTGTTGTTTGAATTCCTCGATAGACTTCTGTTTTTTGCCTGCAACCGCAAAAGCAACATAGTTGTAAAGATGGCGACAAACAGTAAAAAAGGCAACAGCGAAATTTTCATTCAAGTTAGTCAGTCAGTCACGACGGATCAGTGACACCTCAGAACGATGTGCTATAAATATCCAAGTAGTGTCAACTCAATTCGGTGTTCATGTGTCTCTAAAAGGAAAGCTATGGGTGGCCTTTCTATGCCTGAAGAGCCAATTTATACCGCTTCAGAGAAAGTTTCATATGTATTCCACAAGTCAACACACAGAGTGAGCAGTGTGAATTGAACATTCTACATTCGATCGTTTGGAAAGTCTTAAGGAACGATTGAAACAGAGCCATTGCCACTTGTATTATGTACATCCTTTGGCAAAATTAGAACTCATCTCCAGGTTATACGTGTCGATCGGAGAACTTTGGGGACATTCATAAACTCTGTATTTACAACGCGCATGCAGCGAGTGCACACTGCAGTGAGCGATTTGCCTGGAAACATAATATTCACAATCATAAGCATCTGTAAAGAGAACATTAGGGTAGAGTAGAGGTGGCTGAGCAATTTAGAAGTCATTGTCCTTCTGCATAAGCTCCTGGGTTCAAATCCCACACAGCATTTTTGATTTTTTATTGATTTTATAAGTGTATATGCATATATTATATTGCCTTAATATATTATGTTTTAACATATTATTTGATTTTTATGACATTACCTATGCACACGCAAAAACGTAATCACAAAGTAGCGTCTTTATAAATAATTAAATAAACACATAAACAGAAATATTTTTCCTCCAAAGTGAAAACACATAGAAATTAACATAAATTAATATCTTGTGAATGACTTCTTAGCATGTATAACTGTCCTTTATCTTCGGGACAGAGATGATGTCATATTTCTGCAGTAGTGTGGACGAGAGGCTACAAGATCCCAAGCTTCTTGAATTTGTGCCCAAAGCCATCTTTGTCCTTCTTACATATGCAGGGAATTCTTGTGCAGCACATTGCATTTAGATAGAACAAATACTGAAGGAAATATTATAATATTCCTTATAGTGTTTATAATATGTTATCGTCAAAATATGCTGGGTATGTAAAGCAATATTTCGAAAATAATTTCTCATAGTATGTTACAAAGGTATATTTTAAAAAAAAAAAAGTCATCATGTCGAGAGGCAAACCTGCGTTCTTAACCATAGTATCATTGCACACTCTGCCACAGAGCTAACAGAACATAGACGGCGTCTTTAGTGCATGCCATATAATATAACTGCTGCTGTGGCTACACAGCCTTGCTGGAAACTTTGTGAACCTCATTGCTGTAACGAGTAGGACTTAGAAACATTTTGCGTTTAAGATATTACGTTTTTTTTTTGTTTTTTGGGGGGGGGTTGTGTTATCAAAGAGAGTACAAGCATTTACGACCAATGATCATGTACATCACCTTAAGTTTAGTACACACTTCCAGAGCTCTTGGGAGAGAGTGAGTTCTGTGATAAACTTGTTTTTAATGATGAAGCATAATTTTATTTGAGTGAAAAAGTGCGATCTAGAAAATCGAAAATGTCTATGCCAAAGTACCACCCTTGCGTGTCTCTCCGAAACTCAATGCTTTCTATGCTGTCTCAAAATGTAAACAGTCTTTAATAGATCAATGGAAACTTTATGAGCTTATCTATGCATCTGTTCAGTTTTGTGATCATATAGTTAATAATATGCCTACTGCAAAATAGTGAAACACTTCACACCTTGTATATATGTCCTTCACTAAGTTTTCAGCTAATCCATAAAGATTGCTAAAATGTAATGACGTTTTGTTAATGATTTAATCAGTTATATTGTATTCATTAAGTACCTATAGCACCTTTATATAATTTTATCTCAGAAAGTTGTTACAACTAAATTTGTATCGTTTCTTAGGACCTTTTGTGCTTCAAGTGCTATTATGGAGACTTCTGGAACAGAGCAGGATCGTGTAACACAGATCTTGAGAACGCCAGAGAATGAGCTTTGTGGCAAGTAACGTCTGATTGGCCACTTCTGGTGTACCTAAGAGATAACTTTAGAACAGTAATGGGGAGTGGGAGATGAAAAGGGATGAGGGGTGAAAATGCTACGAAGGAGTAGTTTAAGTTTAGATACTATGAAAACGTCTCTCCTGCTTTCCATATCTGCCTCTTATGGCTCCCGCTGAAGCTGAAACAGATTAATTTCAAGAACCGTGTTGCTTTCTCTTATCTCAAAATGACTAAATTTCCATTTCTTGATCCTTCCTACAACTGCGGTAATTGTGTGTCCAGGCACAGGCAACGTTCTATAGAGGCAAGGATTAGCAAGAACGCATCTCTGAGTGAATGTGTTATACACATGTAGATAGGCAGAAAATTGCCGAAACAACTTGACATTGCGAATGCCATAAAAACTATTATACCAAAACTATCTGCATTTCTTTTGTGTTTCTGATTTGCCAAACCCCTACCCGCACGGAATTGAAGTATAGAGACTGGAATAGAACGTACGAGGGGCATGCAATAAACAATGTTACATATTTTTTCGGTCAGTTTAGCTTGTAAAATACAGTACAGTATTTTATGTGCACTAAGAATTCCAGGATGAGCATTTGATGCTGGCTAATTCAGAAAAACATATCCATCTTGCTGAATGTAAATTAAATAAAGCATTAATGGATTATTATAACAAATACAAAAACTAAAAGAAAACTTTTATTGGAGCTAAATACAGGGTGCGGCAGAAACAATGACCCATTTTAAATCGTGCGCTATTTTTGGTCATGACTTCTTAGAGAAATGATATTTGCACCTTTGTGTAGTGCCGTTCAAAGCATTTTCTGTACACCATATTACATGACATTGGCCGCTCGCTCCGCTGCACAGCACTATTTGACAGTCCGTATGGAATGCAGGTCGAAAAAACATCATGCGTTTGCAATTGAAACGTTTTTCAAACGTGGTGATTGAGTCGTAAGAACGCAGCTTTTGTTTCGGCAACAAACAAGAAGCCACCTGGTAGGTCACCCACGGTTCGCACTCCATAAACATGGCAACAGTAAAAGCTGCTTTAGAACAAAATCCAACGCAATCAGTTCTACCAACGCATACACTATTATCCGATATGTTAAGGGCTTGCGAATGCCGACGAACTGGTCGCGTTGAACTTTGCTCTAAAGCAGCTCTTACTGTTGTCATGTTTATGGTGTGCGAACCGTAGGTGACCTACATTTGGCTTCTTGTTTGTTGCCGAACAAAAGATGCGTTCTTACGACACAATAATCACATTTAAAGAAACTTTCAATTGCAAAAGCATCATGTTCATTCAACCTGCACCCCATACTGACTGCCAAGAGTGTGCAGCGGAGCGAGCGGCCAAGGTCATATAATATGGCGTACATAAAATGCTTTGAACTGCACGGCGCAATGGTACAAACTTCAGCTCTCTAAAAAGCCGTGACCAACAGTAGCGCACGATTTAAAATGAGGCATTGTGTCTGCCGCACCCTGTATAAAAGTCAATTATTTACTCAAAAAGTATTCAACAAGTTAGTAAATTATTATGTTTAGAATGTCAGAAACATATACACTTCAAGGAAAACCTATAAAGCACGATTTGCGGAACAATTAGGAGAATTTTAGGAAATAAAGCAAATAAACTCAACTGAAATGTTATAAATAAATTAAATGCGCTTTCAATTTAACATTATAGCTCAGAGATGTGGATATTTTCACAAGAAGATGAAAAGGATTATTTTTATATGCCCGGCCGGTGTTGTTATTATTATTGTTGTTATATTATTATTGATTTGGTCATTGCCTGGCTACTTTTCCCGGTTGGTTTAAATAAATTTAAAAGAACAAAAGCATTCGTTTTCCAACTATAAGTGTCTGGATTTCGAAACATATCATTAAAATCCCATTATGTAAACTTTCAAAAATCAGAACTGGCTGCAACAATAACAGGATATTTTAATCTGTCCAGAAGAGAGGACTTAGACATAGTGCAGTATCCAGATAATACATATAAACAAATACGGAAGACTTGGGATTCATTACCGATGAACAAACAACGTCTGCGCCACAACTCTCCCAACTCTCCTACCCCTTCCGCTTCTAACGATTTTGTACCTATGCTACTCCAAACACATTCAGGCCACTGGTGATGCTTTGATTTTTTACTTAATTAATTTAAACCAGCGACCATGGCAAAATAGCCCTGTAATTATCAATTTCAATAATAAGTTGAAAAACGTATAGAAGTTTCTGAAATAAAAATTCTACGATCTGTAGCAAGAGTATAATTAAATATACGTAAGGGATATTGTGATATTAGAAAATAACTTCAGATAGTAATAGAAATAAAATGCATAAATGTCACCTCGATGGATGGATGAAACATTTACAGACAATGGAATAAAGTCGCATCTCAAAATTAGCATTTCACTATACACCAAAATAAAGAAGATATGTTGGTCGTTGGAGATCAAGGTGGAATCGGCAGTTCAAATGGGGACGAAGCGGGTCATGGGCTCAAGACGTGTTGTTGATGATTTTTTTAACATTCGCATCTGTCTCATGTAGTTTTACAAAACATAGCGTCATGGGGGGAGGGGGAAGAGAACAACGATTCCTTTTCTTTTGGCGTAAATGAGGCATCAAACATTCAGAGGCGTTCAAGAAGGAAATATAAAGAGATAGCGCGGTGAACTCAAGGACAATCCAAGGTGGTAGGTACTATGTTAAACTTTTTTTTTTCTCGTAAAAATTAATTAAAGAAGGGAGGCGTGATCAAAATTTTTGTTATTTATTCGTGGGAAAGCTTCCAAGTGTTAAAGGGATTAATCAATTACCGAAACCACCAATTATGATTAGTATAACTATGAAGAAAATTATAATGAAGGCGTATCCTCAAGGTGGAGAGAAGACTTTTCTGGAACTTAAAGGATAGGTCCTACTTCATTGTGAAACAGTTAACTCCAAAGTGTCAAAACCCTTCAGTAGTTCAAGAAGCTATTCACAAGCAATATAGAAGTACCTACCCCGAAAAGGTATGGCTAAAATCCGATGAAACGTCCTGTTCCACCCATCCTACAATTCCAAACTTGCATCTTTGGTTTCCATCTCTGTGGTCCTCTAAAAGATGCAATTCGCGGGAGGAAATCTGACAATAACATGAAAATCATTGAGTTGGAGGTCTGCAGTGACGGCATGCAGCCCTGGACGTAAAGCCACAAAATTTACAAGGACATTATATTGAATATTACTACTTTATACTTAAAGAATTATACTTGAAATTAAAGCAATGCAAATTCTGAAAGAGAGAAAAAAAAAATGCTGTGCATAATTTTAACGTTATTCATACTTTAAATGAAATAGTATTTCAGTACATACAACAAACACATAATTAATAATATACACGTCTTTTATAATTGTAAATATTACGTATAATCCTTTACACGACATTGTGTTTATGACCATCAGAGAGCAATGAATGTTTACATCCCATAAGACCTTGACTGTTCCGAAAAACCTTCTTTATTCGTAATTCTAATATCTTATAGCATATTACATTGAATTTGCATTGCTTTTTTGAAATGAAAAAGTATTACACTAGTTGTAGTTTGAAAAAGTTTATGCATATAAAACTTCTCTGAATACATATGGCTGCCATCTGTATGAAACATAACTTTCAATAGAAAAAACACAACAGATACCGTGGATCTGCAACGTGCTTCAAGGAAGTAAACCTTTACTAGGGCTTCCTCGATAATCTGTCACTGTTATGAGTAGTTCCTGCGTCGTCACAGTGCAGGTGGAAGCCATAAAATATAAGGATTCCCAAAGTAAAGAGCTTTAAATACTTATCTACACATAGTTAATAAACTATTTGTAACAATGTTCATGTGTGCAAATGGAATAGGCAAGTGAGCTAAATACTTTGCTAAACAGTCTAGAAATCGGATGTTCTGTAGTGTTTCATTATATTAATAATGCAGTTACGTAATTATCAGCAGTTTAGCCGGTTCCTGTGAAATTACAATGTAGATCAAAATTTGTAATTATGATTGTTTGTTTTTTTATTGAGTTTAAAAGAAGTTCATGTTATTCAACATGAATTTTCACTAACCGCAGAGCCATTTATAGTACTTTTATTTTTATATGAATATTGTTTCAGTTTCCTCCATAACGTTCACCATACCGTTGTTCTCGTCATTTTATGTATTTTACCACTTATCAATACTACTTATCACACCGGCAGGTAATAGAGCCGCGATGCGTACAGATGTCATCTCGTCTGTCCTGGTGGTGTAGTGGTTACCATACTTGCCTCCTACACCCAAGAACGCGGGTTCGAACCCGGCCAGGACCGATGGATTTTTTCGGGCGTAAAATCCTAAGTATGACTTCCTTCGGAAGGGAAGTAAAGCCGTGGATTCCGTGTCGTACATTTACGGCACGAAAAAGAACCTCAAGCCTGAAAGAGAGGCCTCTGAGCAAAATTTGTAGGCCGTTTCATGCCCTGAGTTGAATGGGGCGCTGATGACCCGAGATGTTAAAGAGCGTCCATAAATAAATCAATCAGATGTCATCTCTGGATCTGCAGAGCAAATAAAAACTGCACGGGGTAAAAAGATCTATATCATCGAGTTAGGTATAAAACAGAGGATGGGAATAGCATTGGCTTAGACTGAGAGGCTGGAAAGCACGTAAGGTTGTTGACGAGGAAGGGAGGAGGATTTGTCCATTATGCTCGGAACAGGAGGACTGGGTGCACAGTTTGGCTAAGTGCGCACATACAGAAGATGCTAGGATAAATTTTCTCCCGGATTTTTTTTTGACTTCCAGTGTGGTGGAGCTGCTTAATTGTAAATAGACAAAACTGGTTAAACCTGGGTATTTTCTTAAATGAAACACGTAGTTTTAGGGACAAGAAATTTATACAAACAATGTACATAAATAAGATGGCAATTTTATATGAATATCAGAATTATTGTACGCATGTTTGTTTCATGTGTGTGTGATTTCATTTTTGTTAATCTTGTTTTCTTTTTTTTTAATTAATTTCTTAATTAATTCTTAATTTCCTAACTTCTTCCTCTTTCTACGGTTGAAAAATCATCTGAAAAGCCAACGGTTCGCTAGAGCTGAAGAAGACACTGGATAAGCAACGAGAACTCTGAGAAAGTTCGCACAATTGCTTCCAGCAATGCTTCCAAACACTTTACATTCTTGGACAGTGCACCATGATGAAGGAAATATGCACATGAATGGAGAGAGTAATTATTTCCGTATTATTAACAAATTCCGATGCATTTTGAAGATAGTATGCAGATAACATTTTTCTTGTTAAAAATAAAGACTTAAAAATGCAAACACATAAGCAACACTAAATACAATCTCCATAGTCCCTGAGAAGCTATTTTGTTCTCAAAAAGAAATTTATAACGCTGTTGTAACTCATTTGAAGTTATTTTCGTCCAATGAATGTGAAAGATTCAAATCCATTCTTACAAAACATTTTTGCAATAAAATTAATATGCTACTGTAGAATTCACAAATGAATGATTAATTGTGTTAATTAGTATTCAGTTATATGACAACAAAATTATCTTACGTGGCAATTTGCCGTTGTATTGTGTTAAATGCACTTCTTAATTACTGTACTCGCCTATGCTATAATTTTAACCCTTGCCATACACATGATTATATATTGTAAAACATGTTGAACACATTTGTAGATTTGCGCATGTTTCAAAGTAGGCACACAGATTATGTACAAAAACCTCATGATACGTATAAGCATTAATCTTAATCTTGTCTGTATTTTGCCCCGTGCAGTGGCTATGGGTAATACTGACACGTTCACATTGTGTCCATGTCTTATTTCAAATGATCCGCAGAGAATCTTGAACAAGTCTTAGACTAATCCCTGCAGTTAATAATAATAAATTATTTGCAGATAAATATAGAATTGGGTTAAAACTCCTAATATACGAGCCTTTGCCCGTAATCTGAAACGACCAAAATTCCAATATTACACACAATTTTTTTAATTTATTTTAGAGTTTGTTAATAACTTTTTTCAAATATGTAAACAGTCATTTGGAATGTGAATAAACAGAGATGTTCTGTTACTGTAAACAAACCCCTTATAATTGGGCAGATTACAGCACGTACATTTCGTGATTAGTTGGCCATACCAATTAGCATGTAAATATCTATGTTTCATGTACAATTTAAGGTAATTTATTTTTAGAATAAAAAGCTATCAAAATAATTAAAATGACACCAACTGTAAATAAAATTATACACAGCGTTAAACATAGTAATGGTATTACAAATGTCGTAAATTCAGAGCATTTCATTTCATTAAATTATTATGTCTTTTGATGCTATTTTAATGTTTCGTAGAGGCTAAGGACTTTTTTAAGGTTCACATTTCAATCTTTTTATTGTTCATTTGTAAAACACACACACACACACACACACACACACACACACACACAAACACTTCAACTCCAGAGCAAAGGAGTTAACATGGCAAACATTTTCTGTTTCTTCTTTTTTCTCGTAAAATGCATAGATAATTTAAGAGCAAGTAGGTAGTAGTTGTATTTGCAGAACCGTGAGTATATTAGATATGCTAGGGTTGGACTATTTTCTCTTAATTAATTATTTTAAAATAAATTATTTCTCATTTTATTAAACCCAGTATGATTTTTCAATGTTATTTTCATGATTAATGATAACTAACTGGCTTCAATAAATTATTATCCTTTAACATATTTATTTTTATCTTTGGGGGGGTCAGTGTCGCCTGTAGAAATTTATGTCCTACTGTAATATAATCCTATGGAATCAGAAATGAAACTCACCCGGCGTATTATCTACACTTTGCTCATGATCAAATAATTATGGCACAAAAGATTGAAGATTTAGAATATATGAGCAGAAAACATATTCAAGAGTGTAAAAATTGAGGTAGCATTTTAATTTTTTAAAATCCGATTGCGTTGTACATCCAGGATAGAAAAAACAAAAGGTTATCATGAACATAAATATTTGTAAATGAAAATTAAAAGTGATGACAGATTTGACAAGGAAATTAAAGAACTGTTACCGAAAGAGAACAGTTTATTTCAACATTATATATATATATACTGTGGGAAAAACACAAATGATTGAAGGGAAGTATTGAGACCTACCTTGAAATTTCCGTTTCAGATTGAATTTGCGCATAAAAATTATCTGCCATTTCATCTGCAAAGTCCAGAATTGAAAGCCAGAATCCTGTTATGATAACGCAGTATGCCATGCACGGGGACATCCGCGCTTGAAATGGATTAGAACACGGCGAGCTTTCCTCACACCCTCAAGCGATTACAAGCAGGCAGTCAAAAGCAGTCCAAACCAGTCAGATTGGCAGATTATTTTTTGCATGCAGTCTTTTTATGTTGAATTGCTTCTATAACCAGAAATTCAAGGTAGATTCCGGGATATAAAGTTCAGTACAATATACAATTTTATTCTAAGAGGTAAAAATTTATATGAGTCAGAAACATGACAGAAGTAATGAACACTAAAATAAAAACGATTGAATCTGGAGATGGATTACTGGCGACGATCTCGAAGAATATCCAAAAGGGACAGAAAATAATGTATGAGAGGCACTAAGAAAATAGATTTCAGGATTTTTTCCCCAGAAACGGCAGAATTGTTTGTAATATACAGAAGGTGCCAAAAAATGTATACACACTTCAAGCAAAGAAAAAATTGTGTTAACATAACAAACAAAATTGAATTCACACTAATCATCTTAGACTTTTACAGTTACAACAATTGGTCAAAATGCCCATCATCGGCGTCGATACACTTCTGAGAACGCTGAACTACTGATTGAGCAACGTTTGCGAAAGTGTCCTCAGCGATTGCAGCACATGCCGTTTCAATTTCTTCCCAAAGTGCTGCCAGTGTAGCTGATTTTCTATGGTACACAACATTCATAAGAGTTCCCTATAGGTAGAAGTCCAACGGAATTAGATCCGAAGAACGCGGTGGAAACTCAATCGGACCTGTTCGTCCTATTCAGTGCCTTGATAGTCCCTAGGATAGTCCCTTGGATCCAGTACGCGGGTTATTTTGTTGTACAAGATCTACCAGATCTGCACTTGTGAACATCGGATATGGTATCATCAGTCTCAAATTTGTCTCGAATGCTTGGAATTGTTGCTCGCGTTTGCGGTTTTGTTCTGTACACACGTCTCCATTGCCTTTGAACATCAACAACATTCTCGGTTTTCCAATACCATTTCAAAATTGCTTTCCGCTATTCAAACTATAACCTTGGCTCCATTTTGTTGTTGCAACGCTAGCATAATGTAATGTGAGTCACATCCGTTTACAGAACATCATACGATAATCTTGACTTCATTTTTCATTAATGATTTGCCTGTCACGTAGCAACGCTATCATAATGTATGTGGGTCACATCTGTTTACAGAACATCATTCACGCTGATGACCTGAGCTGTTAAAGAGCGTCCATAAATAAAAAAAAAATCAGAAGAGGATTCCACATATTACTGTTGTTTTTCGGTCCAACTTTGAAATATATTAAATAGATATCTACTGTGAAAGTGTGTATACATTTTTGAATTATATCTCTTGAATAAAACTTCCTGCAGATAGCAGAGAAAGAAATCCTATACTTTGGAAGACAGTCCTTCCTCGCCCATTAAGATCTTGCAGGTTCTAATTTCCATATCTTCGATCATCTGAAGTATGGAATCTGCGATAACTGACTCTATGCATATATATATATATATACATAATATTCAGGAAAATTTATGGATTTGATATGCATATATAAGTTAAAAATTTGAGGAGCAATACGATATATTTGAAAGAGAAGTAAAACAAACCCTTAAAGTAAGGAAAAAATGTTTCAATAGTTATTTCTTTTTCATTACTATCTTTACTTGACAACCCCCCCGAATCATGAATTATTGTTGATTAATTGCTCTAAGTATGGTTTAAGTCAGTGTGGAACAAAGCTTTTTCAGTCACCTGCCAGAGTTTTACAAAGAATGTATTGAATATGTTATTACTGTTATTATTATTATTATTATTATTATTATTTTGTAAACAGTTATGACGATCTTCAAAATACAATAACTAAGTAATGATACGCGCACGCTCGCATTTATGCGTATAGGGGTATACAGAATGAGGCATTTATAGTGTCATGGCCATTTTCTTCCAAAATAAAGGGGAAAATCAAAAAATGCTTCAGACAAATTTTGAAGCACTCTAAGGGGGATTATAAGATAGCGACCTTAACTCGTCCTTGAAATGCTATTCTTAATGTCATTTCAAGATCAAATTGATTTTTTCAAATGGAATGGTGTATTTTCTTTTCCGGAAATGGAAAGAGCATTCAATTTTCAGTATAAAATTTCTGTTACATACAACGGTTACAGTTGATAGGTGATGTGATATGAGACAAATAATACAGCAAATGCTTTCCACTCACTTTACTGGCATCAATTTACATATGTTCGAAAAGTTACCGTTTTGAATTTGTAGTAGAGCCGTAGGCAAAATTCAACAAGCTTCTGAAAATCATCCCCATGAAGGGCTTGATGTAGGCTAATGGGACATGGATGGTATTTGTGACGCTTAATCTCTCTCCTTTGAGACACTCCCGAATACTGGAATATCGGTGAGGATTAGCGGCAACTGCAGCTAATACAGTGACTTCCGAATTTTCCCCAGTAGAATTTCTAATTCGATGGTGTTTTTTGTTATGACACCTCCCATTTCGGAGAGTAAGTTCGCAAGTCGTTGAAAATTTCTAACAGATGGTTGCCCGCTTTCAGGATATCGATCTCCGTATAAGTTGCAAGCTGCTCTAGTGTAAGTAAGCTTTGCCATAAATGTAAATCACATTGATCCTCTCGTTGATCGTATATCAAACATCCATATTAAAAAACGAAGTGGAACTGACTAAGAATAATGTCCTTTGAGGTTTGAATTGGCAATGACGAGCTCTCGTTTGTGTATCGATGTCAACAAACGGGCTTATGTGTGTAAACAAATGAGTTTCCTTCATATCAACAACAAAATAAAAGAGAGAGAGAAGTGAAAGTGAGTGAAAAACAGTTGCTGTCTTATTTGTCTAACATCACATTACCTATCACCCCGAGGTCGTTAAGGCGCGAACTCGTGAGCGGAGGCCAAGGGTTCGAATCCCACCAGGACCATCCTCCCTGAGTTAGGTTTTTTCCAGATTTCCTCAACCCTCATAGATGGAATGGAAGTACCATAAACTTAGGCCTGGAACGTTTCCTTCCTTAAATAATTCCTTTCCCAGTATATCATTTCATTTCATGTATCATCAGTGTTCACCACCCGCGTTGCCTCAGTAGTAAAACGGGCGTTAAACACCATTAAAAAAATCTATCACGCTGATTGATAGATGTACTAAAACATTAATACTGAAAATTGCATGTTGTTTCCATAACCGGAAAATAAAATCACCATTCTATTGAAAAAATCAAATTGATTTTGAAATGACATTGAGAATGCTAATGTCGCTATCTTATGTCCCCCTAAGAGCACTCCAAATTTTTTTTATGAAGCATTTTTTTATTTTCTTCTTCGTTTCGGAGGAAAATGACCGAGACACTATAAATGCCTAACCCTGTATATTTGCTCTAAGTATTTGAACTCATGATTAACATGATAGTGTAACTCGTTTATGTTCAACACGCTACGCGTGACTGACACATGATCAAGAATCGAAGACACAAACAAATCAGTTGGAATTAGCTTCAATGCCTAGTTACGTTATCAATTGTTAAGCTTTCGCCTTCTGTGAATATTCACCTTGGTGCTGAAGCGACCTTGCACTTAGTTACTTTGTTATTCCCATGCTAAGCTTCGCATTTTTTTTTTAATATGAAACAACTCAATCAAAGGGATAAAGTAAGGGATTTGACCTGAGTATAGCCTTTTTTTTCCCCCCTCGCTTACTTCATCAACTTAATTTGAAGGTATTAGAGGCTATTTATCATCCCAAATTTTAATTTTTTTTATAAAGAAATGTAACAAAGTACCCTCTTTGAGAACTAGAGTATAGAACTCTGGGAGCCTTATCTGGCTAGGGGCCGCCTTTTGAAAAAAATCTTATTTAAATTATCCTTGCTTCTTTCAATGTGGTGTTTGTCAACCTCATTAAAATGTGTGGTATATATTTATATGTGAAACGTTTAATAACTTTTTTGCTAGATAACGTTCTAAAAAGGCGCGCATTTTTTTTCTTCACAGTAAAAAAAAGAACCTGGTCGCAGTCTCCCTTCATTTACTTCAGAAGTGTCGTCAGATTAAGGAAGGCGTCAATATCAGCTTCTACACTTCCATTTGGATATGAGCTCACATAACACACTGATGGGCAGAAGCGGTTTGAGTGACGGCAGTGGAAAGTGGCACGGGATAATGGTGTGATGAAGAAGGGGGATAGAAGAGGCGAAAGAAATGTTGAAGCTGGAAAGCGAAGAGTCCATTACCTCGGAGGCCACTAGCGACAGCGAAACCAGTGGTAACTAACACCATCTGTTTATTTTCTTTAATGCAGTTTCCTTCCAATAGAGCCGCTTACTTCCCGCAGCCTCTAGCACAGCTTTTAGGTGTTCCAAGTCTAATCCCAGTGCTCTATGTGTAGCCATATCAGGAATAGAAATGCAATTATCCTTCCCTAGACGTTCTGAAAACATGGTAGTTGATTTATTTGAACATTAAGTAAATGTCTTACGGTTTATCTGATCACCAGAGAAGTGACTTCAATGCTGTATATCTCAGAATAGAGCGGATGTACTTTTATTCTCTTCTTATGTTGATATTTCGTAATTACATTAGATTCTATTTCTTTATTATATGTCATAATCGCGTAACTTTCTCTTTAAACACCGAAAACGAGTACTATATATTGTATTTACAGGGGACTTGAATATACTTATATTAAGTCGTGGTTTGATATTTCTGGCACAGCTGACTCTGTTCATCAAATTAATGGAAATAAGGATGAGAGAAACAGAGCGAAATCATTAAACAGAAACGCGAGACTAGTTTAGTTGGCTTTTGTGCTGATCGTTGAGTTCTATTTATGCACATATTCATGTATTAAATTGAGTTTGGAACACCATACACTTTAGAATACTCTCAATTAAAGTACCATACTTATAAGTTATAAAGGAACAATATTAATGATGATTGCTTGTAAATATACCAAACAAAGTTTTAAAAAATTAGGGCTGATACCTCAAAACATATAAAATATTTGAAAAAGTGTTATCACATTTATAAAGCGCATAATAATGCGTATACCTGTCTTACTTCTCTGCGTTTCATTTAGTTGTATATTTATTTCATACAAACAAAACAAAAGAAAATAATTAACATAAACTCTGAGCAATGCAAATAAAACAACTAAACTAAGCATATAGTGCCCTCATTCCGCTAGGGAATCAGAATTTATATACACTAATGAAAACCGTAAGCACTATTCCCGGTAAGATTAGAGTTAAGTTACGCTGACTCAAAACAATTGAGCTTGCTCAGTCGTGTTTATGACCCCAATTGTTTCAGTTGAATTTCTGCATGAAATGCTTGTTAGACATTCTTGCTCTGTATCCCGAGAGTGAGATATACTCTAAAACAATGATGTTATGAACAAAGAAATCGCACAATCGCTGCAGAAGTGAATTTCGTGCTAAATTTACAGGAGTGATATTCTCATCGGAGTGTGCATTTTTTCAAATTGGTGGACGAAGTTTTCATTGACGTGAAGCCGAGACAAGCATATCCAGTTTTAACAAAATAGCAGCTTTATGAAATAGGCTATCGATTAGAAACTTCTGGATATTCTTTTTATCTTTTACCTTTTAACATAATTAGCCCAAGTCGGTGTATCTGCAGGCAGTGCGTACCCTCAGCCCTTGCATCTTCATTTATATTCAAATAAAATTACTGCTATAACTGAAATACTGTAAATGCTGAGAACTACGAAAAAAGAATGTATCTGTAACTGATATGACTTTTTGGCTTTAATCTGACATTTTTCCCTAATAAAGTTTATATATATGGATTAGATAGATATATGAACTGGCAAAACAATCATGGCGGTCTAGTGGCAACCAAATTTGACTCGTACACCCAAAATCGCGGGTTCAAACCATGATATTTTAGGGCTTAACAATCTTAAGAATGACTTCCTTCAGTATGGAAGTAAAGCCTTTGGTCCCGTGTGACAGATTTACGGCACATAAAGGAACCTCAAGCCTGAAGAAAGAGGTATCTCAGCAAAAATGTTCGACCGTTTCACACCCTCAATTGAATAAAGGACTAAAGAGGTTAAAGAGCGTCCTTAAATAAATCATATAATAATAATAATAATAATAATTATTATTATAATTATAATAATGTTATTATGTTATTATTATTACCAAAATAATAGATACTAGAGTAATGACATCGTTGCCAAGTAATTTAACTTTCCCGTTATAGTGGAAAGATATGTGTGTGGTGTACTATTATTGTGAACCGCATCATTAGGCCCATATTTTATGAAGGTATGCTAGCGCTCACCGGTCCATAAACGAGATTTGGTACTTTTACTTTTACTTATTTGGTACCTGTAGAAGAAGAGAGTGGGTATTTTATGCAAGTCGACGTGACTGTACACACAGCTAGGGACATTCTACTAGCATTGCGAGGCGTTTATGAAGAGGAAAATGGAGAGTTTAGTAATATTATTTCGTAGATCCCCAAATTTAAATACGTACTATTTGTATTTTGAGGAAAACTCAGAAATATGGTGTATGCCATCATTTCATCCCATCTGGAGGCACTGAATCAATGTATTCAAGAGGCTGTTTACAACATTCGGGAGGATGAGTTATCGCAAGAGTCTGAAAATATTTTCTAAAACCCCTGGCATGTTTCGCTGCGGAGGGCAGGCGTTTAGATCATATAATGTGCTGGTAAGTACAATATTATTTGGTAATTATTGCTAATAAGTAATGAGGGTAACAAAAATGTGCACAATGACATGATTTCCCTCGGCAGGCCATGAGCCTTTACGCTAAAACTTCCGGTTGACAAATCAATTTCCGATTGCGTAGCAGAATGCTGTACAGACCCGTTACATACATCTAAAGGACCAGCACCCTCAGCTGCTGCATAAGGCACAACGATTAAATTATTAATTTTCAACATTAATATAATTGATTTTATCAGTCCTAAACAATACCCTCTTTTCCTTATTTTTATATACTTTTTCATTCCTCTCTCTCTTACTTTCCCCAAATTACCAATCTTTATAATATTTATATCTCTTTTCACACTCAAGGGTATAATATCCTCCATTTCTTGATTTCCTAAGAGACTGAAATATGGTGAACACCTTTCTTTTCTCTACATGTTGAACATATCGCTATTCCTGAACTCAGTTAAATTTACCACTCCAGATCTTCCCTTACACGATTGTTACATATGTCCACCCCAATGCTGTTTCAAACTTATATAAAATGTCAAGATGTATTTATACATAAAATTACCAGAATTTCTTATCTATCTATGTCTTCCGTTCTTTGTCTCATCTATTTGCAAGTAATCTGTTTGATATATTTTCAAATCTTAACTTCCAACCCAATTTCTTCCAGAAATTCATAAATCCTAACATCCCAAATATCCCTAAAATTGAATATAATTTCAAAATATTATCAGCATTTAATATTATATCTAATATCTTACATTTGCTACCTATCTGTCCAAATCAACATAAACTATACCCTACATAGTCACAATTATTTTCCAAACTTCGAGGAAAAAGCTTTTATGTGCCTCTGTATAAAAAGTAGTCACTAGTATTTGAACTACATTAAGCGTAGTTGCTTCGAATGGAATCTCTGAATGGTGGCCCCTCTTGAGGGGGTAGAAAACGCGGAAGATATTGAGATATTAAGTGCAAGATCTGGGTATACGGTGGGTGAAATTTCATGGAATATTCTTAGTCTTGCCAACACTTTTGGGAGTTTTGTGTGCACACTCGTTGTCGGGAAAAAACAAATAACATCCCATGCCGCCAACTCTGAATGGAATGTTTCAACTTCCAAAACATATCGCAGTATGACTAAGCTAACTGTTGTTTCTAACTCCAAATTAGTTACAAAAAATGCATTCTGAATGATTTTTATGAAGATAAACAGCACCACTGTCTGGCCTTTCCTTCTGTTGGTACAGTTGACCAAAATCTTTCAGGCAATTCACGGTGAATTTCTGCATCATTAATATCGCTAGCGCCAAAAAATCGAATTCACAATTGACCATAATGTTAATTCTCGTAGCCAAAATAAGGGAAAATCTTGGGTGGAAAAACTCCAGGGCCGTTCAATAAAAAATGATCATATTTTTTTTCAAAATACCTTATGGTCTTTCTCAAAGTAGTTCCCGTTGAATGCGATCCCCCTTTCCCAGTATTTCAGTCAGTCTTCAAAGAGATGTTGAAAATCATTTTTGAGAGGTCTTTCAGAATCGCCTTCGCAGTCTTCACCACTGCTTCTGAAGTTGGAAAATGCCTCCCACGAAGATGTTTCTTCAATGTGAAGAAAAGTAAAAAGCCATATGGGGTTAAATATGGATCTAGGGAGAGTTTAAGACACACTTCACATTGACTTATGTAAGACATTCAGCAACATTTGCGATGTACAATCGTGGTGTAGCAACCAGAGGTTGCAAAGAAATGTGGCCTCTTGCATGTGATATGATTTTGTAGAGTTTTCAGCACTGTAACATTGCCTAGTTACAGTTGTGTGTGCAGGTGCGAAATGTTGGTAACCTTTTCTTAATATCGGAACATGATATGACTATAACAAGGCACACAGGGCTAAATCTGGACGATAGGGAGGGTGAGGGAGAACAAATGGAACAAATTTGCGATGTGCGGTCATGCATTATCGTGGCACATCATACAGCTTATTGCACTGAAATATGGGCTTGTGCGTTAGATATGATTTTGAAGAATTTTCAGGACAGCTATGCAACATTGCCTAGTTCCAGTTGTGTGTGCGAGTACCACGTGCAGATAAACCATTATTTAGAAAATAAAGACCGCCATAACTTTACCAGCAGAATCAACCACTTTGTGTATGTTGGGAAGATGGAGGTTTCCACATAGAGCTTTGCTGTTTGCTCTCAGATTCGAAATGTTGTAGCTAAGATTGATTAGGAATAATTATTTTTGAAATAACCGCATCTTTAGGTTATGTCATCTTCTACTACATGAAAATCAGTACGCGAACGTCCTTTTGTTCGGAAATCAGCGGTCTTGAAACCCACGCGGGTCCAAACTCTTTTGAAATGATTTGCCTCCTCTCTTTAAACATTCTAAAGCTGTGCCATAGGGAGGAACAAACTCTCCATAGGCCTCACTTGCATATTTGTTGAGACAAAGGCAGATTTTCAGACCAGCATATTGTTCGTCGCGCGTCACCTCTATTTTGCTGCAGGCGGAACTGAACATGTCTCACCTTCGCACACCACTAACAGGCGTGAACCGGGTGTGATAACAATAAAACTAGTACACATGTACATTACGTACTTAGCAAACAAATTATTGTAAAGTTACATTTTAGCGCGAGAATTTATGCCTATAAAAATGATCATCTTTATTGTTTAGCACTCGTACATAAACTTATACAAATATGTTCGAAATGAAATCTGAGCGCTTGCCTAAGTATTGCTAACTTCAAATACTGAAAATATATCTTTATATTTAAAACACAGCTCGTGATTTTATTTTATTTTATTTTTTTTTTTTTTTTTTGTTTGTTTATTTACGGACGCTGTTTCACATCTCAGGTCATCAGCATCCCATTCAATTTAGGATGTGAAACGGCCGACAAATTTTGCTCAGGGACCTCTTTTTTCAGGCTTGAGGTTCTTTTTCGTGCCGTAAATGTACGGCACGGGACCCACGACTTTACTTTCCTTTCGAAGGAAGCCATACTTAAGATTTTTACCCCCGAAAAAATTCATCGAATCCTGGCCTGGATCGCACCCGCGATCTTGGGTTTAGGGGGCAAGTATGGTCACCACTATACCACCAGGATCGATTTTATGCGGAAAACATGGTTTAACATTCGATGTCCACTGTGATAAGCGTTCATAATAATGGATGAAACTTTGGTGATGAACAAAGGACTGGATTTTGACGCTCTTTGAGCACATGTGATCCATCTTTAAACATTTCTTCGGTCCTCCCCAATAGCTTAGCAAGTTGTACATTAGCGACAAACAATTCAGCAGTTACTTCCATCTGTGTCAGGAATTTAGAAATAGAAGCATTCCAGGCCTAAGTTTAGGATACCCCATTTGTCACTGATGACTTTCGCCTTTGTTTTCCACTATTGGTGTAATGGCTTGAAGCTACCACAGAGGTTTAGTGTTATATAATTCTAGGTCAGTAAGAATGGGTTTTAGTTGCAAAGAACAAAAAATATCGTCTATATACAATCTTTACGTAAAACATCGAACTGTTATGTCCAGCGTGGTGGTTATCGTTCTCGATGACATAAAATGTGGATCATCCTTTGTCAGTTTATCATGTGGTACCGGTGACAACCGCCGGTGATGCATCAGTAGGGAGCACGAGCGTTAAATACATCACAACCATTATTATAATTGTTGTAGTTGTAATTTGAACACGTCTATCTGGAGTCAACTTATAAATTTTACTTTACATTTTGAAAATAGCATGAATTTATCTATCTCAGCACTGGTCTCAATTAAACACAACAAAATAATTTCTTTCTCCTCACTAGAAGGAAATTCCCTTTCTGATACAATTACATTAATAGAAATTTTTAGTGATAGTACAAAGGATGATACTAAGAAGGCATGCAGGCTAATGTTTATCTATGTAAACATGGTGAAAAATTGTACCTGCAGCTTCTTTCCTCGTGCAATTGGACTGCGTTGCATAAGACAATTTATCTTTCTTAGAGCGATATTGATTTTTTATTTGGATTATTTATGGACGCCCTTTAACATCTCAGGTCATCAGCGTCCCATTCAATTCCGGGCGTGAAACGGCCGACAAATTTTGCTCAGAGGCCTCTTCTTTCAGGCTTGAGGTTCTTTATCGTGCCATAAATGTACGACACGGAACCCATGGCTTTCTACATCACCAGAACCGACGATATAGTGATGTTGAACTATACTAGAAAATCCGATACTTCAACAAGAAATACACGAAGAATTGGCAGAAACAGTTTGGATGCGTTCCGATATAGGTTAACGAGTTTTGTTTTTTGAGTAGTGTTTAACGTCCATTTTTACTTCTGAGGCACCACAAGCGATAGACACTGATGATACATAAGATGAAATGATATATTGGGACAGGATTTTTTTAAGGAAGGAAGCGTTCCAGACTTAAGTTTAGGGTACCTCCCCGGCATTTATCTTTATGAGGACTGAGGAAAACTTGGAAAAAAACCCAGTCAGGGAGGACGGTACTGGTGGGATTCGAGCCCCAGACATCTTGCTCACGAATTCGCGCCTTAACGACCTCTGCTACCTGTGGCGGTTTAGTAGGTTAACTGGGAAAACGAAGTTGAGAATAAATAAAAATCTTCTAGGCTATTTGGGTCACACCAATTGACCTTTGCCCTAACCCATGTGATCTCTCCAATATGACGAAGATGTCAACTGATTCTACTGCACATCAATGTGTGGTAGGTGATCAACAGTATTACCGTCTGTTGTTTCCACCTTACGAGCAAAATATACTAATGAATGTACAAGAGAAGTATAAAATAAAGACATCATTGTGGGTACACACTATTCTTGTAACGGTCTATGATAAAATTTGAACCAAATGCGACGTGTGTTAACGTTTGAGAGAATTCACCACTGTCACACATGTCATAAAAAGGGGGGGGGGGAACTAGTTATTGGCAATGATTGAACATTTTTATTTATTCAAAAAAAAAAAAACAGAAGGACCGCAGTTCAACGTGGTACTGGGTGAAATTAATTTGGACTGTTCACCAGCGTTGAAGAATGTTAATTTCTGTATGAATTACTTTAAACAACGATAAAGTTAGTTCAACAAGTTCAATTAAAGGCATCACGAAAGGTATTGAAAACACTGTGTGCGCAATGGTTGTGTACAAATAAACACCCGAAGGAACATTTCAATGAAGTGTTTACAGATGTTTAGTAACAATCCATAGAACTTTAGCGACAAATCTTTACCATCTTTACGAAAACCTAAATGAGTGCACAACTAGAAGGCGAAAACTGTTTTGTTGGCTGGCAAACTGTTGGCCACCATTTTTGGGAATCCGAAGGAAAATCTTAGTACACTATCCGGGAAAGGGCATAAAAATAAAAGAGAACTATTGTACCCCCTGAAATAAAAAGTGAACCTGAAGTGCACTTCCACAGAACATCGACAGTTGCAAGCACGATTTCCTCGGACTTAGTCCTTAACAACTTCTTTCTCTACCGCAGCTAAGCATTGGACTGAATACAATTTTTTCATTGACTGAGAATGTCACCGCCGCTGACAATAGGATGAAAAACTGCAGTCTCGAAAAACAAAGAATATAGCCCTAGATGAAGAAGTATTATTTTCCAAAAACTGTAACTTGTTTTATGCCAAACTTTTCAAACGATTCTCACGTAGTAGATAAACATAATGTGGTCATTTTTGATCTGCGACAAAATATCTACATTGAAGGAGGAGGAGGATATTTCGGTACTTCGGCCTTACTCAGGCCTGGCCGTTTGTGCCTACGCCCCCAGTGGAAGCACCTATGGGAGGAAGGAGTGAATTTGAAGGAGACAACGGGGAGCCAGGATTCACAAGCGGTGAGGCAAGGATGTTGACGGGGGCCCTAGTAATGTTCCTACACAGCACACCCCTACCCGGCAGTGCCTTCCATGAAAAGGGCCCATTCCATACCAGACACCCAGAAACCTTTCCAAAGCGAAAACTGCCGTCACATCGCACACAACAACAACCACCTCGTCTAGCAATTTTGACCCTGTAACAGAACCAACGAATGAAATGATATGAAATAGGAAGGCGGAAAATGTGTGAAAATGGAGAAACCACGAAAATAGCCAAGGACAGAATGGGCAACTCTAAGGGATTTTAACTCAGAACCTCGAATACGAGTCTAAGCGAAATTTCTACATAATAGATCTGTAATCGTCCATCGATCGCACGTTTTATGTCCAGCAGAGATATTTTATTTTGCTTTCTCCAAGGTTGTATTCTAACATTCAAGAAATCGTATTTATTATAGCAGATTTATAACTGTATTTTGTTCATTTTTAACTCAAGATTGCAAGTCTAAGTGCTTACAAGTCACTTTAAACCGTAAATGGTATTTGGGCTATCAACAGCAGCAAAAAGTAAAAGGCAAGCAACTTTCTTCCTGTTTAAACAGGAATTGGTTTGCTGGAACCTTAGAGTTATAAAACCAGGAAAATGTAAAACACCAAGTTCATCACCGGTAAAAGAATGGTAAGCGAAAATAACCTGGTTCTCCAAAATGAAGACTCTATAGAACTTTAGTTATAAACCTTGTCCGCTGTTGGGCTGTTATGAGTCTGGGTAAATGGGTGTGCTGCATGGGACGGTACACGTACTTCAACTCTGCCTCCTAGATGCTTTATCAAGTCCAACATCGAATTCTGAATCTGTTCTCAGCTGGTCTTCTTTCGCGAAGATCATAATACAAGTGATACTAGAACTTTTGTCTCAAAATAATTTTAAATACTTCGTGTGAGTGCCAAATTGATTCAGAACTTTGCTGAGCAGTTGCCTCCTTTCAGAATTGCAATGCAAATATGTATCTACTGGTTCTGTGAAGAAAAAGAACACGAGTGAAAACAGAAAAATCTACATGAAATATGTGCAATGTTCGCTAGCAAAAGGAATAGAGGAAAATATTAACAATGAAAATGACCGAACTAAATCGTATGGTTCAGAATGTATTTTTATGTAGCAGAGGGAGGCAAGATATGATTGTATACACACTTTAGTAAACTGACTGACGGATGGGCGTCGCCGGCTGCGGCACGCTTAATAGCCGAAACGTAACATACAGCGTGAGCGGACAAGGTTTATAATTAAAACTCTAGAATGATATAAAACGCCTTAGAAATTAATGGTTTGAATCCCTATCCATGAAAAATACCTTTTAAGTAGATGTGAAGATGAAGTCTTGGTTAAGAAATATAAATAATAAAAGGTATTTCAAACATCAGCAGGATCAGCTATGATTAGGGCTCCCGCTTTTTTTGCGCAAGTCCCCAGAATTAAGCTCTTGGTTTCGTCGTAGCGTTTTAATCATCGCAATTGACACCATTAGCTCTACTGATCCTTTTCTATGCTGTGCTTAAGCTGTTATTCCAAATCGCCGTTTTATGGTTCTAAATATTTAGTTAAATAAATAAAATATACACAAAATGAAATTAATAAACAAATATATCTACTCATTATTCCCTCGGCTCTTTGATATCTTCGCCATTTAAACTACTTTCGGGTGTTTTCAAGTAAAGTTAAACATCGAAATATGTGAGATATGGGATTTACATACCAAGAAGCATCTAAAGGAATTTATCCTGGGATGTCCGCATGATTTCATCTCAGTGGGAATGTAGGTCGAGTGTACTGAGACGTAAAAGGAAATCTCGAGGAACGCGCTGTAAATCGAACAGAGATAAGCTCTTCTTCGACTTGATCTTTATTCAGCCCATGATTGAGCTGAGAACTTCGACGTTTACCGCGCCTTCGTGACGTTTGCTCGAATCCTGATGGATGCTGGGGATCTACGCTATCTTTCGGTAAACTGAATGCATCACTTCTCCAGCTAATCCTGACAAAAGTGACTAACTAAATCGGATGTCGAAGCTACCTGTGTGGGTATTACTGCGAGGAATGACATGCTTGATATATATTTGCCCATCTCTCTTACATGCTAGTGCTGATCCACCTATTTGCAAAACTGTAACTAGGGCATTGTCAATGAATAACGTATAGCGATTTACCAGGACGAATATTAGTTAGCATGCAAATCGTAAGGTAGCTATAATTTTCATTCTTAATTTACTTTTATTACACCATTAAACAGCTGATCACAGATTCAGATTTTTCTAAGATTGTTTCGTGTTTTAAGTAAACTCGTCGTATCAAAAACACAATTAGATTAAGACAAATTTATTTTTATTTTTATTTAACAAATTATCAACAAACATCCTGTGACTTTACAATTCAAGTTGAACCCAAGTTCCCTGGTAGTATGATGCTTCCATTACCGGTATAAGATACATAGAAAATGCTATTGCACGATGTTTCTGGTGTCTAGACAGCACTATGAAAATATCGTTACCGTGATTAGCTGGCACTGGAAGATGGAAATATTGTGTATTATATCTCAGATGCGGAAGGAATATTTTTTTTTTTTTTGTTTATTGTTCTCTGTACATCATTCTTTGCTTAGTTTGTTTTTAATTATTCCGGAAGCACTAATTCACAATGTAAAGGAATAAAATAAATACTCTCAGAGTGTTCTTTTACACAGGGCACCGGGTCATGTACCTTTTTGTTGTGTTTCACTGCTTCTGCTGCGTATTGTGTAGGGTTTCACCAACCCTTCAAGTTGACCTGCTGTCATATTTCTGAGAATGTTTTTTCCCCCTGTCCTCGGAATACGCAGATGGTCACCTAGAACAATGTGCAGTTTATAAGGAAACAAAAATCTTAATATTTGTCGATTTGCACACTTTTCGAGTACTGCGTTCGGTATAAATGGAAAAAAATTATTAATAATATTAAATAACTCGTTTAATGCACTTTTTAATTATTTTAATTTTGTCAATGGCCACTGCCTCGACATCCAAAGAAAGTATTCCATAGAAATCAAATTGTGTATAATATTATGCAATGTTTAATAAATATGAAAATATATGGAATGCCACATAATGTCCTTGATTCAGATAGCACGACTACAAGTGAGTAAAAATATTGGTAACAATAGAAGCAAAAGAAGGCAGGGACCTAACAAAACCAAAAGATGTTTAGACTTTTCCACACCTAAAGGAAATTTGAATTTATAAAGGCTCAAATAAGTTTATAATTCATTAATTTAATACTGTTAGGAAGACAGTATAAGAAAATTTGGATTCAAATGAAAGAAGCGTTACTTAAGTGATTAGTAACTCAAATCCTCCGTAACCTTACACCAGCTAATGGATAATGCTAGTTATCACAGTGTGCAGCAGTCAATCCCTTATCGAACATCATGTAGGACTCCATAACGATTGTAAGCACAGCGTATTTCCGTCTCTTTGGTAACACTTTAGAGTTACATTAAAGTTACCATTCGTGGACTATATTTAATCTTTTGTAAGAATATAATTCGCCACATAATGATTTGAACAGCAAGGTCAATGACAAAAGAATTCCTCTACAGCTGAAACGGATCCAATTCTGATCCATTAGATGACCTACTTCCTGAAGCGACAATATCATCAGGTTATAATTGTTAAACCATTGTGTTGTTTATATGGTTTAGACATGTTCATCTGTTGTGAAAGAGGGTGAAGAAAAATTTAGCTATACTTTTTAAACAACATCAGTTTTAGATATAATTCGTAATCTTATAGAAGATGTTGGGATTATCGTACTCTCTCTCGATTAAAGGGACATTCCATTGGGAATATGCTTTCTCATTGATACGAGTACCCGGCTAACGCAACACATGGATTTCATTGTCAATGCTTTCCTTTAAATACCTCAACTCCCATCAATTATGTTAATTTTTGAGTGCTTTTTTTTATACTAACGTTCAAGATTGGCGCCAATTTCGTTTTATTTTTCAGCCCTGCTGTTTAAAACTCCGGTATGATTTATCAGTATACGACATTTCAGGAACAGTGACAATATGTGAATAAATAGAAACACTTTCCGCCCTGCAAATCAATGGGTAAGATGCCATATACAGGAGCTCGAACACACAGCATTTTATTGTTGATTACATGTCATACCTGTAATTCAGTATATATGAAAACAAAATGACATCACACAAAAAAAAAAAAAAAAAAATCTTCCTCCAAACAAAAAATAAGCAGCAGCAGCGTTGACACTGAGATAGGAATAAATGCGAAAATTACTGACTTGTTAATTTCGCTGTATTTTTAAAATGAATTCCAACTTTTATACTGAGCCGACGTCGTCTTACGTCCATAATTTAGACTGCCACGCTTCTGAATAACTAGCACGGACAAGACAAATTCTTAGCGAAACAAGTGTATAAGGAAGGGCATATTCCCAAAGTTAACAGTGTACAAGGGTAGGTTCATAAGTTTACGGTCTAACAATTTTCTAGGTATAATAAAGACAAAATTAATATTTAACTTTTCAATATAATTACCCTTTATTGTAATACGCTTCGCACATCTTTGGATTTTAATATTTCAACCCCCCCTCCAAATAGTCAGAAAGCTTGTCTGCAAATTGGACCTAAACAGTACACATCACTTCTTCGTCACACTTAAATTTCCTTCCTCCAAGGTCATTCTTGAGTTTTGAGAAGAGGAAATGGTAACTGGGAGCTAGATATGGGCTGTAGGATGGACGGTCAACATTCTTGAAGCCACATTTCTTCACAGCTTCCTTTGCAACAAGAGTTGTGCACAGGCGCATTGTCGTGAAGAAGGCGCACACCCCCACTCAGCTATCCTCACCTTTTCTCTTTGATGGAAGCACGTTGCCTGTGAGGTAGGCCAGCATAGTACTGCCCATTTACTGTGGTATTCCTCTACTTGAAGTCAATGAAGAGTATTCCTTCACAGTCCCAAAAGATTGTGACCATGATCTTCTTGATTGACTGAGTGACCTTGGCCTTTAGAGGCGATGCTTCGCCAGGTTTACGCCATTCCATTGATTCTCTTTTGGACAAGGGATCATAATAGAGGGCCATAGTTTTATCTCCTGTAAACCGTTGGGTTTGCAGAACTTCTCTCTCGTTGCGACGGCAGAGCTCCAAAAATGCCTGACAACAGATGACTCGTTGCTGCTGTTGGACTGAGGAAAGAAGTCTAGGCGCTCATCTTGCACTAACCTTATTCATGTTTAAATGCTCATAAATAATTCGAAGGACTGTTGTTTTAGAAAGACTCAACCTTGCTGCTATTTCTGTAACTTTGAGCCTACGGTCTACCATAATTTCTCCTTCCACAAGAGCGATGTTTTCAGCAGTGAGCACCTCCAAGAGCCGACCTGCAAACTCTTCGTCATCAATGCTTTCAGGACCCATTGGAAAAGTTTAGCCCATTCTTTTACGGTAGAATATGAGGGGGATGTTCCCCATATACACCGTTCAATTGCTGTTTAATTTCATTTGGAATAAGTCGTTCTTTTATGAAGAACTTAATAACAGCTCGAAACTACATTTTAATCATGTCACAATCTTCTATTCATAGCCTTCTGTATGCAATTGTATCTGAACAACTGAACACAGAGGAGCGGAAGCTACAGCTGCAATTATTCACTGACCAGATAAGGGTTTGTGAAGGCGATAATCCTTATCGGCGAGGTCAAAACTTAAGGATCTACCTTCATATCTATCTCTGACGCAAACGCAATTAGCTGAGTAAGTAATTCGCTTACACACTGTCATTCAGCGCTGTAAGATCCTTACTACCACACTCTACATTCTGTTCATTTATGTTAGACTGTAAAACGTATAAACCATGTTATCTTGCTTTTAATTATGTGCCGTAACACAAGTCGCTTGTTAACTGTCCTATGGTACAAAATTATCGTGCACGATGTCCGGTGGAAAAAGCTTTCACTTAATTGTTTATTCATTAACTATTGCATTAACGATCCACATGTGCTACTGTTAACATACATTTTACATGTCCTAATTTGCTGGAACAGGATACCTCACCCCACCCCATTGCCGCACATAATGCATGCATCTCATTGAGCTATAACATATTTGTTATTAGCGTCTAGATTTAACTAAACATGACCCTGTAATTATTCTAATATAAAAAGTGTATGTTAAACAGTTTTAGAGTTTCTGAAATGCATCTAAAGAGAAAATCACTTATATATGTGCCCCTATAAAGCGCAGTGTTAATATTTATGTGTTCACTTGTCATTTATATCCAATAAAGATGCTTCAGACATTCTGGGTGAAAAGAATGATAAATTTCTCCAGATATAATGAGTAGAATAAATGGAATGATGACGAAAAGAAATTCGGAGTGAGCGTCTAAACTTACTAGTATTCATTTTTCAAGAGTCGGTCCTGGTGGTGTAGTGGTAACCATATTTGTCTCCTAAACCAAAGATCGCGGGTTCGATCCCCGCTAGGACCGATGAATTTTTTCGGGGCGTAAAAATCCTAAGTATAGCATTCTTCGGAAAGGAAGTAAAGCAGTGGGTTCCATGTCGTACATTTATGGCACGATAAAGAACCTCAAGTTTGAAAGAAGAGGCCTCTGAGCAAAATTTGTCGATCGTTTCACGTCCTAAATTGAATGGGACGCTGAAGACCTGAGATATTAAATAGTGTCCATAATTAAACTAAAATCAATCAATCAATCAATCATGAGGAGTTGAATGAGAATCGTCCCAGACCTGCCGATTGATTAACACGTGGTATCATCTGAGCCACAGGTTCTTGCAGTTCCACAAGAGTTTGTGACATTTTGGATTACTTTTTTCCCTTTTAGAAACTCCATATGAACAAATCTGCTGGAGTAAAATCCACTAACCCTGATGACCAAAATTATTTAGAAATAACAATCTTCAAAGAAAGGAAATAGTTTCAGTCTAGACATTGGTGGTGGGACAGGCAGCACATATTCCTAAAATAACGAGTATGAAGTTCATCGTCCAATTCACAAAGCCATGTAAGATTGCCATATAAACTGCGGCATTCACAAAAGATAGGGTTTGTAATGTACCTTCTTGATGGAGTACAACACTTTTTTCATCATGAAGAAATGTCTCATGGAAGAACGTGGGTATTCTGAGAATTGACATACCCTCTCAGATGGAGCCACGCCTTGTCGTGGTCCAGAATTCCCGAATTTTCAATAATGGAAGCAATGATATTAATTATTTTCTAATAGTAAATTAACTTGCATTAAATAATGCAATAATTTAAGCATGGACTTCTGTGGGGAGATTTGCAGTCTGTTTTGCAACTTCTGCATCGTTGCTTCTAGTAACGCTCTCTTCCATGGGAATCCAACAATTTTCTGTGATTTCCACTTTCTTCCCAATATTATAGTGAAGTGAGGTTTTTTTTTTTTTTTTTTTTTTTTTTTTTTTTTTTTTTTTTTTTTTGCAAATCCCCTAAATTCCAATTAATCATCTTCATAGCTCCTTCAAGGACACGTTTCCAGTATCTGCAGACAATGAACACGTTCTGTTTCACTTTGTACTGATTTATATTGTACTTCAGGTCTGGCGAACGCCGGGTCGCTTCGTTGCAACCCAGAGTCGCTATAACAGAGACCATTGATCCCTGCGACCCTTCGTTGCTGTGTTTTGTGGGCATGCTATAACGGATTTGACTCGGCGTGGCCACTGTACTCAATTTATGTTAATGTTTCTAGGATTTTTAAAATATTTTAGTGGTAATCGCCTGAAAAATAACTGAATAAATCGACATGTTAAAAAGAAAGCATGAGTATGATACGAAAAATGACACTCAAGATTTTTATAAAGGACTGAGAGGAAAACTACGTAAGTGATTAATTTAAATGAAAAATAAAAGGAAGAATGAACTGATAAAAGAATAAATTTATCTCATTTAAATTAAAAATATTCTGTCAGTTTTTTAAACTCTTATGTCCCGTTCAGAGAGGAAAACATACACATACGCATACCAGCGTTAAGTATTCTATTACCACAGCTATTTTTGATGGGAAAATCAGTAAAAAAAATTTGTATAAAATAGCATAAAAATCGGGCATGATTCATATTGAGGTAAATCATGCACGAGTCTTCCTCTTAAAAATAAATATGAGAAATGTAAAGTATAGTTTTCATTGTCGGTTTGGAAGACCTCGCGAAGGACCAAAACTTATGGGCAAAGAGGTATATACAGAACGGAAATAATTTAAAGAATGTTACTAAACGTGACAAAATTATAATGCTTGCTTTTAATTTAATGCAAAACACTTTTCCACCTTACAGAAAGTGTATTGCTGAACGTCAGCTGACAATTCCTGATTTTTAAATTCATATTTCAAAGGACGAAAAAACATGTTTTATACTTATTATACGAGTATTGCTAACAAAGGGAGAAATGTATATTATTTTCTAGTTCATTGTGTTAATACCCACAATCCATTTCAAAATAAACTTGATTTTTACACGATGACTGTTCCGGGCAGAATAAAGACAATATATTGTTTCTTTTTGACTCTAGCAGCGCATATAGGGATGACACATGATAAATTTACCATTTGATGTAAAACAGGCATTTCACATCAAGAAATAAGACAGCTCAAAGAAGTGGCCCATAAGAAACCGTTCTATTTCCTCAGTTTTTAAGACTGAAAACGACAATTGATTACATTCTCTGAAATGTTAGGAAGGATATTATGACAGGATGCTTCTTTCTAAATGTCAGACAAATAGAAAATCGGGCTACTTACCTTTTCATCCGACAAATATAGAGCCTTTAGAATATATGGGCATATGGAAACATGACCACTGCATTGACCAGTCTTCATTTCTACTCCCTTAACCCAATCTTACGATTCCCCAAGAACACTTGAGCTCTTTTCCTTCAGACGAGTTTTCTGGTTTCATCTAAATGGGCATATGAGCACACAATTTTTTTAAAGTTTTGATCTTCAGAAAAATCATATTTTTGCATGGAACCTAAGCCTGTCCATTGTTAACTAGCAGGAAAATTGGTGTCTGATAGGCTTTAGTGGAAGAAAATTAATATAGAGGGATATCAAGCACTAATCTAAACCCGTTACTTCAGTAGTTGTCAGAAAAGGAACAATTGTACTGTTCGTTACAATAAGACTCTATAACTGCACATAAGACTCAAGAAGCAACAGATATTCGATGATAGAGTAAATAGTGTTGGCTTCTGGACCTCGCGCCCTCTCCCTGTTTAACTAGTTATTATTTATAAGATAGCATTGAAAGACAGCTTTTCACACGAATCCCCCACACATTATAGGAACTCCAGGCTAATATTGAATATGACGTAAGTAGAACTTGAGTTGACGAGGTTAGACGTATAAGTGGCAACATATAAGTTTGTACATGTGCTGGAAGGAAGACACTTTCAGGGTCTACTCTAAAATGAGATTCACAATCTATTTGTGCTTCCGTGATTGTAGGGAGCATTTTACCGGCTGATGCTGGACCTTCGCCCGGGAGGTATACCCCATAATACAGCCTCCATATAAATTAATGACCCCGTAGTTTGTGAAATCAGAAATTCTGGGATATAAAGAATGCACACCTTCCAATAGAATCAAATTCATTTTATGAATAATTAATGTGATGGACAAAAATGCATGGAAAAGGCTTCAGTGCTGGACAAGCTCTGAATATAGGAATAGTGAAAAAACATTTTATTTTGTTCGTGCTGTTTCACCCTTTCGTTTTCATTATTCGTTTAAGAACCTGCTTAAATAAGTTGAAATGCTTAGTTCTTGTTCTCAAATTGATACAATTGCTTTCTTCTTCTTTTTTATGCTGTAATTAAAATAAGTATAAATTAAGAATCGTTTGAGCAATATTTAAAAGGTAATATGCAATTATTTAATAAAGTAAATATTTTCTTTAATTTCCTCAAATATTACTTATGGCAATTTAGGGTTTTTCATATATATGCAATTCAAGTGCAGTTTCAAAAAAGTTCGTGAATCATTACCAGCAATGGAATTGATTATGGGAAATTTGCGAAGGCAAATTAGCCAATTAATAACAATAAAACGAACAATCCTATATACATGGCATATATAGGATTCCGGGAGAGTTCCGGGGGTGAAGATATAAACAAAATGATAATACTGCTTAAAGTTATAAACATGGTTATTGAGAACTTTGATTGATTTATTTATGGACGCTCTTTAACATCTGAGGTCATCAGCGTCTATTAAGAACGGGAAAGATACAATGATCAGAGGAATAGCAATGGTGATAACAAATTATAAGGGCAACGTAATATTAGTAGTCGATCTTTGGTAAGATTTATTAATGAATTTTAGCTTCAGAATTACCTAATAACCTGAGAATGAAAAATATATATGGGTTCCAGGCAGGGTTTACAGAAAGGTCCGACCTGATTGCGAATCTCTCTCGAACTGATGAACTACTAGCGTTCCCTACACTTCATATAGGCTGAGGGACTTGCTACCCAATCATATTAAAGCATAAGACCTGGGACTGTTATTGTTACGGCGATTTGTAAGTGGCTTTGTTTTCAATGGCCCCACGGTGTACGCCAATATTTGAGATTATTGATGTTTGTAGCTGCCGACTCGATACCTCGTCGTGGGCGTCTAGACACTACACACGTACCAGGTAAAGAGGTGTGATCTCAGGATGTTTCCGCTGGTTTTTGTTGTTGACCTACAGTCAAGAGGGCTTGGGAAGAGGTCGGGGATCGCGAGTGAAAGACGTTTCAATTATGCTTTTGAAGATAATTTATTCCAGGCACTTTTACCACAGTGCCTTGCCATATATAAGGTCGACACAAAGCACAAAATATCTAAGACGCCAATAATGGTGACAATGTATGAAGCTTGGTGACAAATAAAACTGAGACTTGAATATCTAGCGCAATTGAAAAGCACGTGATAACTGCCACTTGACAACGAATGAAAATTCGAAAGCCTGAAACTCAATGAGAATGTGACGCTGTCCCTGGTTCCCCTTCAATTACAGAGTAATTGAAATAATAAATATTTGTAATTTTAGAATCAGCAACTCTGTAATTATGTGCAAGTATACTGTTCATTTTGTTTCAGTGCAGGAATTTTAATGACATAACTCGTATATGTATAATTAATATTGTATAGTGTTTAAATGCGTTCATATAGTGTAATTTTTTGTAATATTTAGAGATGGCATGTAGTAATATAACAAGATAAGGAAAACTCTGGTCTTTCTCCGGACTCAGATAGACTCGGCAAAAAATCAGACAATGCAAGGTAATCCCTTCTGGTATGCACCTAGGGTTGGAAATGCTCCCGTCTCAGGCGAGACACCGGCCTGTTTGGTGACAAAGTTGCAGGTGTCCGAGTAAAAGAGTCGTTGACAGTAACGTATGATATCAGTTTAAATTCCTCTTATTGACGAATAGCGAAGCGCTTGGATTGATAAAAACTTTCCAACGAATGGAAATGAAATTCAGTTCGGTAAGCACTCACCTATGAGATACGTTAACACAAAATTGGCGGCAGTATTTCGCGCCGTTGCCCATGGGTAGCCTCATTTTGCATGGTGTATAAAAGGGATTAGTTTTGCCAAAAATTCAGGCAGTCTCAGAATTTTCAGGGTTCAGATACATGTGGATACCGTCTCCTGGAGATCAGCAGAAGAGCGGCCTAAGTACCAAGTACTAGTTCCGGTGACAACGAAGTTTGGGTGTCAGTCACCACGCTAATTGCCGATACAACATTGAGCTGCATTAAGAATTCTATTGAATTAACAATCTCTTCGCATTTGGTTAACGCAATGCACTTGCGTGTTTGCCAAGACTACCTTGCCTGCTGTTCGACGTAAGACATGAGTTTGCCTGAATATTCATGTTAAGGAAAATAAACGATATCATCAACTAAATAACGAAGCGTTATTTATAGTCACCTTTTTGCATCGGACTCCCGTTCACTCAGTCCCGGCTGGCGCACAGCCGCCAAAATCCAGCGAAACGCCCTCAAGAGAGTCTCATCGAAGAAGAATTGGGTGGTCTGCAGCAGCCGTGGCGAAATCTGCGATCAGCGGGCATACATTATTTACCGCAATAACCATACAGCCCATCCCATACCCCATAAACAACCCTATTATTACAAATGAATGAAAAGTGAATGAACGAAGCTCGATGGCCAAACTTGGCTATATATTGGATTCAAACTGTGAACGTTGCCGCACCCAAGTCGGCAACGTTCCTCAGTTGTCCGCGAGTCAGTCGCCTTTTCTGAACATTTAACTCCTGTTTACGTGACTGGGAGCAAATGCACACTCTCTATCCTTTAGGACCCTCTAATACAAAAGCATGGCACACTTATCCTGGTCTTAACAAAAACTTTATTATGTGTGAAGTCTTTCTCAACACTATGGCAGACAAAGCACTGTGCTTCCTGTTTGCTACAGAGAAGTACATCTATTTGATAAAAATACAAAATAGAAAAGATATATACATTATTAAGCATGATTAAATATTTTGTTAAGTTGATTAAATACTGTGGTAACTAAGAGAAAGGAGGGAACATATAAATTGTATTGAGATAGGGAGCGAAATCCCTAGAACAGTTACAGACCATATGCTTACAGAAATGTCTTTGTCACATTACAATGGATGTTTTTACTAAACGCTAGATTTCCCCCAGTAATGTTAAAATAACCACCGTACAACAATTTAAAACTATTCTCGAGAGAATTTATAAAGATCATTGGTTTTCCCACAACAACAGAGACGTTCCAGGCCAATTCATTATTGGTATTTAGTAATGAGGAATTACTGAGAGCATTAGTAAGTGGATCTTGCAAAAATAAATCAGAATAAACTTAAGATAATATATTTAAAAATGCAAGAAACTTAAGGAAGCATGAAAGATAATGGGTTAGAGGAGAAGAAAATCGAAATAGGGAATTTTGATTCATTACTACAACTTTGCATTAATGGAGATTGGAGTAATTAGGGGGAAAATGCCCGCTAATGAGAAAGTTTCTCTGGGAGTCAATAGATATTGCTTACATATTATTTCAAAACTGTATAATAATTGGTTGGAGATTATTTATAATGCAATAATAGAAGTAAAGTAAACTAAATAAGGATATATAATAAATAGGCCATTTTGTGGACTTTGGGCATATATTAGTAGAACAGGGAAAAGAAGATGGTAAAGGTAGGATTCTAGAAATACTTGTGTAAATAAGAGAGAACTGGGAAACGTAATATTATAGTTAGGGAATAGTTAGTTATAAGAGCAAATCAAATGAGAAGCAACTTAGATATCCAGAATTTCAAGAAGCAATTGGAACGCGTGAATTTTGGGAAAGAGGGGAGAATCTGAAGAGATTTCCAGACAGAATTAAAGATCAATATTAAAGGAAATGATAAACAGAAGTTTTAGAAATGCTTAGAAATAAAGAGAGAGTTAAAGAAATATGCGGGAATTTGTAATAAATTCAGAAGGAAAGGCTAGATCAGGTGTGATGAAGTTGAGGGGTTAAAATATAAATATAGCCTTCGTTTGAATATTCAGGCAATGGATTATGTTGTATTTTAGATTGTAAGGAAAAATCTTGAAGAACAAAGATATAACGGCATTAAGATGGTATGGGAATATCTGGGCAAAGCAAGAGAAAAATGAATGAGAATATTAACTATCAGAGTGACGAGGAAAATTTTTATTTAAGGAGTTTATAAAATTAATTAGTATAGTATAAAATTAGATAATGAATCTAATAAGAAATCTTAATATTTTAACAACCACGGAATATGATATATTGGGGCTCCTAGGAATCCAAGCGATTCATTTAATTAACTGTTAATATTAATGTACTTGTGAAAACTGTTGAATTAAGAGCAATAAAGGTCAAATTATTATGCAATATTACTAGCAGCGGAATTCTTTCAGTGTTGATGGGCTAATACTAAAATAAAAATCTTATTGCATTATTATAAATTTGTAATTTAAGTTAAAAACACTGCTATTAGTGATAAAATAATAGCTACTACAGAGTTACATTTTAATAGACATTATAGCACAGAACGTCCGAAAGTTGAAAGAAAATGTGCAATAAATGCAATGTCAACAACAGGAGAATTGAAAACTAAAAATGTTTGTATTATCTGAACAGAAAATAAGAATTCCGTTCTAATTAAAGACGAATTAATAACTAAAGCAATCAATCAAGTAGCAGACGGTTTTCTATTTGGAATGAAACCATTTACAGCCAGGGGATTTTTTTTAGTGGTGTTTAACGCCCGTTCAAAAAAAATGGGGGGGACTATTTCTGGTCATGTATGACAAGCTATTTTATAAATTTGCAAAACTACACAACATATTTCAGACGCAGTGAAATATTTTATTTGTACCGTTTTCAATTCTTATACTTGTAAAAAGACGAGATTTAAAAACGTCTACTTCTTAACAATATTAACTTTGATAAGGCAAAACGGCGCACTAAATGCATAAATTTGACTTCAACAACTTATACCCTTGAGTATGAAGGCCCCTAGATGTCAAGTGCATAAGTATATATAGTATTTATTATTTCAAATTATTACACTGTGTATACATATATTGCACATCACAGCCGCATGGCCACAAAATCTTTCAAGCTCTTGTAAAACACTTCATTTCTGAAATTGTACCGCCATGGGTGGCCGAGGTCGTTAAGGTGGGGACTCGTGAGCGGGAGGCCTGGAGTTCGAATCCCACCAGGACGTTCTCCCTGACTGCGGTTTTTTTCAGGTTTTCCTCAGTCCTCATAACTGGCAAATGCCGGGAAGGTATCCTAAACTTAGGCCTGGAACGCTTCCTTCCTTTAAAAAAAGTATTCTTCCCAATTTATCATTTCATCTCATGCATCATCAGTGTCCACAGTGTCCACCAACTGTGGTGCATCAGTAGTAAAAACGTACTCAAAAAAATTCTGAAATTAATTCTAACAAACGAAAACAACAACATTAACAGTACATCACTGACACACACATGGCATACATATATTGTAAAATAGTTGGAAAATAGTTAACAGACGTTTGCGAGATATAGAGAGACAAAATATTTTGTCTCAATGCGCAGAAAAAGTATCGCTTAACCTGCAGGCTCAAATACATCCGGTGTGGGGAAGGGGGGATTATCTAGATATCTGTGGCAGGGAAGAAAGAAGTGGTCTCGCATGGTACAGATTAAGAGCTTGGAAAGAAAACAAAACAGTTAATGCTCTCGGAGAAAGAATTTCTCCTTGTGCGGAGAAAGCGATACCTGGAGGCATGTTTTGGCAGAATGAGGGAAACAGAGATTTTAAGAAATGAGCATTTATCGCAGCAATTTCTGAATTCTAATAGAAATTTTAATACTTGCCGGGAAGTTACGGTGCAAGATACTCAGTTTGGGAATATTTCTGGAGAAAACCCGACAAAGGAAGTTAATGGTTATAATGAAGAGAGGGAGTCGGAGAGGGGTGTGAGTAAATAGAAGGGGGGCTCAAGAGTAAAAGTTCCATTCATGTATATGTATTTGTATATAAAATTAATAGAAAACGTAAATATATATATTTGTATGTATGCATGTAGCTTTGTATGTATGTAGGTATATATGTATGGCTGTGTATGTATGTATATGTGTGTGTGTGTGTGTGGCCCTTTTGATTGTTATAAGGACAGTATTAGCATGTACGGCTGTAAGGCCCATTTAACAGTTGTATTTGTTTGAATGTATTGTAAAACGTATTATAAAACCGTCCATTACTACCATTATATACAATTTTGGATATTCATATAAATTTTCGTATTATTTACGTACAATGTTTACAAAAATTCTTGTCCCTAAAACTTCTTATTTTGTTTAATCAAATGCCCAGGTTTAGCCAGTTCTGTCTATTTACAATTAAGTCCCAACATGCCAGTCTTCTCCATACTGGAAATCAAAAATGAATCCGGGAGAAAATTTATCCTAGCGCATTCTGTCTGCACTTAGCCAAATCTTTCTGTTCCAAGCATATTGGGCAAATCCTCCTGCCGTCCTCGTCCACAACCTTACGTGCCTTCCGACCTCCTAGTCTAAACCATGCTATTTCCGCCTTCTGTTCCATGCCTAGCTCCATGATATAGGTCTCTTTACCCCAACTAACTTTAATTTCGCTCTCCAGGTGCAGAGTTGACATCTACAGGCGTTGCCTCTCTATTTTCCGCCGGTTTATGTGTGTTTGAAAAGTTTGGTGAATGGTGTCATATCTGAACGGCAACATGGCGCATGGCTCCTCACAGACACGTGGAGAAGCGACACCTAGCGTGGACATGTGACCGTAGACCGTATTCAGTGTGAGAGGTAGTGATACAGCGCAATGAAGCAAAGCGTAAACTCAAGTTCTGCTATAATTTGGAGAAAGCGGCGACGGAGACGCATGGCATGTTATTACAAGCTTGCGGGAGGGAAGCCGTGAGCATAAAATGTGTTTGCGATTGGTTCAAACGCTTTCGCGGAGGGAAGGAAACGACTGAGAATAAGTCACGTTCGGGTCGGTCATCGACAAGCAGAACCCAAATGTGATCGAAAAAGTGCGTCAAGCGCTGGCACAAGATCGGCGACTACTTGAGACGGGAACTCCCCGGACTCGACACTCAGGCAATTATCGTTGCCGTCTGAATTAAGCGAATGTATTTTTTTATTTTGTTGGGGTGAAAAGTCTTAAGAATTCTTTTAGAGGAGCAAACCAGCCATCATATCCTAAGGTTTGAAGGTTGCACCGGAAAGTAGCGTTGCTTGTTACAGGGACGGTATGCGACAATAGAGAAAAAGACGTGAGAACGAGCAACCATAGACGACAATATAGGAAAACAGTTTGGCGCGATAAAACGGAGTAGCCGTGGACGACAATAGAGAAAGACAGTTGGCCGCGAGACTGATAGCGAGGTAGCAGAAAAAGTGACCTAAGGGAAGAATTGTAATAATTAAATACAATCCATCTGTGCTCGGTTATTAGGTTATGTCCATCGAAAATGATTTTTAGTAGAAAGAACGAAAATTTGGTGAAGAGAACTTACCTTATAAAAAACTATTGGAGTTTTGGTGAGAAACAAAAGTGCGTGCGAGCTTAGTTCCGGCACTTCGAAGAACTTCTTAAGACTTTCTCAGTAGGTCCAGATTGGGAATCCTGAGCCACAGAGCAATTGAATAAATCAAGGTGTTATCACCAAAACAAGTGTATTATATCCACAGCCACCTTTCCATCTCCTTTTCCCTCGAGACAAGAAATTTGTTTCCAAAATATCAGCTTAACATTATCCGGAGCATTGAGGAAACCCCAGCATTAAGACACCATCCAAGGAGCCGGGAGTGGGCGGAGAAGAAAGTTTACACGTCATCCATTAAGATTAACCGAATTCTTGGTTAATTCAACACATCAACCATATTTCCGCATCCCCCTACTCACCATTGTTGAATCGCTCTAAAAGGATTTCCCAACCTGTGGTTGTTTGCAACTTTAAGAAACTGCCACAAACTCTACGATTGATAGCGGAGGAATTGGACACGACACACATCATCTGCTCCATTACACTGTGACACTACCTCTCACACTGACTACGTTCTACTGGCCTCAGCGGGTTCACATAGTCAAACTAAGTGTTGGTTCTCCCATGTCTGAAGATTGCGCCATGTTGCCGTTTAGATATGACACCATTCACGGAACTTTTCACACATTACTTGTATATATACTGAAACACACAGGCAATTAGCGCCAATATTTAGATCAGCTTTTTGTTCAAAGGCAGAAGACCTCGTAAGTTGTTCAGAGATATTAAGTGAATATTTTTATATAAAAAAGCTTTAGTATGATTATGACAAAAGATAAATTCTGGAGTATTTTATACTAGCCAATAAAAACCTTTATTTTAGGACTAACATTACAATTGACAAAGGAAGAATACTCTGTAGAGGCACAGTATGCACAAACCAATAGGTGGTCTCCGGCACTTTTTAATATTTGCACTGACGATGTCATTAGGCGATGGCAACATAATTTAACTAAACATTTTAAAGTAGAAAATGCTATTTTAAATCCCGCTTTATTTGCATACCAAAAGGTGTTGTTTGGGGAGAGGGAAGACCACCTGAAAAGTGCAGTCAACAAATTAAATTGAATCATTGTCCAATAATATATGAAAAATAAAAAAAAAAAAATGGAATTTGGGGGTAAACACCATTTAAGATACAAATTATTATAAATGGACAGGATATAGGAAAAGTTGAAATTTTTAATTATTTAGGATATAATGTATGTCATCGCACGAATGAAATAATTAATATCAAAATATCAAGTTTAATATAATGAGTGTTATCATTGAACATATACTGAAAGGTAAAACAAGAAGATGCACGCAAATCAATTTTTCAATTGAACGACCATTTGAGACCAACAACAAAGTGTAAATATTAGAGAGGTTTTAAGTATGTTTGATATATATAATAGACTCAACAAATTTGAAAGATTATTTTTATTTACACATATACAAAAATGACAAGTGACAGACCTCCCAAAATATTATTGATTTACAACCAAAAGAAAAGAGAAACATTGGCCATTCACTGCTAGATGGCACGATAATGTTCGCTCTTGATGTAGAAAGGTTAACGTATATCCAGGAATGGAAAAAAACAGGAAGCCATTGCCTGCAGTGATTCATTACCGAGTAATTGCATTCCTTTGTTATGGTTTTTCTTTTTCTTTCTTTTTTTTTTTAAACTTAACTACCTTTGTGTATGTTTCAAAGGAATTTTTTTCGTGTTTTGAAATAAACTACATTTTGTACGTTCACTCGGCACAGTACAAGTTCATGGTGCGTCGTTGTTCGTCGTGATCATGACGGTCGACATTTTGAGCAGCTCCTGCAAGAAAGGACAGTTTTGGACAAACAAGTATGAGTTTCGTCCTAAGATTGTTTCATTTCCCATGTAATATTTTGTATTTTATTGTATCCTAGTACTTATTATTTTAATATCCAATGCTGTGCCTACCAGAAGATTGTGAATATATATGATTACTTTTTATACAAATCTTATCAGAAGCCATCTATTACAGTCCAAAGGACAACACAATGTTTCAGGCCGGCAGAGCGCGGTTGCATACTGGGAGAAGTCAGTCGTCAAGGCCATATAATTAATGTTCAGGTAGCTGCTTGTAGTTTTAAGGAAGCTTTATCAGTGAGTGGTTGAACGTTCATGTGTTACTTGGTGCTTTTGTTGCGTGTAAATTGTGTGATAATTGAGCTCCGTTAGGTATGCCACATAAATATAGTTTTGAAGAACGAAAGTTGTGTAAAAATGGATAGTTGCAGATAAGTGATAAGGAAATTCGCAATAAAATATCCTGGCAATCTGTTCCAGGTAGAGAAATTTCGTAAACTGTTAAAAAGAAAGTAAGAGTTGTGAGAGTTAGGATCTCTCAATGACCAGAAACGTCTTTTGAACCGCCATATTCTTAAGGAAGAAAAGTTAGATGAAATACAGGAATTTATTACGCAGATTCAGACAATGTATTGCCTCTGAGGGGCATCACTTGTAACATAACTTATAATACTGGTTAGTATTTAAAATACAATATGATTGTATGTTTTCAGTAAAATTATAAATACAAAATAAATATACTAATCTGTAAAGTTAGTAAACTCCGGTTGCGGCGGTAGCACTTCCCCAATAAACAACTACACTCAGGTGTTCTGTGACTCAAATAATCTTACTGTACATATCTAACACATCAACATCAAATTACTTGGTAGTAAGATGCCGGAGACAATAGGTTTCTTATATCAAAAGATGGAGTTCGTATCAACTTTGTATATACCTGTGTGTATGTATGTTTATATAATATAAATGAAAAATAAAGTAACAGTATTAACAATGTAACTAAAATAACAATAACTAGAAAAACAGAAAAGGATAAAACACTAAGAAAAAGTCATAGTATTTTTATCCTTTTCTGCTTTTCTAGTTATTTATATACATATATGTATATATATATATATATATATATATATATATATATATATATATATATTCAGGGTGATTCTTCTCATCCTGCGAATTGCGCAGATATGTAATTTCGGTATTTTACAGGCCATACCGTAAACACCGTTCCGCTAGTCTAGTTCGTCTTAATGGTTATGTTCTGATCTCCTGGAGGACGTGACATTAGTGTAGTGGTGGTTGCTCTGAATTAACAACGTACAGCAGCGGGGTTCAATAATATACTTTTATTACGAAAAAATAAAACATGTTATTTTACTGTGAAACATTTAATGCATAATGTCAATTAAATTACAACCAAAAATAACAGTTAACAGTTGTTTTAATGAAAACTAATTTTTATATTACTAATACAAATATAATGTGAATTAATAAGCAATAAACACTTCAAGGTAGATCGTTCTTTCTGCAAAATGCAGGGTTGGTTATTTACCATCCCGCAGGATTAATTACGAGCATATTAAAGGAATTTATTAAAAAATGGTATGTATTGTAACCTTATTTTAGGATATATTTTAAAACATGCACATGACTCAAAATAAAACACAGTAAATACGCAAACGTATTTTATCCGACTTGAGCAAACGTAGTACATATACAAATAATACATCATTATTTCACGCATTCTCGAGCCCGAGAGATAACAAGCACTACAAGGTTCTTACGAAAGCAAAATATGCTCTTCAGACTTACACATTCCCTTAATGAAGCATAAACATGGGAAATGAGCTATTGAATAACTCGGGAAAAAATTAAAAAGAAATAAACGCGCAAAGGAAATTGATCAGGACGACCTTGTTAGAGTTCGAAAGATAATTAAATGAAAACAGGCAGTAAAAGGCAAGAGAGAAGGATGCGACTCTCAAAAACCACAAAAAGATTATAATGAACTTTTGCTTCTTTCCATCACAGAAAATATAATTTGTAAACTAATGAATATACAGGGAGTTACTCGATTCTCTTTGCCATGATCTCCACGTGGTCTTCCCTGACAGTTACCACAACGTACACAGTTTACAACGCAATGAAGTAAACAGTACACAAACACAAACATGCGTATTATGAAGCCGGTGAATTTATATTTTCTAAAATAGTCCTTGATGATAACACTTTCTTAAAAGCCATTAAATATGACTTTTAATAATTCCGTACAAAGCAATGGAGCGAGACCAACAGTAAACGAAATGTTCAGTACTACGTAGCTTCTCGTTCAATTAATTCACATTATAAAATAGGCAAACACCAGCCCATGTTTTGTAAACATAAACTTAGGTATATTATTATTCTTTCCTTTTTCTTTTGACTTTTCTGTTATTTAATTTCCTCGTTTCTTATTCTTTAACAAATGCTTGTAAAAAGCGCACATTCATTATAAATAAATTACTTAGTTATTTCTTTCTTTCCAAGGATTCATGAAATGTTTATTGTACGTACATGTTCAACAAATATTCCACCAATTCTTTCAAATACATTGAAATTAACTTCATTACCACAGATCACCAGATGCATTCTAGATATGAATACAATAGCGGGACTCTATAGTAATCTAGTCAGCATTTCCACATCTGGCATCTAATGAGGACAACGCACTGATTGACAAAAGCATTAAAATCTAATTATTGCAGAAAAAAATTACCAGAGATTGAAAATAATAATTTTCTTATTTTAAGTGAAAGTCTCATGTAGATTGGTTATTTTTCAAATCAAATTTGATGCCTTTGGATGCACTATAAATATAGACACTATTGCTTAACTTTGGTACTATCCTTAATATATAGCAAAGCCGAAATCTTAAATTTACAATTAAACAGTATGAGTATATTGCTTCCCATTGATGTTTTAATGCACCCATGTTTCATCTCCTTTACAATGCTGGACAAAACGCTCGTCTTCAGCCCCTTTAACGAACAGCTGAACAGATCATTGTTCTATATTTTTTTATGTTCGGCAATCAGGCTTGAGAGAAGCGTTTAGTAAATACCTATCTTTGATTATATTTGTGGACCTATCGACAGAGATGTTAAGTTGCACAGCGATTTGTTAGTTGTTATTTTCCGATCGTCCTGAGTAAGTATGTTGGCAAGTTTCATTTGCAGATGTGATTGTTGTATGCAGCCGTCCGGAGCGTAATCATTGAGACTACCTGGGTCTTCATGCGATGGTTATACCTATTTCACCCAACTATTGACAGTTCTCTTATTTACGCTCTTCATCTCTCAATAGACGTTTTCTTAAACGGTCCTAAACGTTCTTCATTTCTACCAAAAGAAATTTAATTCTCACTTCCCTTTGTTTATATATCACATTGCTTATAGACTCCATTTAGAAAGCTAACTGCATCCCTGCTACATAGCAGGAGATATGAAATCACAATATTTAGTTTGTGAAGGTTCAAAGATATGTACTACCATAAAAATTTGTTGTGAACTCTCAATGTACCTAGGTTAGAACACTGGTGTGCTTCTTATTTTAGATACAAGGGTCATAAAATAGTGAGCCACAAATCTTAAACCTCTTAATATTTATTTTTTTGGATAAAACAAGTACATAATGGTAATATATACACTTTTTTCTCTCTTTTCAACGCACTCTCTATTTCTTTGCACCCATTTTCCCCATCTTTCTGCAAGTTTAAAAATACCCTTACGATAGAACTCCGTTCCAGCTACACGAAGACACTGATGCATTGCTTTCCGAATATCCTCCACCGTCTCGTAGTGTTGGCCTCGCATCTGTTCTTTATCAGAACCAAAAGAGTGTGCCAAGTCGGACTGTAAGGAGGATGTGGAAGAGATTTCCACTTAAATTTTCTGATGTTTTCCATTGTGACGCGGGCAGTGGGAGGACGCACATTATCCTGTTACAGGATGGCCTTCTTTCCAGGGCGCTTATCGCGCAATGCACGATGGAGCTTCCAAGGTGTATGGATATAGCGGGCAGCATTTATGGTTTGTCCAGGCTCAAGAAAATAAACCATAATGCAACTTTGTGCATCCCAGAAGATGCTATCCATAACCTTCCCAGCAGATCGCATTGTCTTTGCTTTCTTCTTCGATGGCGAATCCAAATGGTCCTATTCCAAACTCTGGCGTTTTGTTTCAGGCTCGTAATGATGGAATCAGCTTTCATCGCTCACAATACTCGTCAAAAAGCATCACCTTCATTTTGAAATTTCTGAAGATGGTTTTGGCTGATGGTTATTCTCTGAAGTTTGTGGTCTTCGATCTTTGATAACCTAACCTTTTTATCATTTATTGCACTGTACTATGTCATACTGCAAGTTTTTCAGCGATTTCATCCACAATGATACGCCTATCTTCTCTAGTGAGCTCATCAGCTCTTTCCTTGATGAGTTCCGTGGAGGCAGTTCGCGGGCGACCGCTACGATGCTCACCTTGGATATTCGTTTTCCCATATTTGAAATGTTTCACCCATCTCCTAACACTGCTAGCACCCGTGCGTACATCTCCTAGGCACGTTGAAGTCTGAGGTGAATTTCAGCAGAAAATTTTCCCTCTTTAACAAGGAATTCAATGACAAATACGCTGTCGAAACGAAACATTGATGTCCGCCATTTTTAAAATACTGCGTGTGGTTACGTTATAGAAGCTAATGACGTCACAATCTGGCAACGTGTGCTGTAAAGTCTGTAGATTACGATCCTATAGTCCTTGTTACATTGTTGTAATTTGAATTGGAATTCAAATTATAACACGACTTTCAGCATGACCCTCGTATATCTATAGTGCCTTTCCACATAAGTTCTTTTTAATGTTATTATTGTTTAAGTTTTTATTAAGGGTATCACTTTAAACCCATATTCGAGGACCATCACCTTTAAGTAGTTTCCCCCTTTTTTACAAGTGCGCTTTGTGAATTATGCAAACTTTTTTATGTTTTGAACGAGTGATTAAAAGTGACCATTACGAGCATAAACGCCAGTATGCTAATCTATATTTTCTCTAACCACAAAACTGCCAAATATCTCAAACAAATGTTGACTATTTTTGAAAATAGAATCCTTCATAATATTTTATAATTCCATAATTAATCTTTGTTGTTATCCAAGACCTCACCAGTTGTGAGCCGAAATTCTTTCTTTTCATTTCTCCGAACAAAGCTTTCAATAATGTGCCGAAAAGGATCAAAAGTAGCCTGAGATAAAGAAACAATAGAAAGCAGTTTCACACATAGTCTCTTTTTATTTTTTCAATTCTTGTAAACATCATGGCAACATATTCCCAGCATTCACCACCACCAACGAGCTTATTGATAATTGGTTCTCCAAATAACAGTTAAACCTAGAGGGAACGGGAAACTGTTGCAAAACATTGCTATATAATTCAAACTGCGATTATTCATCCTCGACTTGAAATAAAGTCAAGGTGTAACTGAATGTAATCATATTTTTGCTATACCCACTTTTTCACAAATCCTTAAATTCTCTTAAGCTTCTAATTTGACATAAAGATGACGAAAATAAAATACAATCCACTTAGTTTATGCAACTGTACACAACGCTTTTCCAGTTTGTTTCATGTCAATAACTAGAGCGTGGAACACTTTCACAATGAGAGCCGACAAAAGATGGAAAATTTACGAAGTTCTTAAATGTTTGCTGGATGTCGTCTCATTTTTTTGAAAGGCTAACATGACATAACATATGGAAGAGTATTTGTTCTATTCTCCTGCTTGAGTTAGTTGAAGAGCCTCTGGTTGCCGCGGCCCATATTTTGTTTTATACTGTCGTAATATACCGGGTGTTAATGAACTATAACGCTATAGTTTCAGAGTTTATAGAATGTCTTAAATAAGTAATTTGAGATAGAAGATCTATGGTACACGAAAAAAATTAACGTAGTTACAAGGTAGTGATGGGGTTAAAACCAGTTGCAGAAAAGTCACTATTGAAGCAAAATTAGATAAAAGTGTCTTATAACTTTTTTAGGAAGCGAGAACATAAAAAATCCTAATTTTAAATTCTTATAATCAGTCATTGTAGATTAATGATGTAAAATATCTAAAAATTTCAAATTAATCATATGACAGCAATGCATTAAACAACAATCAATTATTTATTATATTATGTAACTAGTCTAGAGGGAACTATCAATTTGACTGTGTGACCTAATGAATAAGATGGCAAGTTGGTTTTAAAGATGATAGGTGTGAGTCCTGCGGAGTAGGTTTTTTAAATTATTTTTATAACTTGTCATAGATAAAAATAATCAATGATATTCAAACTCAATAACACAATTCGCTTTTACTTTATGCCAGTATTATACCGACTGAACCAAAGTTAAATGGTCTACAATGTATTGTAGAATGGAATCTGCATTAGTCAGTGGCGTACTGTACCTTTAGAAACTTATGTCATAACTTTAAAATATAAACCGGCAGATCATAAATTCACCATATCAAATTAGCTGTCTAAGACTGCTGTATAGTCTGAAATTGCGGATATTTCATTAACACCCTGTACATCTACATTCTTTCTACTGTTTCTGTGTCTTCCTGTAACTAAATTTTCTCAGTTCTTTTTAAATAAGTAAATAACTAAATGATTTTTCTATATTATAAAAGATAGTACGATATATAAAAAGATATTAAAATGAGTAATCTGTCCCAAATAATGACAAAAAATTCGAAGTAAATTCCCATTTTTGTACGAAATTATGCTATACCGCATGATGTTAAATTAAAAGCACAGCTTTGTTACTAAGAAGAGACAGTCCAACGATGTAAAAGAGAGGAAATGTGCAAGTGGATATCGTGATAATGTGCGTGTTGGTATTGATAAAAGTGTTTCTACACTTACGTCTCAGATCTGCTACTGTTCTCACACACCTTCAAGATTGACTCACTTCACCTCTCATTACCTAAGTGGACTGTGTGTGCATGGGGTCGTTTAGGAAAAAGAAATTAAGAAATTACACCAGATTACCGCAGTAAGAGGTTTACATAGCAATCACGGTCTCCCATTATACGTGAGTTTAAGAACTTCTTGCGTATAAATATTCTACAGATGCATGTATACGTGTGGTGTTTAATATACATGAGATAGGTTTGAATTCGTCATTTGTAAGGTCATATATTCCTTTTAGTTGAAAGGCCAACCCCCTCCTTCATTAATGATTAGCCATACTACTGAGATAGATGTTTCTGTAGCACTGAAGCCATCAATTAGCCACAAACAGAATGGAATAGGACCAGACGGGCCAAAACCACATGTGGATCAGTTTCCATTATGATACATCGACTGAGTGCAAGCCCTTACAGCTCATCCTTGTGTTACTCAAAGCTATTAAATAATTCAGAGTGGTCCATTAATTCCCTCGTCTGTTCCCTGTGTTTTCAGCACAATTTAGAATGTTTTTTTTCCCCCTCCCAGTTTTTATATGTACTTAAATGGTTTGCTGTCTCTATCTATCCCTTTATCTCCCTTTCTTTCTTTTTTCCCTCTCTCTTTTCTTCCTTTGCGCCTTTAAAAAGGTTAAAGTTCTTTAAGTGTCTCTTTTTGTGCACTTCCATTCTGGGACGTCATAAAGAAGGTCTTTATCCCTGGAGCTTTCTGACGAGATATGATGGGAAGGATAGAAAAAGAAGTCTTAATCGAATGCTAAGATCGATACTGCTTGAGTGAAATCCTCGCAAATCCAACTTAACTTTCCGGTATTTCTGTCTTTCCTTCTTTCACATTTCTCCTTTCCCTGATTTTTATTCACACAAATATTATTTTTCCTACCTTCCTTGCACCATTGGCTATATGTGTACGACTGGAAGAATATGTCTGCATTCATCTGTATTTTCTGAGTCCATTGAGAATATTCTGAGTGTAATTCTCTAGAGTTTATCAATTTATGACTGGAACGTATATTTGTTTTACTATTATAAAAATTATTTTAATCAATTGCGAAGTGTAGAGAAAGCCTGTTTAACCTGTCTTTAATTTAGTATAAATCAATTGATATATTTTTAATTTGAGAAATATAGCGAAAACATTAAAAATATTATTATTTCATATAGAAAGAAAAGTTAAAAAATTAAATATATAATACCTGGGTCACTGGATACCAATTTAGTGAATAGCTTTGGTTAGGAGACACCGTTAAGCTGGGACGATTTCTAGACCGCGATTCAACTAACGGCGCCAAAGAAGCCGAAGTCCAAAACGAGCCTAGGTATCCCGAACCAAGTGAGCATTGTGGGAAATGTCGTCGCTACTCCATGACGATTAACACACACAGTCATGAATACTGACCAATAAAAAGAAAAGCATGCCTGCGAAACATAACGGAGTTAACATATCAGAGACAGGTAGAAAAGGAAGGAAAAGCCAACTGAAAAGCTCAAATTGTAACGACAAATTAGTCTTGTTCTATTTTGTGAAGTCTGTGGCATTTGATTAAGTTAGGAGAATATTGCAACTTATTTCTTTGGCTATAAAGTGCTATTATACAATATATGTATTTATAACTTTATGGTTTTGTGTTACTTGGATGCCAGATCTTGGTACAGGTCTGCTCTCAGCCAACACTGCATCTATGACTTTATCGTCATCGCTATTTATCTCATCTTTTAGGGAAGTGTAAATGGGAATCAGAAGATGAAAGATGCGGGTTGCAGGGTGTGTGAGAAAGCATAGTTCAGCGATGAAAAGTGCATAGAATATTCCAACTTGTGGATAATTTTGTCTATACTCTTGGGAAAGATATAAGATATAAGTTGAATATCGTCCCGAATAGGAATATCGGCAAATTTTATATTCTTATTTACTTCAGCGTAAATTTTGAATCATTATTAAAGATGTCAATGATTAAGGATGAAAATAAGTAAATAAGAAGTCAAGTTTTCAGTTAACAAGCATTAAGATAGGTGTTATTTGCAACTAAAAAATTGATTCCAAATTAAATGAACAAATATTCACAAACGCATTCCAGGGTCTCGATTGTGTATTTATATAGTTTCTCAAATAAACAAACAAATAAATTTAAATAAATAACTCTGATTGAATTTATGGCAATTAAATAACAGTTTATTAATTGTTTATTTAAAATATTTTAGGCATAATCTCAATTTACCTTTGCTGATATTTTTACGAATTTTATATTTTGATGATAATGTTTATTTTTTTATCCCACCCATCGTTATTTTCTATATTTTATTTTAGAAGTTTAAAAGCGGCTGGTTGGAAATGTAGGAAGCAATTTTCCAATTTTTGGCTATGCTTTGTTTGTTATTGACGCACAGAGTGATTATTTTTATATCAGATTATCAAAGCACGTTATAAACATACAAGTTTCAAACAGAAGGTTAAAATATTTGATATTTTGAGGAAGGAAAAAAAATCACGCGGTCTGAAAAGCAAGCCACCTGTTAGTCAGATATTGTTTGCTGTATGGTTGTTGACTAACCGAGTGAGATTCGGAATTGCTTTGATTGTAATGATTATGACAAATTGCTAATATCAGATGAAATATTTTCATATGTAATATAAAAAGAAGATCATAACAGATTATTCTAAAGTGATTAATGATGTGCTGTTACTCTCGGAAAAATCGTGTTCGTGCCAATTATTCAGATTTCACACAGTTGCTCCAATTTTTTTCGACACTTTGAACACTGCTGGATGCCGGCAAGTCTTCAACCAAAACGGTGATGGTGAATTAAACTGACGACTACAAGCTCCAAAATGGCTGCTTTCAATAGGGTGGTGTTAGCATGCTCTATCTCGCAGGAGAGCATAATTGAGAGTATTGAAGATCACCGACCGACCGACCGAGTGTGTTAAAGGCTTACAAGTCTATTAATGTACAAATGTACAAATATTCGGTGCTAAGTTGTTCCATAAACGAGGACACTTTTTAATGAATGTAGTTTAATATTTGTTAAATAAGCATTGAGATGAACATTTTAAATACCTAAATACCTAAAGAAGGCAAATTGTTTTTGCCAATTACAGTGGCATCCTTGGGAAAAAGTTTTTTGAAACTTAGGTGAAGAGACCAAAAAGATTTGTTAAATGTGCTATAGCAGTTGATGACTTAAAATACTTGGCACTGGATATCGACATAATTATAACAAAGCTGCTTGATTAAAATATAATATGGATAATGAATTTAGTTGTGGTAGCACTAAAAAAACGCGTTTCAGTACACAACTGGAGTGAAAACTAGCAATTGTTTGTAAAATATAAAATATTTCAAAGCATTAACTTCCATCTATCGTTGTTTTAAATTAACGAATATCAGTTACATTAAACTTATATAAATTTGAAAGCAGAGTATCCATGCGTTTACAAAATACATTCATCCCCCACCGACAAAAAGCTAGTCTACCTTAATGTAGAGTTTCTCTATGCCTACATTAAAAAAGCTCGTTGCTTACTTTCTTCTCCTCCAGTTCATGATAGACCTGTAAATTAGAAGTGAAGCTTTTTTCCAGCAGTGCTGTCGTAAGTTGTAATAATTTTAGGAAAAAATGAGCCGGACTGACAAAGGACCCCCCAATGAAAACATTGTTGTGTGCGTGTCATGCAAGTTTCACCTTGGTGAGGTGGGGGGGAAAACACCGCGAGAAAATTTCTCACCGTCAGCTGTTTAGCAAGGGTAGTAACAGAACTTCAGTCAGATCGAACGCTTCAACTGAAATGTGGTAAAGTAATGCTCTCAAGTTCTGTATGTTATCAAAGAAAGAGTACTCAATAATAAGCAAGAAAACACTTAATAAGCGTTACATTTTTTAGTCACCTGTTGCAGTCATCTGTTCCGTGTGTTTCCGGCCTCGCCGATAAGGATTGTGGCCTTCACAAAACCTTTATCTGCAGTCATACCTTATACACTTAGTAAATAATTACAGCTGTAACTTCCGCTCCGCCGTATTCACTTCAAATATAGTTGCAGAAAGAAGGCTATATGAAGAAAATTGTGACAAGTTCAAAATGTTATTAAGTTTTTCACAAAAGAACTTACTCCAAATGAAATTAAGCAGCGATTGGGCGGTGTATATGGGAGAAAATCCCCCTCACATTCTACGTAAAAGAATGGGCTAAACTTTTTCGAATGGGTGGAGAAAGCTTTGAAGACGAAGAGCGTGCAGGTCGGCCCTTGGAGGTGCTCATTGCTGAAAACATTGCTCTTGTTCAAGGAGAAGTTATGGAAGACCGGCCGGCGGCTCAAAGTCAAGAGAAATGGCAGCAAGATTGGGTCTTTCTAAAACAACAGTTCTTCGAATTATTCATGAGCATTTAAATATGCATAAGGTTAGAGCAAGATGGGTGTCTAGACTTCTCAATCCAAAAGCAGCAACGAGTCATTTGTTGTCAGACATTTTTGGAGCTCTGCCGTGGCAACCAGAGAGAAGTTCAGAAAACCATTGTTACAGGAGATGAAACTATGGTTCCTTGTTCCAAAAGAGTATCAATGGAGTGGCGTAAAACTGGCGAAGCACCACCTCTAAAGGTTAAGGTCACTCAGCTAACCAAGAAGATCATGGCCACAATATTTTGGGACTGTGAAGGAATACTCTTCATTGACTTCAAGGAGAGGAACACCACAGTAAATGGGGAGTACTATGCTGGCCTACTGCTTAGACTACGTGCTTCCATCAAAGAGAAAAGGCGAGAAAAACTGAGTGGTGGGCGCGCCTTCTTCACGACAGCGCTCCTGTGCAAACAGCTTTTGTTGCAAAGGAAGCTGTGAAGAAATGTCGCTTCAAGTAGATCAACCATCCACCCTACAGCCAAGATCTAGCTCCCAGTGTCAATTTCCTCTTCTCAAAGTCAAATAGGACCTTCGAGGAAGGAAATGTAAGTGTGACGAAGAAATTATGGATGCTGTTTATGCCAATTTGCAGACCGGGGGGGGGGGGGTTGAAATGTTAATGCAAACATGTTAATTCAATCATACGAAAATTGCATTTCAATAAAGGGTAAATATATTGAAAAGGGAAATATAGTTTTTATCTTTATCATACCTACAAAAGGGTTAGGCCGGAAACTTACGGATGTATCCTCGTACATTACACTGTACGTCTCAAGCAGTTTCTGAAGTGTAGAGAAATCTGGAATGCCCGGACACGTACTCATTATGATGACGCTAAAACATGTCGCTAAGTCAGTAAGGAGGGACGGTCCAGATCATAGTTTGGTTTGCAAAAGTTGAATCTTTTACGCGCGTTCGGTGTGAATAACGAGAACCTCCACATTAAAATAGCGTTCGTCAATATCACCAGCTTAAGGAAATTAATTGCTTATTGGACCCAAAAGATTTCAGCAAGCCATCGATTAGTGACAAGACACACCACAGTTGCCTAAAAAGCCCCAAGTCCAAGCCTGAAGAAGAACTCAAATGACAAAGTTTTGAAGAAATGCCTCCATTTTGCAGACCACAAACTGCACTTGTTACAGGGAATTCCCCAACTGATAAGCCCAAAGGTTTGATTTTGCTGTATAGGTGTTTGAAGGAAATGATGGAAAATTCTTAAAGATGATCAGTTTAAATGGTGAGATTACATTTCGGTGTCGACATGTTTATGCATACAACTTCGGGAAATGGGCTAATAATCAACCGAACGTGAAAACCCGAAAAAGAAAGTGTGGCGTGAGCTCACACTTGGCGGAGTGATACGTCTTTCTTTGCGGAACAAATGTCACGTCATCAATTATCTTCATGTGTTGGTATTGTATGAAGGATCACAAATTGGAGATGAAGGTATCATCTCTCATCAAAATGAGCGCTACATTATTTGTGAGTTTCTGGATATGACATTTTCACAATGCAGGGGCAAATGGAAGCATGGCCGGCCTTTTAAACTTTTACTTTTGAGTCTATATTAAGCAAAACCTCTACAGTGTTCGTGTCACATCTGTCACATCTGATATGCTACGGCGTGTGACAAGAACGGTAGTGTTGAGTAAATGTGGTAGATGAGTGCTATGTGGAATTGCACTAAATATGTAAAATTCGGAATGAGTTTATCTCTTTTTTAGCGTGTGTTTGAAATGTTTCACGTTTATGGTTATACCCATTACTAGTTTTGAAACCCCGTCAAAACTTTACGAATATAACATATTCCATATTTCGATTTACCGGCAAATGTATTCTTTTTTTGGAAATCTGTGTCTGTCTTTGTTAAAATATGGTAATTCTTTTTCCGTTATAGATGGTAATATGTTATGCCATTTCTACTGTTTCTATCTTCTATTCCACACAATTTCTCTGAAGCTTAAGCATAATATAACAATAATAAGAATAAATTAATTGCTTCATTGTATTAGTTCCGACACGAAATTAATTTTAAATTTAACACTTTGACCGTCAAGTTCACGAGAACTTAGCCGACAAACATCGACCGGGGAAGGTAAACAAAATGAACGCTAACAAGGTAAGAATATTGGGGAAAAATGACATTTCCTTTAACCACTCATTCTGGGACACAAAGAAAATGATAAAATATTTCCTGAAACTAAAATTGAAAGGAAGATTAATCTCCTTGGACATAAAGTATTTAAATGCATGCCTTAAGAAGAATGTGGTACCAGAATTCGTCAGGAAAATTATGAAATCCATCCGAAACAGCAAGATACAAATAGCAGTGGAAGGAAAATAATATTAGAGAAACACAAACACTTAAAATTAATAAAAGGAGCTAAAATAGGTAAAAATTGAAACAACTGTTTAAGAAATGGCATAATAATTGTAAACTTACACAAAAAAGAGGATATTTACTGAGGAAACAGTCTAAAAACGCCTAAAAGGAGACAAGAGCCCCTCTCGGAAATACATTTAATGCTAACAAAAGTTTGGGGAAATTACTTTTGGGACAATCTGTAATTTACGTCTTTTCGGTTCAATAACTTTAACACACAAAAAAAACTAAATAATTTGCACCTGGGAAAAATTATGAAGAATATTTGACCATACACAATACCCGAACTTTCAAAATGCAATGTAATAAACCTATCTAAAGAAAATCTCAACAGGAAGAAATAAAAGACTGAAGACATGTGTTAATTTCTCTAACAACGTGGAGGAATACACAGTAGAACAGTAGGCGACGATCAACGGGCTAAATGACGACGATAAGATCATTGTTAGTAAAAAAAGGGGAGATATTCTGAATCATATCGCTAAAAGTAAGGTTAGTTTTAGAGCGCAAATGCAAATTCTGGAATCACTTAATAAAAAACCGGTAGTATACAAAAAATCAGACTAAGGAAACAAAATTCTGATCATGGACAAAGTAGAAGATGGAAGAACTTCTCCGTGGCAAAGAATATATGAAAATAAACACGGATCCTTTGAAGAAATGCACACAGTCTATAAACAAATCGGTCAACAAAATAAATCATACCAGCAGACAACGCCACAATAGCGAGGATACACGGCCTACCGAAAATACATAAACCAGGAAATGCCATGAAACCATTAATCAACTATAGAAACATACCTTCCTACCAATTAGCAAGATGTTATCTCCAAATATTTGGAGATATGATAACTTAAGTTTAAGTAATTCCAAAGAACTAGTGGATAAAATTAAAGATTTGTTCCTCCAAAAGAATGATCTTCCAGTGTCCTTTGATGTACATTCACTCTTTTGCAATATACCAAAATGCAAACTTTCATCATCCCTTCGGAAATGGTTGCAGATTCTGAAACTAAGCAGTGAGGAGATTGAGGAATGCATCCAGCTAACCGAAGTCTGCAACAATCAGTATTTCTTCAGGTTCAATGGTGAATTTCACAACCAAGAAGCAGGTTCAGCTATGAGGAATATTTTCTGGCTGACATATATGAGTAGTTTAGAATTGCATATCACCAAATCAATTAAACATTTTTAAAATATGACACAGATACTTGGATAATATCTTTGCGGTGGTTAATAATAAACACTTGGATATTGGTTTTTAAATTGCTAAACCTACAAATATAGGTAAAATAAATTCACTTCTGAAACAGAACAAGATAGCATGATTCTTTTCCTTGACTGAAAGATTATAAAAACAGACAATCATTTGAAATTTGGAATATACAGAAAGGATATGTATACTGAAAATTATATAAAGGCCAGTGGCTTCAATTTCGCAGCACACAACATGCAGTTCTTAATAATGAACACATAGGCCCATTAACATACCCATGAATGAGTTTGAACATCGCAAAGAGTACTCTGACATAATACAAACGGCAAAAACCAATGGGTATGGCCAAGAAATTGTAGATAAGAAAACCAAACAATTCAAACAAGAGAAGAGGTTAAAATAGGTTACAATTTGTCAGCAAAACAAAAAGGAAACTATCATTCACAAGAAATTTCCTTATCATCCTTGGGCCACCAAAAATTCCTAAAAATATTCCGAGATTTTGGGATTGCTTTGTCCCCAGTAATCAAATTCATTCCAAATAATTTGCTCAACTCCAGTGATAATGATACAACACCTGATGAGTAGAAGCCAGGAATCTATAAAATCAACTGTTCGGAATGCAACAAAGTACATATTTGCAAAAACAAAAAGCAGTGGTATTAGGCTAACGAACACTGGAGAAACATCAGATAAAATCATATAGATAAATCAGCGGTTGCAATCACTTTTGGAGAGATAAACATGATATAGAAATTCAAGCCAAACTATTGAAATTTGTAGATTTGGGGCTGGGAAGATGGGAAAACATTTTTGTAAAAAATATGAAGATGAGGTTATGAACTTCCAGATCCCAACAGAAGACAAATTAATCCAAAAATTCATAAAATGGCTACGAGAGATACACCAAGTCCATTCGATCAACAACGAATCCGGTAGTCGACTCACAGCTGATGATGCGGGCAAAAGTCAAATGGTAAGTGGAACATAAGGGACTCGCTAGCTAATTAAGAATAATATAACAATTTTCGGTTTGATTCTTTCCGCCTTTTCATCACAGCGTTTTCTGGAAGGGTGGTGGATTTTATTTAGTTTATACTAATTCCCATGTCACCGAATTATTCTCTGCTGTAGTTCATTGATATACAAACAAACAGATTAACCGGATTCTCATAACTAACAATATATTAAAAACTCATTAGCTTTTGAAAAACTGTTTCTAGTATTAAAGCTTCTTTTTGCTTGCTAGTTGTATGCTACCATTGAAGAGTTTGGTTGTAAGGTTCATGTCATTACATAAAAAAATTAACTCTGATTTATTTTAAATCCACAGCTTCTATTTACCTTTCCTAAAATGACTTATGCCCTTTTGAAGTTCTTGATCTAAAAATTGTTCACAAACTTTAGGTTACAAGATGTTTGAAATCGTTTATTTTTTTGTCTTCAGTGTATACCTCAAACAAATAATTTTTTTTTTTTGGAAATAGGTCCTAAAGAGATATTAAAATAAATATTTTTTCTTCGACAGAGCTTGAACCCGCTGAGCTATAATATATTAAGTAGCTGTGCTTCAATGTAGGGTCTATTAAAAGTACTACTTTCGATTTTTAACTGCACCTGTAGTTGATAAAGGAAGATACACAGCCAGGCTCGAAATGCCTTTAAGACTTACTATCATATACTCACAAGTTTACCAGTGAAACAAGACGTTACAACTTTTGAAAATCATGCATGAAGATCTTAGATGCTTTACTTATTCATGATTAAGTTTTAATGTCTTATCTTTTTTCTGAAAATAACTTATGTTTCTACTAAAATGCATTATTTCCATTTATTATTTTACACACTAAAACCTAAGATCAAAATTTAGTCGTACTTTATTGTTAAAAAGGAAGCCTTGTTATAAATATATAACAATGCTTCACATGTAATTGTTTAAAGTATTAACGAAAGAAACGTAGTGCTCTGAAGCACTGGGTTAAGGCGATGGATAGCACAGTGACATTTATGGTAGACTAAACAAAGATTTTTCGGGTCATCTCAGATTCTTTATTTTTACCGATTTCTTTCCACCAAACTCCCTCTTTCTTTTTTCTTCTCATATTACAAGTTCATTCAAAAAGGCTGATTGTTAGCTTAGGTACATTCGGACATCCGGTCTGCCTTCCTGCCTCAAACCAAGATCCAAAACCTGGTGCCCAAAGATGGCGACTCATTGCCCTGAACCTATCAGATAAAGAGCATTGGATATTTAGGATCGATTGGATTACCTGTGTTGAAGAGGCGAAGGCGTAGAGATTGCTATGTCTAACAAACCCAGGAGAGGCAATAACAGAACTAATCAGAGGGGAACGCAGCTCCATAATCCAGTTGAGTTCCTTCACCCTTATTTCATTTTGAGGTTAGAACAATTTATTCCCTAATATCAAAGCTATTTCAGGTATGAAGAAAACAAAAATGATATATAAAATATTTCTTAATTATTCCAAACATAAACACTTACTTTCTGCTTTTTTCATTGTCCATGATTTATAAACAGAGGGTGCCAAAAATGTATACACACTTCAAGCAAAGAAAAAAGGCGTGTTAACATAACAGAACTGAATTCACACAAACAGAAAATGAGGAGCACTAATCATCTTAGACTTTTAAAATTACAACAGTTGCTAAAAATGCCCACATTGGCGTCGATACGCTTCTGAGTAGGTTGAACTATTGATTGAGCAACATTTACGAAAGTGTCCTCAGCGATTACAGAACATGTTGTTTCAACTTCTTCCCGAAGTGCTGCCAGTGTAGCTGGTTTTCTACGGTATACAACATCCTTAAAGTTCCCCATAGATAGAAGTCCAACGGAGTTAGATCCGGAGATCGCGGTGGTAACTCAATCGAACCTCTCCGTCCTATCCAGTGTCTTGGATCCAGTGCGCGGGGTTTGTTGCTGTGCGAAGTCTCCTAAATCTGCCCTCGTGAACATCGCATGCTGTACCATGAGTCTCAAATTTGTCTCGAATGCGTGCAATTGTTACTTGCCATGGCGGTTCTGTTCTGTACACGTCTTGCCTTTGAATTCCATTGCCTTTAAACTTCAACAACATTTTCAATACCACTTCAAAATTGCTTTCTGCTGTTCAAACGATAATCTTGGCTCCAAATTGTTGTAACAACGCTAACATAACATAATGTGAGTCACATCTTTTAAGGAACATCATACGATAATCTTTGCTTCATTTGTTCATTGTTGATCTACCTGTTATGCGGCAACGCTAACATAATGTGAGTCACATCTGTTTACTGAACTTCATACCACACATTACTGTTGTTTTTCGATCAACTTTGAAATATATTAAAATATATATATATATATATATATACTGTGAAAGTGAATATGTATTTTTTGGCCCCGTCGGTATTTTTGATCTCACTTCAGCTCATCTCCTATTATCCTCTTATTTAATACTATAGGCTTTTTCTTGTGTAATTCTTTCTTAACGTTTTATTTAAATGTTCTATTTATTTATTCCTATATTCTAAAACATTATCTGTTATATATAAACATTCTTACATATTCCTTAATTGATATTTTATCTACCTTATATTTTGTAAGTATCCAAGCTTCTGAACCATATGTATAATAGACATGAAACATCCATCGCTTTACTGTTTTCATTGAGTGTATCTACACTTGAATTGGGCGTTCTTTTTATTGTTCCACAAATCTGAAATTTTCCAATTTTATTTTCATATGTTTATCGCAATGGAACAAGACATCGCAGCTTGTTCTAAAATAATATATGTCATAACTTTTCATCTAATGTGTTGATTCCCTTTATATATATATATATATATATATATATATATATATTCACATTTATTCTTTACACTATGTGCATATTGAACTAAGAATGTATGTATTTATTTATAAACTGTAATTGGGCTTACACCCGCCGGCAGTGAAAAATAATGAAAATACAATGACTGTTTACAGCAAAATACTTAAAAACAGTTAACTCCATTTAATATATGCCAACTTAAAATTAAATAAATTATTTTAATTCAGATACAAGCTTACCATACATTTACATACATTTCGTCCTTATTGATGTCTATTATACTTAGCTTGGTCATCATGTAAAAGCTTAATATATTTGATAATTTATTTCTTAATTAATGTCTTTTATTCCCTTTCCTTTTCCATTTCATTTATATATATATATATATATATATATATATATTGAACAAAAGATTTGAAAGACTGGCACATTATTTTATTCCTTGAACTCTTAATATCTTCTGTGAAATATTTCAGGTTTTCATTTTCTCTTAAAATGTCCATAGTTTCGTTATATTGTTTTGCCATATATTTAGTTTTATAAATGCTCTGTTTGTTTGTTTCTCTTCTTTTATTGATTACTTATTTTATGGTAATTTGCTTCTATACTTGATCTTCTTGGACTGAATTTGTTTTGTTTTCCTGCTATATTTTTAAATTGAAAAGTTAATTTTTTTAAAAAAGAAAAAGTATTTTCATTTAGAACGTTTATCCTATTACATTCCTTGCACTTTCCTTTCTTAAAAAATGAGTAAACTAAATTGTTTGGATTGTTCTTTTGTTTATATAAAGGATTTATAACACGTACTAATCTTTAATTAAGAATTATCACTTTATAGTAGGATATTTCTATTTTTACGTTATGTTATGTGAATAGCTACCCTCCTATATGTAATATGTTTTCTATTTATTCTAATTAATCACATATATTTCTACCCTCCTTCATATTTATAACACGTAGTAATCTTTATGTTTAAGAATTAGTACTTTATAGTAGAATTTTTCTATTTTTACATTATGATATGTGAATAGCTACCCTTCTATATGTAATATTATCTCTATTTCTTCTAATTAATCCTATTAATTAATCTAATTAATCCTATTCTATTTTACTCCACCTTCATATTTATTTTTTCTTTTATATAGCTTGTATTACACCATAGTTTTTTATTATGTTCAGCCCATTGTCTCTCACAATTATACTTTTATTTAACATAACCTTTTCTTTATTTGCCTAAAAGTTTGATTGCTTTTAAAGGTATTGTTTGTGGATTATTTGTAACGTATTCAATGTACTTACATATTTATCCAACTTATTTTAAGAGGTTTCATACTTTACCATTTTCTTAGTATTCTGTCATTGATTCCTGTGGTTTTAACAGTAGCAATATTATGTGATTCCTGTGTTTCTATTATACTTCCTCCAGTTCTTCTTTATTGCAATATATTCTCATAAATAATTAACTGTTGTGAAATTTGTAGATGTCATCAGAATAGAAAAATATACAATACATAATTGCTTAAAATACACTTTTCACCTATTTCTTACATTAAACATACGAGACAGAACAAAAAGTAGCTATTATTTTTATTAATACCGTATGTCAAAATGGTATAAAAAACGGAAGCGTGTTCACGATTTCTCTACATGATGCCATTCTTTTCTGGTTTAGTATCAATATTCATCACCTTTGACTTGGCGGCGTAGAAAAATAATTTGGTTTCAGAATATCCGTATTCAGTTCTTTAACTTTGTAGTTCCCGCGGAACTGAAACGCGTGGTATTACAGCTTTCATCAACCCGATTGTTTCGTGTTTTTCCACATACTCGTGTGTCTTTGCACTGCAGCGATAGAAGCAAACAAAATAGTGCTCGTGGTACGGAGCGGGCCGAAGCATTCTGCATCAATTGATATTTCTCTATGAAATTTCATTATTTGCTGACGTCTTGAAGTGTCAATAGTACTTCAAGTCTACTTTATGAACTTGGAGATTGTGAAAATTTGTTGGTATGTTAAGTTTACTTTTTGATTCTGCCTCGCACGTTTGTATTTGTTTTTTCTATTAAATAAATAAACAAATACATATAACTGCTTTGTAAATTATAGAATATTTTAACAATCTAACTTAAAGTATTTTCATGTCTTTGCCCAGCTACAAGAGCAAGGGTTGTATTTGAGTTATTCGCTCTGAAAAGGCGAATACCAAGTGCTTTTAGGTTAACTTGAATAATCTTTGATTCGTTTATTTTATTTCGTTATTTCGAAGACTTTAGTTATTGACAAAACTCTTAAAACAAACATAAAATAGTGACAGGAGATTCATCTATTTCCTAGAATTTCGTGGAACGTTTATGGTTTCAAGTTTGCTTAATTGATTAAAGTTTATTTTTGAGTGATGTACCAAATGTTGTTTTGGTTAGACATTAGATTGTGAATCGAAATAGGGAAATAAAGACAGTAAAGTGTAGTTGTGTGTTCGTGATATTTAATTGTAAATATTATCATTGGTTTGTGATAAGAAAAGTAATATAAGTAATTGATACAAGAGAAGTTCATTCCTCTTGCAAGTAAAATACAAGAGTTGGATTTGATGGTATCAGATATCAAGTATAAAGTAAAGCTTTCTTTTGCACCAGCCACAAACACTTAAATTTTCAGGTTTGAAATCAACAAAAAATATTATGGCATTCCAGCTTAACATTGCATCAAATATTTTCCCGATAAACTTGACAAAATCATCACAAGCAACTATTTTTCTCTCTAACACGGAGTCGGTCCTGGTGGTGTAGTGGAGCCATACTTGCCTTCTAAACCCAAGATCGCGGGTTCAAACCCGGTCTCTCAGGATCGATAGATTTTTTTCGGGCGTAAAAATCCTCAGTATGGCTTCCTTTGGAAGGGAAGTAAAGTCGGCACGATAAAGAACCTCAAGCCTGAAAAGAGAGGCCTCTGAGCAAAATTTGTCGGCCATTTCACGCCCTGGGTTAAATGAGACGCTGATAACCTGAGATGTTAAAGAGCATCCGTAAATAAACAAATAAACAAACAAACAAAACTCTAACACTGACGATACGGATATAAATGTTACCAATGCTTGTTTCCTGCAAGTGTCTCCACATCGTTCAGCAACATTAAAATTGTTTTATAAATGTAAATTCCATTGGAATGTGAGATATTGCGAAAGTAGTAGATCTTCATTTTCGATACTTGCTATTCATCCATATTGAATTATACACTTCTAACTCAAATACTCCCTACTTAGGCCCTTTACTGGTTTGTTGCTAAAATTTCCATCTGCATTTTCATTTACTGACTGCAAAATTCTGTTCCTCATGTATTTCCCATTGGTTCGTTACAGCTTTACTGCGTTTATTTACCTGCATATTTTTACGTTTATTACTTCGTGTGTTCTTGTTAACTTTCATGTTTGATTACACTACCATCTTGAGAAAGAAAAGAAATTTTACGTAATCCGTTACAGGTCTGAGTGCAAGCATTATGTCATCTCCCCTGACGTCAAAAATATAATTTCATTACTTTTTATTGTGCATGCCGATCATAAACGTTCCACGTTAAAGAGCAAGTCAAATTGAAAAATTGTATTGAGAAGTGACTGTATAAATATTAAGGGTGACCAGACGTTCTCTTTTGTTCTTTTTATATATTTTTCCGGAGTTCGGGCGGATTTTTTTTTTTTTTTAACTCATTTAGTGTTCTCCATTTTGTAACTTTATGCCTGAAAGTTTGAAATATCTTTGTAACTATCTATAAATCGAGAGATCGAAGTAGATCGAGGTGCGAAAATACTTTCTTTGCCGCGTTCTCGGTTTGGTCGTTTTAGTTTGAGTGCAGTGTGGATGTATTATCTTGTATTTTTTCCCCCTTGGCCACGTGATTCAAAAGTTAATTAATTAAATACCATTTATGTATTCAAAATGTAAAAACGGAAGTGTAATTCCAGCGGTATCCTGTGCTGCATTTAAGAAAGGAAATAATATATTTGAAATTTAAATTTAAAAATTTAATTTAAAAGTTGTGGATCCGGAACATAATACCTTTGAAATGGGTTACTAAGTAACATTAAATTAACATTTTGTGTTGTCCTTTTGACTGTTGATAATTTAAAGTTTAGCATTAAATTTTTCTTACTTTCATATATAGCTAACTGTAAAATAATTAATAAGTTTTGCTCTAATTAAAAATAAATGCATAAAATAAATAGACATAATTTTATATATAGCCTAAATCTAAATTTGTGTCCTCTTTTTACGAGCAATGTTCTCTTTGTTATCGATGTGAATCTGGTCACCCTATTAGAGCCTTCTTGAAATAAACAACATCCACCACAGGCTATAAGCCCCGTAATTTTGTTCACGGCCAGCCTTTGCCATTTCCAAAGTGCTAGTCGTGTACGGCTAGTTTAGGGGCCTCATATGTGGAGCAGATTATAGCAGGCAGACACGCTTGTTGCAATATAAGGCAGCAGCCCAACAGAGAATGCCAACAAATTTGTTGTATCTACTGCCGCAGATACGGAGACCGAGGTGACCAGTTCCCATAACCTGCGGGACTCTGGTGACGCCTATGATGGGGCTCTCGATTATAGCGACAAGTATCGCAGGAAAAAAACCAACCGAGCAGTAATAAAGAACGGAGGAGGTATGTTTTTTTTATCACAACAATGTAGGTGCCCGTTTAGTAGTAAATGCGAAAGAAGGAATTGGGTTATATTCCCCAATTCTACGGCATTTCGTTTGTCTTTCTTTCTTTTTACTTTCTCACGTATTTCTCCAAGTTCAACTCCATACATCAGGTTTCACCTCATTTCTCCTTCACAAACTATTACTCTCTTCTTTCCCTTTTCTTCTCTCTATTCTATTTAGTACTAAAGTGGCTCATCTCCATTGCTGAATGACTAAGGGCGATCAAAGTAGCTAGTCCAAAAGCCAATAGTCTGTAGTGTTAAATGTGTTAAAATACCATAAAATATATATATATCAATTAGTATATAGTCTGTAAATTACTATATTAATATAGTGTTAATGTTGTAAATATCTAACAGAATAGTTACGAGGGGTTTCACTCGCTTTCGACTTCTAAGTTTCCATTATAACTTTCAAACTAATGCACATAATTCAGTGGCACAGATGTGTTTGTGAGAAGCAGGATAATTTCACAACAATTGTTGCCATCAAGGCATGCCAGGAACTGTATTTAACACAGATTCAAACCCGCGGTACTGTCATATACAGGGCATCCCATAGGAAAAACATCTGGGGTAAAGTCTTGTTGGTCAAAATTACTTAGAAATAAATACTGTCTTCAAAGAAGTTCCTCGTCGTCCAACCGATTCATAAACTCGTGAAAGATTTGCGCATAGACTTTAGTACGCATTGCATTACATTGTCGTACGGAGAAAGATTGGACCAAATATGTGGCACTGCGAAAGAGCACACCAGTTCCATTTTTTCATCATGAAGAGGGCGGTTATTATGGGAAACTATAGGCCCACATAGGTGAACACCTGTGTCGCCCAGTTGTGAACTGACAAGCTGTTGGAACCAATTTTAGTAACTATGATTGCTGTTCTGTTCATTGGGAGGTTTCAATGCTTAAACGGTAGTAACACGATATGCATAGGTACAGTTATACGTTTTTTCTTCTTTCTTTCTTTTTCTTCTTCGCCATCATGCTTGTTAAAAACCATCTCTAGTGGTTTCCGAACTGTAAAATATGCAATAAATTGCCTTTTATTAACGCAGTTTCCTGTATGTGAGGACAGTAAACACGCCCTGATCTACTTTGTACCGGTTCATACTGTATTACACGTGCTGTGTTCCTCGTAACAGAAAGACACGATTATTGTTAATCATCTCGTAATACAAAACAATCAGATGGGTTACATTTCTGGCGAGAACAGGAAAACGCAACTGTCCTCATAGAAAGCATATCACATGCTAGAGAGTAGTCCACAGTTCATGTTTTCAGTTTCCCATTCATTAAGATAAGTCCGTGTAAAATTGAACTGAATTGCATATATTAGTTTGAAAGTTATAAAAGAATAAGTGAAACACTCGATACTTGAAAAACTATTAGTTTAAAAAATAAGTAATTACTCATGTGTTTGTATTTTATTTTTACGTGACACTAATATGTTAAAGTAATAGTAATTTATTCATATATGACATTGCCTCCTTTGTAATTATCTGTTCTTTTCCTCCCTCCGTGTCCAATTTAAGTTCCACGCACATTATATACAGTTGCTGTATGCGGACAAAAGAATGGATTAATTTTTCCTGTTCCCCAACAGGAGTCATATTGCAATTCTGAGAAGTTAATATTCATAAATAATTTACTTACCTTTACTCATTTCAAATTTTTTATCAAATGATGGAATTAAAATCCATTATTAGATTAGTCAATTCATCATTAAAACGAAAACAAATATCTTCTGTTGCGAATATTTTGACGTGCCTGCATTTGTTACGATTCAAAACTGCGAATGTCTAATCTAATTGGTGATTAGCTAAAAGACGGTGCAGGCCATGCTACCTTGAAAATAACGCTTATTGTTGAGTGTTAACTATTAAAGCAGGCTCTTCAAGCTAAATTTGCAAAACTAAAATTGCATTCACTGTTTTCAATAAAAAAATAATAACTTTATGTTATTATGATCATTTGCTTATAAAATCACAATTCATATTAAAATATATAACATTGTTGTTATATTTCCTTACACTACATTTGCCATTAAAGCTATTTATTAATTTATAAGACCACAATCTCAATAATATTCACGTAATGCATATATGCTCGGCTCATTCTGCAAACCTCTTACTTATGCTGCCACAACTGTAATTGCAAAAATTTCGCAACACACACTACTGTCAATGTAGGCAACATTAGGAGTAGAAAACATTGCAATTCTCTGGAAAGGAAGACGAGTAATGTATTAATGCGTACGAAGATGTATCATTGCATCTAAATACAGAAATGTTAAAACTATTAAAGAGAAATTCATAGGTAAGAAAGTAAGTTTTGTGTATGCTATGTTCAATAATAAGTATGAATTACACTTACATCATTAATATAGTCAAATATCGCCTCGTGTCACACTACCCCCCCTTGTTATTCTTTTAAGTTCTATGACAATATATATTTTTAATGGTAGAGAGCTTATAAGGTTATGTAAAAGAAATTAGACTGCAACATTTTCCATTTACTAGAAATGCGACACATATAAGATGCTTCAAACTACAGCATGTTTCACTTGCTTTCGCCCCCAATTTTTCATACAACTTTCAAAATAATAGACATAATTCAGTACTTTTATATATATGGACGCTCTTTAACATCTCAGGTTATCAGCGTCCCATCCAAGGCAAGAGGCGGCCCACAAATTTTGCTCAGAGGCCTCTTCTTTCAGGCTTGAGGCTCTTTGTCGTCCGTAAATCTACGACATGGAACCCAAAGCTTTATTTCCCTTCGAAGGAAGTCATACATAGGCTTTTTACACACGAAAAAATCCATTGGTCCCGGCCGAGATCGAACCCGCGATCTTCGGTTTAGGAGACAAGTATGGTTACCACTACACTACCAGGACCGACACATTTTGTATGCAAAGCATGATGGTTTCATAGAGTAATTGTCACAACCATCAATGCTTGAACATGCTTTCTTATAGTTCCATGGCAGTTCTGCTTATTGCTTATTGCATGTTCTATATAAAGAAATCTGATGGGCTAAGATCAAGTGCCCTAGTGGTGAAAGCTCTTTAAAAATGACTTGGTCTTTGTTTGTTACTCGTAACACTATAGCACGGTGACTGTAAATTGCATAAGAACAGCAAAGTTAAATGCGTCACACAACTGTCAAGCACAACGAATAGACAATTGGTCTTCATGGGCATGCGCAACACAAGGCTTGGAGAATAATGTTCGCTATAAGTTTAGTTCCTTAACCATGATTTTCATGTAACAAGGTGTGGTCGTGTCAAATTTAACTGAATTTAGTCTATCAGTTTCAGAGAGGTACAAAAGAAAATCAAATGCAGAGGGTTAGTGAAACATTTAATACAATGTTCTCTACAAAATGTGAACATAAATTAAAAGCAACGCGCAATGAGTGCCCCATCTCCAGTATAGAAGTTAAGTAAGCACAGTAAGCAATCTGGTAGAGCAGAAACTGACAGACATGATCAGCAGAACTAGTAACCATGTAAGATGTCAAACGTCATTTTACAACATCGTGGTCCGCAGGGTATGACAAGGAGACACTTGTTGCCTAGGTGTTCAGGGCTTGGACTCGTGAGTGGGAGGTCTAAAGTTCGATTTCCGGCAAGGCCGTCCTTCCTGGCGGAGGTTTTTTCCAGGTTTTTCTCAGTCCATGCAAATAGTAAATGCCTGGGGTGGGGGGCTACCCTAAACTTAAGCCTGAAACGCTTTCTTCCTTATTAATAAAAGTGTTTTACTAGCGGTGTCTACAGCGTGTGGTCGTCGGCAGTAAAAACGGGCGTTGAACAATATTTAAAAATAATATATTGACAAAGAGGATTCTTTCAGTCATGCGGTGTTTACAATGTTCATTCTTGTTGCCCTTTCATGGTCACAACTAAAAACTTACGATTTTCCAGTCTTCTATATTGATCTAGAAGTGTTTCGCAGCTATTAAATTTATAATATTTGTAGGATTTTCAACATCTGCTTTAGATTGCCCTATAAAACTATATTCCTTCTATGTTAATTAATTTTGTCTTTAGGTTCTGTTCTGTAAATATCTTTCTCTCTCTCTTCTTATAGCTAAGTGCCTTTCTAAACAATATTTGAGTTTCCAGTGCACTGAATATAACTTTTCCCCAGTAATGATATGAACAAAACTCTTGAAATGGAAAAAAAACAGAGTATTTATTTATTCTGGTAGAACTAAGTATTTAGAATCACATTTCAATTTATAGGCTTATATAATTTTGGTTAAACTTAGATACATAGTTTTAAGATGTTTAATTTTTATTTTATTGCCTTAGAAAGGGACACGTCTGCTATAAATACTTATTTTTTTTACTTTTCTCTACTATAACCTGATCTCCTTTCTGTGTCTATTTTTTTTTATCTAAAACTAGTTCCTACTTGCTACTGTTATCAACAATGTGCTCTGCAGCTGTAGAGAGACGAGTAATCAGAGAGGAGATTGGGGCCACTCTTGCGTTCAGGATCCGTGCGTCACTTCACTGAACCTACTTCTCACCCCCAAAAAATCCACTCCAAATATACGTTGTAGAAGGGAGAGTGGTGTTTTTCCTCCGCCTCTCTTCCTGTGGGAGAAGGAATTCGGGTTCGTTTTATTTGAGCTTCGTCTCATGGCGACCAGACCGCGATTCTGCCTCCAGAGTACCATTATTCCGCTTCGTGGTTATCGCTGAACAGTGAACCAAATACAAATGGAGGATACCCAGCACTTCATTGAAGCCGTTCACCGGTGCGAATTAAATACCTTTAGGGCACCGCTGGATATTGGATTGTATGGTTATTTCCACCCTTGTATATTATTTTGGAAGTTTATCTGTTGATCCAAGCACTTCAGAGGGAAATATAATACGACTCGCAATAATCGTTGAAATGAAAGCCCATATAAATGAGCGAAACGGTGCAGGGAATTACACGCCTATTTTGCATATTCACAGTGCAGTTAAAGAATTAAATTTTAAATGAATACCACGTATATGGAGCTACATACAAGTCCGTTATACCTAGCTGTGTATATTAAATCCGTGTAAATTGAAATATATTTCATTAATTAAATTTAGTGGCCTTTTCTAAATATTATATATAACATAAATGAAAAATAGTGTAATACTTAACAATGTAACTAAAATAATAACTAGGAAAGCAGAAAAGAATAAAACACTAAGAAAAAGTCACAAAATAGTAATCGCTATGTTTCGAACTGTTACTTCCAATTTTGTCCTTTAAATTAGTCTATTAGGTCTCGTTTTTTATTAAATTCGATTCCCTACTATGGCAAAAGTAATATCATATACGATATATACGAAGGCTTTGTTGCTTACATTTTGTAGAATTGATAGTAAATAAATCATTATACACAATTTAAAACGTAATTATAACGCTTGATAATGCTACTTCTTGGTGAGTTCCCTAATACATAAACTTAATGTGTATATCACGTACAATTTTATTACCAGAAGTCCCTCACCGCACAGAGCGTATGCAGAAGAAGTGCAAATCTTAAGAGATAAATAAACTGATAAACGTGTTATTGTTTCTTTGAAAATATTTTGTGTGAAACTTTTATTTGAAGTTGGTTTGATGATTTGGTCTAGTTCTGTCATTCTTTGGAGCAAGGTAGTAGAGGACTATTGTTGGTCGATGTAACTTTATTTTTGAGTTCAGCATGGATAAAAGTAAGAGACGCAAGTGTTGTAATCTTTCAGATAATTTGTGTTATGTTTGTGGAAAGTTCACAGCAAAATACCATAGGAACACAAAATGTATACAATTACAAAAACACTTTACTTTCAGACTTGGTAGCAAAATTGCTGATCGAGATAAAAAGTGGGCCCCAGAACATTATTGCATTACTCGTATACTGGTATAACTAATTTGAAAAAAGAGGTTATTTGGGAAAGTACCATTCGCGTACCTATGATTTGGTGGAAACAGCAAAACCACATGAATGACAGTTGTTTCTGTATGGTAAAAGTATCAGGTTTGACTAAGAAAAACAATTTCAATGTTATTTATCCAAATGCGCCATGAGGAATTAGAACAGCACCTCATAGCGAAAATTTACTTCTCTAAAGTCATTGAAGAAACTGATAGTAATAGAAATAGTGATGTTTCAAATAATTCGATAAGTTCACGTGATTTAATCTACGAACCCTCCACCACTGGAAACGTGGCACAATTGTTCGATCAACTAGGTTTCGATGATATAGTGCGGGATTTAAATTTGTGGAAAAAACAAGCAGAGCTCTTGGGCTCGAGACTGCAACAACAGAATATGCTTGCTGAAACTACTAGAATTACAGTACGGCATTGTTTATTTCCCAGTATGACAGACATATGTACAATTAAAGAAGGCCATTTTCGTTGGTCCAGGGATAAGGAAGTTTTTAAAAGACAAGTTGTTGAAATAAACCTACAAATGTAGAGTTGGCGGCCTGGCGTGCAAAATGATGTTTTTCTTGGATATTTTTTTAACTAAGCCCGATAGAAAAAAAAACCCAGTCATTTTCGGAATCTGTGTATCGTTTTCCATAAGAAGCAACCATTCTCACTCTGGAGCATGACACATTTTTTTTATTGTCTAGTGTAATAAAAGTGGATTTTTAGCATTTATAATTTTATATTGTGGTTGTGAATTATAATTTTAGCATTTTGTAAGTCACTGACTGGAAATAGTAAAAAGGATAAATTAATTACACATTAGGACGAATACAAAACTATACAATAATGTAAACATGAAGCCATGATCACTCTATATGAATATATTCACGCATTGAAATTACACATTGCAAATATTTCGAGGGTAAGATTTCTCATGGTAGATATTCCGTCTGCCACAATCAAGTTATATTTACTGAAACATTTTCAGCCCCAACTCTATTTGTCGGGGCCAGGAGCTGCAGAGACAAGGGAAAATAACTTTAATTGTAGTGCCATCAACATGAACAAGTCAATGTTTCTGTCATTCATTTTCTTACCATACAGCTACATATGGAAGGATTCAAACCCCACTACGTCACCACCTGATGTGACACTATAAAAAGTACAGCTTAAATTTCATGCCTAAGGATAACTCTGGAACTACCTGCAAAATAGTGTGGTTAGATATCTGGCCCATTATCTAAGAGAAAATGTTTGATTTGTTCATAACTTTATGCAAATCAAGTTTTGGTAGACATATTTGCATGCACGATTTAAGTTGTAATAAATGCTCCGCTTGGTGTTTTCATTAACACGCTCATTTATTTCTGATACAAAACAAACATTGGCATTCTTATTTCCTGAGCCGCACATAATACTAAAATATGATTTCATAATCTATATGCATATGGAAAAGACACTCGCTCTAACATAGTAATTATTAACAATAATCAATACTTTTTTCTAAAATATTTGACACAAACTTGGTTTGAAGTTTAAGCAAAGTAGGTATGTTTCTATTTCTATGCAGTTTCACTACTACTACTATACGGAGCATTCTCCCCAAGAGAATCAAAGAACTCGCTAAGCACACAAACGCGCTTATCAAAATTAACAACACCACCACGAGGTCGTTAGAGCGCGGCCTCATGAGGGGGAGGTCTAGACCACCCTCCCTTACTAAGGGTTTTCCAGGTTTATCTCAGTTCTCATAAATGCCAAATGCCGGGGAGGCACTCTAAAACTTAGACTTGAAAATATTTCTTCTTTTAAAAAATATCATTTCCCAGTTTGCCATTTCATCTCATGTACCACCGCCACGGGTGGCCGAGGTCGTTAAGGCACGGACTCGTGAGCGGGAGGTCTGCGGTTCGAATCCCGCCAGGACCGTCCTCCCTGACTGGGGTTTTTTCCAGGTTTTCCTCAGTCTTCATAACTGGCAAATGCCGGGGAGGTACCTAAACTTAGGCCTGGAACGCTTCCTTCCTTTAAAAAAAAAAAAAAAAAAAAAAAAATCCTTTCCCAATTTATCATTTCATCTCATGTATCATCAGTGTCCACCGCCTGTGGTGCCTCAGTAGTGAAAACGGGCGTTAAACACTACTCAAAAAAAAAAAAAATCTCATGTACCACCAGCGTTCACCGCCTGTGAAGCCTCAGCAATTAAAATGGGCGTAAAACACTATTACAAACAATTAAAATAAATAAACAACAGAATTAAACCAAGAATTACATATTGCTTTTACTGGATCTGGAAATATAACAGCAGGAAGCTGTGGATACTGTGACAGTTTTTCAATATGACATCTTCCTTTTTAACAGCCTGTTCAACTATAAAACGAGCGTCATTTTATTTGTTTCCTGTTCTCGATCTTGGCAATTAATATTTGGCATTTAACATCCATTTTATCTTTACTTCACAAAAACAAAATAATATCGCATTTTGAATCACTTTTTGCGTTTTGTCCTAAATTCAAAAGTGGCAACCTTGGAGTCGTTTTTTATATAGGGGTAAAGTTTGTTCATTAATAACCCCACGTGGATGATGCCATTTGAAGTGGTGATAATAATTAGGAGGCTGTATAAAATACATAAAGGGCGTTTGATTAAAGGCGATAACGTTGTGTTCTCCTCCATCTCCTAGGTTGCTTCTAGTAGCTGTGTTATTGTAGTTGTTATTGCCTCGGCTGTAATATTTTTTGGTCGTTTCCACTCAAGGGAGAAGTATCGGGGAGCTTGCTAGAGATTAATGACACTAGAGATATTACTGGGAGACACAATTTATTCTATTTTGTGTTTTGGGAATTTGTATGAGTCACCGTTAGTTAATGAGAACCATATGAACTTCTTGTCTTACCTTCACACAGCCTAGTTCGAATAATCACCACTAACCTTATCATATCGCTAACGATACTACACAAAATAATATCGGTCTAATCAGTTGATTAGCTTGTTTAAAACACAGTAAATATAAACATCGAAGTTTCCCACTTATGACGTTGAATATAAATCTGATGCAGATGAGTCAGTACACTCAGTTTATTATATCACTCTCATTGTATGTCTTAACTCAACAAACTTGATAGTTGTAGTAATTATTTTCCTTGAACTCGCTCACTCTCTGAATGCTCGTAAGAACTGTTTCGACCAACTGACTGTCTTCTTCCTTTCATTCACAATAAAGTACGAATATATATTATATCGTATTGCGTGCTTGTTTCTACTATTGAACTCTTCTTCCAGTCCTACTGAGTGCGAAGAAATGTTTGCATTTCAGTCTCTTGTGGATTTCGTCTTTATGTGACCTAAAAGTTTAAAATAGTGGATAATTTAAAAGAAACGGTATTTCATTAGTTATTTTAACATGACAATATAGTCAGATTACATGTTAGTTGCCCATAGTATGTTAGCCGTTACTGCAAGCTATTTTCCATAAATACTATATTTCAAACATTTGTATTAGTATCTACGGAGTATATAGTATTTACTGCTTTCCAACTTTATATCAAAGCTGGCTTCAAGCTTTCTCTCTTCGGTTTTCTTACTTCCCACATTGTATTTTCTTACTCGTGTCCTTTACTTCAAACATTCTAGTCTCCCACAAAAGCTAACTTCCCTTCAAAATGCAAATAATTATCTCATTCATAATTAAGCAACTACGCTTTCTATTCAAGAGATTACTCCTTTTCCTTGTTGTATCTTACTTCACTTTCCAAAACTATAAACTTCCCTCAGTTCAAGACGCTGCAAAAAGTAATTTAATCAACATCTCCCCAGTATTGTCTCTTAGAAAGGTGCTTCTATGTTGCTAATGTACATCTATAGAAGTTGAAATCGAGTTAAAGATGTCCTCTAATAAAAACAATGGAATTAATTTAGAGATTACAGAACGGAAAAAATTTCTGAATTATCTCAATAATTGAGGTAAAGCCAATCACATCAAAGAATTATGCATTTTAGAAGTGAGATCAAGTTAAACTCCGACCGTAAACCCCAAACTTCCCGAGGCATGTGATAAAATGCATAACATTCTGCAGAATTTATTTTATGCGAAGTTTATTATTGAATCTGTACGCATTCGGAATTTTGGTTGAGCAGATGGTATATGGTAATAATATTGAATAGCGATTGCAATTATGCATTAACAAATTTGACCCACGAACTTAAAGGAAAAGTTTGGTGTTATTAACGATCCATCACATTCTTAATAAGTTCATGAAACCTGAGGCACTAAACATAAAGAGGTCGCTTAGTTCGCACCAAGGAAATTTTAAATGACGTAAATTATTGCTTGAAAAATGCCACCCGGTGTTCTTGATGATTTTGTCTTTTGTTTTTAAATGTGTATGTGTCGATGTTTTCTTGTATATGCGAATCGCATAATTCCAACTGCATGAATATATAAACATCCAAGACAGTACAATTCCAAAAAGTGCATCTTCATTAGCAATAGCTTGATGAGAAAATATGAGTACAATGAATCATACTAAATGAAAAGATAAGATCCAAAGTTCTGAAAATAATATTTTGCTTCCCCTTTTAGATTATTTAGGGGAGAGAAAACATAAATTGTTCTTTTTCCAGCACATTCTACGACACTCGTGCACCTAATGGCTCCTTGGATTAATTTCATACATTGTTCGAATGTATAATTATCTAATAGAATAAGTACATGGCAACCTATGTTTCACTCGCTCTCGGTCTCACCAACTCGTTTTTCGTTTACATTTCAAACCTATAAAGCTAACCCAGTGACGTCTGACACGAACATATCCCGGTGTACAAGAAGCATGGTTAAGAAAGGACAGGTGCTACTCTCTAGCCTATGTGTCGCACTTGCAATAAGAACGATTACACCTTCGTTATCTTCAGCAGTAGTGTAGCGCAGGTGGCCGTGTTATATTTGGGAATCGTTAAGCAATACAGTACGTGCAATACAGTATAAACCAGTGCACAGTGAAACAGCATATGTTTATTTTCCACATTTTTTGGAAAACTGCGTCGATAAAATAGTACGAAAAGTAATTTATTATGTAGTTTAGGGCTCGATAAACAGCAATATAATGCTCCTTTCAGTGTCTGGAGAAGAAACTGGAAGTCACACAAAACAAATCCTAAACTCCTTAGAAACGGAATAAGAGCTGAGAAACTGAATGCAAATACCTCACAAAGGTTCTTGTCTAAACTGTAGCAGGAAAAGGGGTATAAACAAGCCCAAGTTCAACAAGTAGAAAAACGTGCATAGCTGCATGGATATGTTGTTACTGCTGTGCAAGAATGGAAACCTTCCGATAAATAGAAATGATTCCCTAGCGGTTAATGATTCCCAGAATGCACAACCAGGGAGTAAATGTGATTCTCCGATGAGGTGTGATGCCACAAGTGGGCAGTCACATTTCAGAATACGCTTATTTGGGCCGGTAAGAATTCAATGAGGTGTGATATACTTTGTTTTGTCGCCCCTTTTCTTTCATCCAACGGTGGATACTGCAATCTACAGCGTGTGATTCAGTTGGGCAATGAGGAAATCTGTACTCACTTATTTAAACACAATGGTGATTTCTGCCAAGCCCAATATCAATATAGCTGAAATTGTTTCCATCTTTGAAGAATGTGACATTTCTAAAGGACTTGGCCAAAACGGACTTTGTTTCTACCCTCTAGTATGCTTCCTATATACCTTTCTTTCAAGGAAGGTATATCCAAAAAAGCATACTCAAACTGCTAGAAACACTTGACAAAATTTGAGGATTTGACTCCCGGTGTATTAGTGAATACCTTTTGTGATATTGAGAGTCATGCTAAACAGTTGCTAATTACATCGTCAAGCTTCCAGTACACCGGGAAACGTCCGTGTTAAACGTCAATAAATTACGCTCGTTATTCAGAAAGATATAAAGGAAAATCAGAGATTGAAAGTGCGTGATACAATTCTTCGTATCATCAATAAGTACGGTGCTTTCTTTTAATCAGTGAATGCAGCGCACTTACTTATATTCGTATTGCGTTCCAAACACATAAGTTATAAGGAAATCGTGAATAGATTATGAGTGAATTTATTTTGGTAGATAGACTCATAAAATTATAAATATTTTTCATCTTCTTCTAACATAAAAGTTGGTCTGAAAATGTTTTCCAATTCTCAGTATATCACAGCCATATAGACCAGTTCTCCCCCCCCCCACTCTCCTATAAATCTGATGAAAGAGAAGAAAGTATACTAGAAGGATAATTAATGGTGCAACATATTTTCGCTCCCCTAAAATAATATATCAACATGCCGCATTGTGAATGTAATATTTTCCTTCCGCTAATCTTCAATTTATTATTTTTATTAGTTTTTACAAAAGATTGTACCTAAATTGTGTTTCTTCATTTATCTCCATAAATATCATTATGCAATAAAATGTTTCTCCTACAGGCCTACAAATTTTCGTTAAGCTTACGTTTCAAACCTTACCATTGATAAACGTGCAATTATTTCCCCTTGTAGGTATGCATTTTTTTTTATACATTCGGACATTTGACTGTTGTGTTCTCATTTAATACTAATATTAATATATAAGTAGTATGAAAGAAAATAGTGCATCAAGCACTCATTTTCCGTTAGGTGATATAAACATGAACCCCGAATATCCCAAGCTTATTCACTTTGAGAAATATTGCATCAGCAAGTAGCGACGACGTATACCTGCAAAGTGTGTAAATATTCATGACTCAAGGGCAATGCCTAGTATTTATAAATATTGCAATAAGACAAGAGTCAGAGAAAGAGAGAATTCTCACTTATGTTCTATGCTGTTTATGCAGCACTGAATCCTAGACGTAGATATCTAGGTAAATCTGAGAAATTTCGCTGAGATCAAAAAACGTCAATTTCCATGCGGCCTGTCTGAAAAATATCCAGTCATTTCGATATCAAAATCTAGTTGTCAGACTCTGGTGTTTTAAGGCAGGCAATGAGAGTGGATTCAAATGCATGCACGCACAGTCATTTCCGTTTAGTACTCAATCGACGGTGAGACACTGGAATGATGGCGATCTGGCGATCAGAAGAAGAGCGAGAGGAATGTGCTACGTAAACATTTTCTACTCTCCTCACCATGTTCATGCACGCTAGTGCCGATAAAAATAAACAGTGTTGTCAGATACTCGCCCCTGGGTAGAAGTCCAGGGAGGTGCAGGATTTGAGTCAGATGCCTCATTCATGTAGCAGGATGGGTACCCCACATACGCTCGTTAACAGCTCAAGTCCCCCTCGCACTTCAACCCGCAATTGCCTTCTGATCGCCAGACTTGAATTTGGCCTTGAATAGTCTGAGGAGGAGGAAGATATGTTAGGTACTTGAGTCTTGCTAATGGTTGGGTGCCTACGTCCCCAATGGAGACACTCCGGGAGCAAGGAGCATGACGAAGACACCGAGCTGCCAGGTTCTACGGACAGTGACTGCGTAGATGTTGTCCCTAACATGTTTCCCGATAGAACACCGGGACACAGATGAATTCTTCTGAGTTGTTCGAGCCTCTCAGAAGACGCCAAGACAGAACCCTTGACAAAACACAAGCCACCATCACACCGAGCCAGCCTACCTCGCCCTGACACTTTCGGGAATGTGACAGAAGGAATGATATGAAATGGGGGAGCGTAAAATACGTAGAATGTAAATAAACATCCCAGCATTCGCCTAAGTGACATGGGGAAACTGCGAAAAAGCCCAAGGCCAGAAACTGGTCAAAGGAAACTGAACCCGGAACCTCCCGATTGTGAATCTCAAACTTACCTCCTTAGCCAATCCGCTTGGTTTATGTGCCTTTTGGTAGGTTTTCCGACTCGTAAATATCCAAAATAAATAAGGTCGTGATATTTACATTGCTTTGAAGATCATCTCAAAATATTCCAATAGCGTAAAGAATAATGGTATTAGCGTTTATTTCCAAAAGTAACAAGAGATTGTTTTGGATTGTAAAGGAAAACATTAAAAATGGCATAAAAACATTGTGTTGTCAAATATCACTTTTTGCGATAAAACCGCGGAAGGATGTCAACTCCAAAAAAATAAGATAAAATTGCACACACGCTTTAGGGAGCAAAGTTGGCTCGGACACAGTAGTGGATACATAAATATTCAAGTTTTATAAATAAAGTACGGTAGATTCACGTTGTTGTGCATAGCTTAATATATTTTGTTAAATTTCACAGGTATTTAATTCATCAGAACTATTTAATGTATACATTTTTGCCACATGTGAAGTTGCCAGTGGACGCGTTAATGGCATCTAGATTCCATTACCTGAAGAGTTGGGTTAAAACTGTATTATTCAGCATTAAATTTCAAATCTTAATGGTTTATTTTTATTATACATTTTTGTTATATATAATAAATGTTTTAAATGTAGATTTCTCTAATTGTTCGGTCAGTTTCAGCTACGTGAAAGAGAGCAGTAATGAATGAATAGTGTTTAACGCCTGTTTTTGCTGCAGAGGCACCAGAGGCGATGGACACTGGTAATGCATGAAATGAAATGATAGGAATTAAGGTAGAAATCGTTCCAGGCCTAAGTTTAGGGTACTCCCCAGCATTTGCCATTTATGCGACTGAGGAAAACCTGGAAAAAACCTCAGGTATTTTAGAATCTAGACAATAACTATTTTACTAATAAACTTTGCTGAGGAATTGTGCAAATGTTTATGAAGTTGAGAACAATGGGAGTCTGTTTGTAATAAAGTTTTCAGCGCAGACAAAAACTGATTCGGGACCTGAGATTACAACACGAGTTGAGCAAATGTAATTTTTCATCCTTTGACGGATGAGCTCTGAGTAAATAATTTTTCTTATGAGACTGTAGTGCACATTGTAATTCAAACTGTATAAAAAAAGTTTGTTGAGATGTTGAACGAAGTAAAAATAATGAAAATAGAAAAGTTAACAACAGAATTAAATATCGGTTTAATTTAATTTAAACATTATGTATACTTGAATATCCGCATAAATAAGATTCTCGGGGTGAACAGACATTCTGCTGAATTTTATTTGTAAATGTTAAAACCATTCATGCGCCGTAAGGTCCGAAATTTGCCCCTGTGCGATCCCTTCAAAGACTTATGTGCCCATTTGTTTGTCTACACTATAGTGTGCCCAACTACTGTCTTGAACTAGAATAGAATGCTTTCTAAGAGTCTAAAAAAGCCTGGAAAATCAATGAGAAGACTTGGAAAATTAGAGTAATTTTATGCACTTATCTCATCAAAATTATTACTTATATTTACTACTTGTTGATTTTGTTAACATTTTGAAATGTTTATAACTTTAACAGTACATATCTCAATGCATATTTTTAAGTTTAATTGACTGGTCTGTGTATCTTAAGTGCTGCATTAAGTTTAACTCAATCTTTCCAATAGCTCCTCTTTAAAATGCAGCATCTTCTCTCTCGGTTTCTTTTATAGGATGATTCTCTCACTGGATGCCTCAAATTATTGTGTATGAAATTTGTTATTTAGATAATGGCTTGGCCAATTTATATAAACATATACTTTCGGCAATATAAAACTGCATGGTTTTTTTTTTTTTTTCGTTTATTTACAGATGCTCTTTAACATCTCAGGTCATCAGCGTCCCATTCAAATCAGGGTGTAAAACGGCCAATAAATTTCGTCATTGCATCTCGGCAATGTAAGCAAATGCATACCGCGTGTTCCTCATTCTAAAAGGCTGGCAAACAGGTTCCTTTAAAGCTTGCCAGAAGGCAATCAGCACTGAATTTTGTGAAAGACGTGTACCAACAAAGTATTGCATTGCATCCTGAAAATGGTTAAAAAGCTACAGCAATGGGAAACCTTCTCACTCACGTTCAAGAGGCCACAAATTGCCTAAAGAATCAAACAATCTAAAAGGGGGAGTACTGGCGTCACCGTCAAAATAATTACGAAAACTTTCCTAAGAGATTGGTCTCCCATATTCCACATGTCAAAGAGAAGCAAAAACACAAACTACCATGTGTCATGTGTTCAGAACTGAATGTTATGGGCGGTGAAAAAACTGTTTGGTTATGTTTATGATTTAATTTATGGTTTATTCAGAACCCTGGAATTTAATACGTCACTTGTTTTACCGATAAGATATTGTTTCTCTGAGCGGATACATAAGTTCTCATAAAAACGCGTATATTACAAACAAAATAATCTCTTGTTGTGCATTTTAATCATAGAAAATCGGAGTATAGTGTCGCATGTGTCGGAGAAGAATGGGAAGCAGAGGATTTTCAGTGTAGATTATCAGCAAGCCCTGTCTTTGCATCCTTGAAGGTATGTATGTACCTATAAATTTACAACTTATTGTCTAAAAAACACAATAGTTTGGGGCCTCTAGCAAAATATCTAGAGTCTTAAAACTTTTGAAGAACATTGCATTATCTATACACACAAGGGCGTTTCATAAAGTAACAGACATTTATCAGTATTTCCTAAAATGAAAGTTCCAGGTAGTTCTAGCGTACGCAAAGAGAAGATACATTCATTGAGAAGGAGTTAACACTGTCTAATTGATGGTATGGAGTACTTAAATCAGTAATGCAACATAGTGAAAATAGTGGCGCCCTTAGCTCTGTGTTTCGCAGAGCGGTACCTAGAAATCATCGAGTTTTTGCTATCTGAGGGTGTGAAAATTCTTGAAATTGATATAAGAATACTAACAGAATGGAGAGGAAAGATATACGAGAAGATAGATGCGTTTAAACACTCGTGAACTTCAATCTAAGATAAGTTATTTGTCGTCCAGCACGACGGTCACGGTGGAGCAGATGACGCTATTTTTTGAGAAAACGGGAGAATTTCTTTAAATGTTCAGGCCAGAAAAATGGAAATCAGAACTGATTCTGCCCATACTATTGTCACGGAGGTTGTTAAGTTCACAAACTGTACACACGGTGGGTACCTAGGGCCTAACGAAAAGAGATTATTCGTATGTGAACTTCCACATTCTTTTGGTATAACGATAAAGGTGAGAGTTTCCAGGCAGAGAACGAAACTTGAGTGCATCTTTACGATTACGAAAGCTAGAGAGAGATTCTTAAGGAACGATGGCCCCTGTGGCCAAGTAACTCAAGTCTCAACACTCCTCCAGAAAGATCCTGTTGACTCTCTTCTGGAATATGAAAGAACTGTCAGGAAAGGGATAAAATATTCAATATTGAAAGAGCAACATGGAGCCGTCGCAGGGGACTTTTGTCTAAGGGCCTTCTTCTTCTTCATGATAATGCATGGTCTCACATGGGCTCTGCAACTCTCGATACTTCAGAGAATGATATTAAGATATAAAATCTCACAGATCGTTCATACAGTCCTGATCTGTATACTTCTCAGTTTGTCATATGCTTGCACCTCTGAAGAATGCTCTGAGAGTAGAAAGATTTGTGGTGATGATGGGGTGCATATCTGGCTGCAGGCACAACCAAAAGCATTTATTTCTAACGAGATAAAAGATAAACCAGCATGGAAAGTGGATATTGAAAAAGTGTAATTATAAAATAATGGTACATCATTATATGTAGAAAATATCCGGAAATATTAAAGTGCAGTTTCTTTCCATACTTCTTTACATTTTTTGAAGCAACAACAAGAAAGTTTATATGTTCATCCATCATTAATAATTAAAGAATTTTTGTGTCAATTTTAGAGACCAAATCTCAAAATGGGATTGATACTTTCAGCATCATAAATGTTTATATAATTTAAACTACCTTTTAGCATTAGTTATATACTGCGGAGCCTTGTATTGGAGTTCAGTGGTTCGACCGTCCAATAGGCGTCAAGGAACAAGGCAGATGTACATGCACTTGCTGGCGTGTTTTTCCAATCCCACACTCTGTCGACTGGAGGGTGGCACCCAAAGAAAACAACTACCTATTTCTTTCTTTCCCTCTGGTTATCTCTCTTTCATTCCCTCTCTACTGGCGGAATCTTGGCTTCCGTAGTCCTCGCCATGTTTTCCAATGTTTCGCCAGCAGTCGTCATTCGAACACTGCTGCAGATAGAACAAGGGGAGCGAGAAATTCCGCCGACATCCATCCGGAAACCTCTCTAACTCATCTTTTATCCTATCCCCCGGTTCTTTCGTTCTAATTCGATTACACTAAGCGAGCTCTGGGCGGGCGTATAGCGTTACAGATATCGTTTTGCCATGCCAACATTCATGAAGTTTATCGGCAAAAGCATCCAACTGGTTAATGGGCGATTACCGGGCAATGATATTGCCCACAAACAGCATTTTCCGCTTTAAAGCTGGTAATTTCAGCGTTGCAGGTGTTAGAGGTCAAAATGCGGCTTGGGGAAACATATTCGATTACCCATTAATTACCCACAATATAATGCCATGATTAACTTTGCTCTGTGCTGGTATTTAATGACTGGTGGTTGTTTGGAAATTAGAACGGATTTACTAAAATAAAAACAATAAAAGTACAGTCAGATATAAAAGTGCAGAATTTCACCGTAGAAACGGCAAATATTTTAATTAGCCACGCTAAGAGTCGTTCGAGTAACGATGCTCAAAGTAAAGTACATTCCAAGCATAAAGAAATCTGAAATATAAACAATAAAGTAGTGTCATAAATATATAAACATTCCATAGCGATTTAATTTTTTTTTCTGACATAAACCAGAATTAAAAGTTAATTACTCCATTCGTTTAAGATAAGTGCATTTGTCCTCTACACTTCACCTTTTCATGTTTCTGTGGAGAATAGACAAGACAGGCCTATTGTTTATATTGTAAAATAACTACTGCATTACTAAATCAATTTTTATTTTGTACTATTCTAATATTTCATTAAAGCTAAAAATGTCTTTATAAACATTTAATATTGAAACTGATCCATTGTATTTTCCAAGCGTATGCAATTCCCATACAGCCATAGTTTACATTTGTCACATATTGCACACTCTTTTGGGTGGTTTCATGCTTTTCATTGCAATAGATGCACCATATATACAGTAATTTTCATCATCAAATTGTCGTATTTCCTTGATGTAACTGCCCAGTCTCATCTTGTAATTCCATTTTCTTTGTGCTTTTCTTTGCTTCCAGAGCATTTTTATTGGAGACCTTGTTATTGTTGTTGTGCTGGTGTGAAACATTTTCTCTGAATTGTGGTATAAGATAAATATCAGAGACCTCAATCGCCATCTTATTCTCTTAACATTCTCTGTTGAAGACATAGGTAGTAGTGAACGTTCCATGAAATGTAGAACAACATGCTATGTTTTCTGAATTTAAATCAGTACTTACTTCAATAAAAGCCTCTTTCTAAAGTACTTCCATATTATAAGGAGACTGCCCAGCAGTTCAAACCCTTTTATTACATTTTATGAACTGAGGACTTTGACGTAGACTTCCTTTATGACAGTCTCCTTTGCATAATTTTTATTTGTCTATTTGTTTGGTTCATTTATGGACGTTATTCACTTTTCAGATGAAACGACCGATAAATTTTTCTCAGAGGCTCCTTTTTTCAGGCTCAAGGTTCTTTTATGTGGCGTAAACATTTCGACATGGCACCTATGGTTTTACTTCCTTCCCGAAGAAAGTCATACTTAGGACGTTTACTCTTGCGATCGCAGTCGATAGTCTAATGTGATAAGTGGGGGAGGAGTTTGTTGATTCAATTGATTGTTGAGGATTGATATCGATTTCCTCTTCTGCTGCCTATCGATATCGCCGTGCCAAGTTGGTGCATTGCTGGAATGTTATGATCCTCTTAGGCCAATGGGAGAGGACTGGAAATTATGTAAAAGACGAACACGAATCGTAAAGCTAACTATAACACGATTTATTTATATTTAAATAATTTTATCTTTTAAGGGCTCCTTTAAGTTCTGAAAGTAATGATGAGTGTTGGCAACTAACTCGATGGATTTCAGTCTATCACTGTACGGTAATTGTACCAAATCTTTCACCGTTCCACTGTATCAATATTTTCGATAAGCCTCCCTATTAAGAGTTTGCGTCTTTCTACCCCACAAGCTCTCCGATTGACTGCCCTTTTTAACTTTTATTCCTTCTGTTTTCCTCCTGGGTTTCGTTACGAAATGTTGTTTACAAGTTATTACACCCACAAGATTCTGTTGCATCAATAGATTTTTATTGCCCGGCCTGTCCTGGATTTTAACAAAAAACTAACCCTTCCGTCCATTCATACAACACCAAGGGGACCTGACCCACTCTTTTTCCCAACCAATTTTCAAATTCTTAGCGACGACCACCCTTATGCAAAGCTTCTTACAAAATATATACAAAAGATGTACAGGATCAGCTGGCTCTTTTTATGCCGTTCCCAAAACACCTTTCCCGGTTTATGTCTAAAAACTTTGTAAACAAGTTGTTCTACTACACAGGAAATACGCAAAATTACTCAACTATTAATATATACACATATAAACCATTTTGTGTTATCTCACTCTACGTCTATGAGACAAGTATGGTTTCCACTAGACTACCAGGATTGACCCTATGCATAATCTGTAACAGTATAATCGCTAGAATGTATCGTTATAATCTTATCAATTTCTTGATATAGATATACTCTATGGCGGTATTATTTTGTTGCTAATGGAAGCATGTTATCATTAAGATAGCATTATCTCGACAGAAACTGATACCTCCAACCGACCAACAGACTCTAAATGCATTTCACTGTCAAAATGACAGAATCTGTTCAACGGGACGGATGAATTTGATAAACTGCCTGAGGTATTCCAGAACTACATACAACCAGCTTGATAGAGTGACTAAAGCAGTAGTTGCGGAAACATTTTCGTTCATGGATATATAAGCACGTGAGAAATGAAGATGCCTACAGTAATAACGGTACCTGTAACCATTCTCTCTTTTTCTGAAGATGAATCTTCCGGTTTGCTTCACTCTCATATTTGCTAATACTTTCTAAAGATTCTGCAAATCTGACATATCAGTTTCGTCTAAGTTAAAGGTTCTTACCTTAAGTGCATTGCTTTCGGTATCACTTTGAAGACCCGCATGAACCATACTTTTTACATCTCATTATTGGAGCATGTTTGTGCTCTCTGCAGTTATCAGGGGAGATTTTCATTTTTACTTTAAATTTTGTAGCCATCAACTCTGCCATTATCTTCACTAAATCGAAAGGATGTTGTTATGTTTATCTTTATATAAAACTGCAGAAACACCATAGAACATTTTCTGTAATGGAACAACATGTGCTTTCAATTAACGTGCTAGGTCGGGTGAGAACGCAGGATAAAATTTCCTTATTCTAAACACCAGGAGCGGGTATATCCTTATTTATTCAATATTGCAAGATAGTTAAAGGAAATTCAAACTTCCTCGAAGCTGTTGAAACTGATTTTGGCTACTTGTACAGTGGACATCTAAATTATCTTGATCATACTTGTATTCTCTTTCTTCATTATATCCTGACAATTTATAATTAATATATAATATTAAACTGAAATTTAAAAAATATAAAAAATTCAATTTGATTAAGAATTTTATAAAAGCCTGTCTTTTTGATATTCTTTTGTAACTGTAAAATTGATAAAGTCCTGAAGTTGCATCCAAAGTCATGAATAACTGCACATCGACAAAACGTCCATATCTGATAGATAAACATAAACCATAAAGCAATCTAGCAAATTTGCAGCCTCAGATAGAGTATTTTGTGCATGATAGAGTGAACAAAAACGTTATGGTATTTGAACTCTGAGCGTTGTCTTCCCTATATATCTCACACACCTCAGAAAATATTTGTACACCCAAAAATATCTCGGAATTTCCGTAAATATTAAGGCTCAGTTGCAGTGTGGTAAATGTTTATCGATCTCAAGCTCACAACACTAGTGGCGACATAATTCAAATGGTTTTACTATTATTCTTAATAACACTTACTTCGTGGCTGCTGTCGAACAATATATAAGCTCCAATGTTGCATCTTGCAGCAGAAATTATTTACAGATGTATTAGGGTGATAAGAAAATGCATATCATCTTACGGAAATTGCATATATAAGCTTTGTCTCATATCTGAACCTACTTCTGCACAAGTCTTGGACATTAAGGCATTTTTACACTCTTAAACAAAAATATTAACAACTTTCAAAACGCACTTCCGATTCGGAAAATACGGGAAGCATTCGCTGACGGTGGGTTCGTGTTTAAAGTTATGCCATAAACAGGAAATTCGTCTATTTGAACCGTGTGCTCTGATGACCGAGCGAACAAAAGCACGTTTCTAGTAATATGAAGTACATAGGTTCGAATTCTCGCTAGGCTTGGGTTTTTTATTTGTTATATTTTGAAAATAAAATTAATTTTAATATGTGGCATTTAAATGGACTAGATATATTTGAATTAAAGACAATTATATTCAAACATAAAACTGTAAATTAATCATTTTCGATTCAAAGTAAATGCCTTAAAACTCAAACAAGCATTTGTAATTGAAAACTATATTTTCATGTGTCTAATAAACAATATTTTACTTTAAAAATTAGTAAATAATTCACTTATGGGTAGGATTTGAAAATTGATACTGCTGGGAGCTGGAGAGATGGCTAGCGACGTATGAGGGGGCAGGAGGCTTTATCTGCCAAGGAAAACATTACGCACTGCATGTGTATCACTATCTATTCAAATACTTATAGTTTGATAGTTGCGTTGTCAGCACATTCCTTTGACTAGCCATCTCTCCAGCTACTAGCAGTGGCTGTCATCTCATGCTTTAACCGCTCGGCTATCAGCGTAAGACTAAAATGAACTCTTATGTTAATGGTGACGACAAAATGAGGCTAAAAGCTGTAGAGAGATGCGCAGAGTCATGCCGCTATATATTTTCCCCTTAGATGTTAAAGTACTCCCTTATCATAAAAAATGATTGCTCTTAATTGAACCAGTCCAGGATAGAATCATTTTTGCGTTTATTTTAAATCATTTTTAAAATTTCATCATCGGAATCATATATGATGTAAAATGGATAGCCATAATCTTCCCAATGATTCATTTGACTTGGTGGCTGTGTGCTTTATCATGAACATTAGTCGCCTGTGATGCCTCAGTAGTAAAAACGGGCGTTTAACACTATTAAAAAAATGAACATTAGCTTCAAGTGAGAGCATACCTTTGCAGCGGTTTTGAATAACTCCAGATAGACGTTTAGCAATTCTCCGAAATGGAACAAGAAAAAGAGCTTCAAACTTCAGTTTAGGTCTTTTGTTTACCTCTGAAATCAATAGTGAAGGCATTTATTAACAGGAGAGTTTCCACTTTAATCGTCAGTTGCACGTTGGGAAGTCAAATTTGCAGCTGTTTATTAAGAGGTGCCAAGTTTGTGGCTGATTGTTGAAGGATGGTGATGTTTACTGTTGACGCAGTACATCACTGCCAAGAAAGAAGTATGCGTTGAACCCTCCTGCTGCCGCGATCCTCCTCCTGCTGAAATTACTGTGAGGCTTTTCTGGAATGTTACCAGGGGAGAGAGGGATAGAAAGATCAATGAGAAGACACTGTGGAAGTTGCGGATTAAAGTTTCACCATTTATTAAACTGTTCACACTTCACTTTATTGCTCCTTTTCCTTAGACGACACTTTCTTACCATTAGCAAGGGTATGGAAAGTTTTAAATTTTTACTGACCCTGAACTTTCAACGTCTATAGTCGATCGCATCGCATATTCAAAATAACATTATCAATATCTTCCAAACAAACAGAGTTTTACCATTCCATTTCACGAGTTATATTTCTCTTTGTCTAAATTGAACAACCCTATCTCACTTCCCGAAGTGAACTGTATATCCTTGTCTCTCGAGTTAACTGCCTACTCTGGTCTTTCAAGTCAAACTGCACACCGTCTTCTCTCAACTCGTAGTGAACTAAACAACCTTTAAAAACAACTTTTACTAGACTTTCAAAGCGTCTTTTAGGAAAATTCAAATTTCTAAACATAGTCACCAAATTTCCTTCCTATTGGCTAAATCTCTTGTCACTGAAAGTTTCTCGAAAAGACGTTTTGAAATCTGAGAACTCGTTGCTAGTCTTGATTCATTGTATGTTACCTAGAAACGTTTTTGAGGAAGCGAGAATTTGTCTTTTTTAACAGACGGTTGCCCAAGGTGAAAGCTATTCGCCAGACTTTTTCAAGGACATTTTTATTTTGATGAAAAGAAAGGTCCCCTAGTTATTGAGTATATAACCTTGCTTATGGCATCATTTTTTTATTTGATTTATTTTCGGACGCTCTTTAACATCTCAGATCATAAGCGTCCCATTCTATTCAGGGCGTGAAACGGCCGACAAATTTTGCTGAGAGGCCTCCTTATGGCACCAGAAAGTAGCTTTTGTTACATGAAAGTTTTCGTCTTTCCTGCCAAGATTTGCGATTCTGGAACAATTTACAATCTTTTACATAATTGTGTCAGTCCTGGTGGTGTAGTGATAACCATAATTGCCTTCTAAACTCAAGATCGCGGGTTCGAACCCGGCCAGGAGCGATGGATTTTTTCGAGAGTAAAAATCCTAAGTATGGCTTTCTTCGGCAGGGAAGTAAAGCCATGGGTTCCGTGTCGTACCTTTACGGCTCGAAAAAGCACCTCAAGCCTGAAAGAAGAGGCCTCTGAGCAAAATTGTCGGCCGTTTAACGCCCTGAGTTGAATGGGACGTTGGTTATCTGAGATGTTAAAGAGCGTCCTTAAATTAAAAAAAAAAAAAAAAATCAAACATACTTGTATTATGAAATACTAATGAAGGTAAATTAATTAATTAATTGTAGGGGGTTAAATCTGAACGTCCCGTTGCAAGGTGATGTTATATTTTCGGTTAAACATTTTTAGTCCTCATTCACTTGGGTTCGAACAAACAAAACTAAAATTCAGCTAGGCAATTTACTTATCGCGTGGTTTGCTTTTTCTGTAAAATGCTCACTAGAGAGCCACGTTTAGTCACCCTTCATTCCCCTTCTGTATCTATACACCAGCTGAGATTGTACTATAAGCTTGAAGTGGCACTTGCCTTCTCAGACCACTTCTAGACAACCGCAGAAAAACGAACTTTATCTTTTTCCTTGTAAGATCAGCAGACTCATATCGGTCTGCACTTCGTCATTCATAAAGCATTGATTCTCTTCAATGCTGTCATAAATCTTTTATTTCCGTTCATCCGTGGTGACAGAGTCGACTGTCATGAACATTCGTCCTCCCATTGTTAAACTATGCACCACTTTCTGACACTTGACACTTTCTCATAGACTACAACAAGTTTCCGATACATGTCAGCATTTAAAAAACAAACATTGCAGTCGGCGGAATTATGAATATACGCTTTCATTTTTAAAGATCGCTCAACAAATTAATATTTACGCGCCAACAACTGCTCCACTGAAGACAGCTAATGAGATGTGTATTGCAACAAAACAACTACAGATCACACAAGGCAATTTTTATTATTGTTGTTGTTGTTTTTATAATTATTTATTATTAAAGTTCTTATGAGTTGATTAAGAAAATAAAGTATTTATATAAACAGCGTGTTTATGGATAAGAATCTACAAAAGCTTTAAATAATGTATTGTTCCTTAGTTAAGAATATTTTAAAAGTATATAAATAAAAGCTTCAAGGATACTTGATAGAAAAATTTCAGCTTACAAATAAAATTAGACATATTAAAGATACAGAGAAATGTTTATCAATATTTTTAACAACGAGTAGACTGTCTTGTTCATCTTAATCATAGTACATAGTTTAAGTGCTAACAAGCATATGATGTTATGTTCAGATCACGTCAACGTTTAATTTTAGCTGTTGATTAGCAGAACAGCACGTTCATGACTTCATCCTGAAGCAAAAATTCCCTAACCAACTCGACCAACTTATGAAAATGGGAGTGTCCCAAGCGGAAGATAATGTGCCTTAGCGAGCGTGGTAGAATAATCTGATTAAGACAGTTAATCGAAACAGCCCAGTTTCGCATCACTTAATCACGTAATGATGGGACGCCGCCGTTATGGTGGTGATCGCATCATATCCTCCACTTCACCCAGGTGCCAATTACATGTGCATCAAGCGCTGTAAGTTAAAGCTTGTTTTCGTAACCAATTTTCTAAATACTTCCCAATAACGTTTTTCTTGATAATTTAACTGCCACGCCAAACGTAAATGAGTATTTAAAGACAATAACTGAGATTTGCGCTGCAAAATGTTTTTAAAATTAATTAATTGTGCTAAAGTTTTATCACAAGCGATGTTAATGAAACAGGCTCAGTAAGGGAACTGATTAAGTGATAGATTTATTAAACTTTGTTTTAAAAACATAATCAAAAAATACTTGTACACGCACACGAAAGTACTGAGTAGCGAGGACAAGGCTCTCACATACTATTTCAGTGGCTTTGATCAGCATGAAACTAAAGCTTTCGTAAACAAATAGGAGACTAATATGGATTTGCATCTGGAGAGGTTACAGGCTGAGTACGAAGAAATGATTCTTCCCAAATATGTTTCCAGTCTTCCATGTATCTATTAGGTTGCTACATAATGTAAACCATGCTGGTCAGACCAGCCGTCTCTCTAATCAACATTCGACATCCGCGTCTTGGACTGTCCCCTCAAGGACATGTTTAAAACGTTTGGGCTCGAGAGAGAACAAGGGCAGAATTAAGTTTGGGAAGACCTACGAAATGAATTCGACTTCTTTCAGCTTTTAATAGATTCAATTCCAAAGTGAATAGATAGAAATTTTGCCTAGATTAGCAACTGAATCTGATTTATTATTGATGAATCACGCTTGTTATGCAATTATGTATTTTGGAAAATTTTGGTAATGAAATATTCTTTTCGCCCATTCCATTCAAAAACCTTGGTGCCATGGCAGTAAGAACTGGCATAAAACAAAAGCATAAAAAGAAAGGAAAAAGAAGGTCGCAATATTTAAACTATCCGTTCTAAAATCTGGGTTATACGATCATAATTACCATTTTTGCAATACATGTGAGTTACTTTGTAAATTAAAGCGGTTTGGTATGGGTGTTGTTATCGTCCTTGTTTTGTTGTTCTTGGCCCCACGTTGGGCGCCAAATTATGAAGCGATTTGGTATGGGAGTTGTTATTATCGTCGTTGTTGTTGTTGGCCCCACATAAGGCGCCAAATTATGAAGCTGTTTTGTAGGCTCCGGCTATGTGCCCCAGGTTGGACACCAATCTTGAAGTGATCTGTTGTCAACTTCGAGTGGCATCACGTTTTAATGCCATTTTTGAAGTGGGTTTGTAGATTTATTATAAGTGCTTCGGTATTGTTCCCCACGCTTCGATGACAACAATTTCCCAGGGTGAATTCTACTATTTGGTTGACTCGTACTCAACAGTATTAGAGAGTTTCTATAGTGTAAATAAGCACGCGTTGCAACATAATATATATTGACATTTTATTATGTACAAAATAGTTCGCGTCCCCTAGTATTTTGCATATGATATACTTAGCTACGCTGATACAATCATTTTTCCGCGTGTGACACTTATATATGAGTGCCAAGGCGCGTGAAATTGAAAGTCGAACTTACTGTACTGCCAACTGTTTCTGCGAACCGCTTCGAACTGAATGAGGAAATACGTCTCGCTGCGTATACAACTTAGGATTGCTTCTGCGAACTGCTTACTGCCTCTGTCGCGGTGTATCTTATATCTCGCCGTATGTAAAATTTAAACATCCTAAAAACTGCATGTATCTTGCTGGGTGTAGATCTTATTACTGCGTCTCGCGGAGTGGAGAACTTGAAACTGAGGAGAACTGCTTCTGCGAACTGAATGCTCTAGAAGAACGACTGCTCCTTATATATTAAATTCAAATAAAATAATTGTTGGTTTTAACCATGCCATCGTAGTCACAAAGGCATGCGCAATCTTCGCGTATTTCTTTAAAAAGTTTGAAACATACATCTAATAGTTGAGTTGGCTGGTTAAGTTCACGCACTATTTTTTTTTTTTTTTTAAGTTTAAAACATTTTGTAGGCATTGGATATTTTAAAGGACTGCTACAACAGCCGGTTGGGATCAAATCCCCAAACGCATTTAAATGACCTGGACTTTATTAATCCTACAATCGCAGTCCTTTAAAAAAAAAAAGAGGGGCTTCACATTTGCCCCTCGGATTCAGTGTATAAAGTTTTATGATTCTTTTGTTGGTTTTCCAACCTGCCAAAATACCAAAGAGCTTTCTCTTTTGTTGACATTTAACTCATGTGTTAGAATTATATATAAAAACCCAATTCATAATGTGTTATTTGTATAAGCCTCTTACAAATTGGGACATCTATCACAGTAGTATGAATTACTTAAATTTGATCGTTTTTGTTTATAACTAGCCCACAACTTATAAATATAAAATTCATTTGCTAGTCCGGAATGTGAATAAAATGGAACGTAATATTACTATTGGCTTCCTCATTATGCCTTACCCGATTTTCTACCCACCTTAACACATTGTTACTTGAAATGTGGCCTAAGTCAAACATTGAAGAAAATAACAGCCGCCTGTGTACATGATGTGCCTGTTCAAGATGTAATAATTCAGTATGTACATCACAGTGCTACATTATTCGACCCATCTTCTTCGCTAACGGTGGTTACCACAGTCTACAGAAAATCTTCCGTGATCATGTGAGTCAGTTGAGCAGTAAGGAACTTTGTACTTACTATTTTCAATGGGGATGCCAACAGTCACACCTCCATGTCAACATGGCTAAAATTCTGTTCCGTTTTTTAAGACAGTTTCATTTCTAAAGGACTGGGCCATTAAGACCTTACCTCAGCAGGTTTCTTCATGTAAATGTGTATTCAGGTATGGATATTGAGAATCTGTTGGAACCAATGATAGTAACAGAGACTTTTCTGTTCCTTGAGGTTCCTAGAGGTTTCAACACTTGGACATCAGTAACCTATCTCCTGTGGTAGTTTATGCAAGGACATATTGAGGAAGTTAAAACACTTTTCAACTCTGCAGGTTGCTTCTAGTAGTTTTTGTAGTCTACTTTGTGTACATCCAACAATTTTCCCTTTGCTTTCAATGTCTTCACCAGATCACCGACCCCAAACGCAGAATAAGTAGTTTTGGGTGTTCCTTTATCGACGCAGTTTTTCGGTATATGCGAGCAATAAACTGGCGCTGTTTCACTGTGTACCGGTTCACGCTGTATTGTACGTGCTGTATTGCTCGTAAAACAAAAGCACTTGATCACACTACTGCGAGGACAGCAACAAAACAATGTTCTTCACTGCCATGTACAACAAATGGGCTTTCTCCAATTGTATCCTCCCGTAACGTGATTCTTATACACCAAAATCCAAATTGCGATGAATTATACCCATAAACTTGAAAGTTATAAGGGAAAACAACGAGCTGAAAATGTGAAATTCACTAGAAATATACTCTATATGAACATTTAATAATTCTTTCGAAGTGTATATTGTGCGCTAAAGACTGATTATTTAACAATAAACCGTTTCAGAATTGTGCTTTAAGTATTTTTTCTTATATCCAGTTCATATTACATGACATTTGGTGCAACTGTCAGTAAGGATACTCGTATATAGTTGACAGACTCTAGTCGCCTGCATAAGTTGCAGAATATCTTCTATTTAATAAAAAGTATCCAAGTTTCACGTATTACTATGCATTTTGGTATATATGTGTAATGGCGGCGGACTGCCTCCATAGTTCTGGGATTAATTCAGCAAACAATGTAGCCAATTGTAAAAACGCTGATAAAATGTTTTATTTTTGAGTCAAGGCGTTTCTGAGGACGTAAGTCGAGAAGGAGTTTTATGATCCATGCTTATGTCTTGTTATGTCTCCAACATCAAAAGTTCATATACATTCAGGACAATAAAAAACTTTGGATAGTAAACTGTTGCATTCGTTGTCTCCTGACTGCATTGACAAACTTCCAGTACAAACTTCATAGAAGACGCAATAAGATCTAAGCATTTTTTATATTCATAGAACCTGTAACTATAAAGAAGTTTAAGTTTTTACGTCTATGATACAGGTTTTGATGTGGTTTTTTTCCCTTGTTGCTGCTACAGTCTATACATTGTTTATAAAAGTAGTAATGGACTTTTTATTGTACCAGTTTTAAAGTACATACCAGTGAGTACAACTGTCGCATAGGCCTTACAGCCGTACATGCTAAACTCGTCCAATCAAAATATACATACCTACATACATACAGACCTACATATAACTATATACACACATCGATAATTTTATATACAAATACATAAACATGCATAGCACACTTACTCTTGAGTCCCTCTTCCATTTACTCACACCCTCTCTCCAACATTCCCCTCTTCACTGTAACCATTAACCTTCTTTGTCAGGTCTTCGCCAGAAATACTCCCAAATTGTGTATCTCGCATGCGCCAACACTCCCCGGAAGATGTTCAAACTTCTATTGGATTCAAAAAAATCTTGTGTTAAAGGTTCAGTTCTTAAAATCTCCGTTTCCCTGCGTTTTGTCAAATAGAAAAGTAAAAGAGACTTTTCTTTGCTGACAAATCTGAACTGGGTAACGAGTTTTCATCATGACTAATTAAAATGGAAACTATATAATGCGCAACAATTATATTACTAATTTTTAAGTTGACATACATCACGATGAGCTACTTAGTAATAGATTCTCCGGCAAACTACAACTAAAGTTATATTTAAGCTTTCTCAAATAACTGCTCCTTTTTTCTGATCTCTTATATTTACATCGTTGACGTTCTTTGACAGAAACAATCCCTAGGTAACAGCCTCTTTTCCCTGTAGTATTCCATCAGTAACATGCTATTCTCTTCAGTGTCAAAAATAACGTTTCCACTGAAGACGTAATGACAGATATTGTGTACAATACTAGAAGAATAATTTACTGAAAACTTGTTTTTAACTCAGTATATTTGGAATGTTTCTATTTTGAAAAAGTTTATTATTGTACACTAAGAGTTAATTTTCCTATAATACTGCCCAAAATGCTTAAATATTTAAAAATTTTGAAAAAGAGTTTCAGAGAAATATTTTGATACTACCCATGTCTTTTATTTGCAGTAAAAAATGTTGCTTCCTAGAATAATCTTGAAAATGAGAATCCAAATTACTCTAAATATTATCAAACATTTTGCAATATGTATGTTTGAGTTGAGTTTCCTCTTCTTTGAAGGATCTTCTACTAAAGGCACCGTTTCTTGGTAAACCTTTACACCATTGACGAGGAATGCGATTATTTCTTCAACATTCTTTTACATTTTCGAAATATTACTTAATTGGGTTTAAAGAATAATAATGATAAAGCAAATATTATGCTAAGTGTATTTAAAACAAAAAAAAAGTTTAAACATTCCAGAGCTGATAGAAAACGATAAAAGGTAACAAAATATCTTATTCAACCTCATTAGGATATTCCAATATTGCACAAAAATATCATGAGGTTTATTTCTGCTATTAAGCTCAGTGTTCAGCCTTGATATAATGAAAACTTGCTTAACAGCGAAAAAATAAAATCTTTAAATGTGTAACTTTGGTTAATGCTTGAAACACGTCATGCCACCACCTTCGTATGTGCAAACAATTTCTGTAAGATATGCGTGTATTACAAAATAAAATAACAGAAATAATCTTGTATTATTCTTGTATGTCCCTGTCATAAATTTAATTTGCTTGCTGCATCTGATGATTCATAAACTAAAACAGCTACAAAATTAATCTAATTTCTTAATTACTAATTGTTAAAACAGTTTATCCGAAAATTGTAATTTTGTATTCGATTAGAAAGTTCTCTAAAAACAATGAATGTGTCCAAATTTTCAGCAATTAGAGCGTTATGCTGAGCTTGTATTTTAGCAATTCCACATGATTGCCTCGACTAATAAAGTTTTCCGATTCGTCATGAAAAGTCAACTCCTGTTTACCCAGTAAAGACATTGCATTTCCAAGCTTATTTAAGTATATCCCCATTTCATTTTATCTTTTGAACTATTTAAGAATGTTCATTTTTAACGAGTTATGAGACGCAGTCTATATCATATTTTCCCCTAAAGCAGATGAACGTAACAGTACTCCAAGATCAGTAATAAATTTCACCATTTTCTAAATGTTGGGTCTAGTTTAAGTTCAAAGTATTTATTTTCTAAATAACAGAATGCCAGCTATACAGAGAGTTTAATTCACCATTATCGGATAACCATTCACATTTAAGCTACTTAGCAGGCCAAAAGTATCTATTAAATACATTGATCTTTCGAACATAGTTTGGTAGATGTAGCTCCACCCTCCGATTTTAATGGGTTTCCCTTTTTCTTAAAAAGAACGGTTTAAAAAGAGTTTGTTTTTTATTTATTCATGTCGAATTTGTAGTTATTTAAGCAATGAAAAATACAAAAAATGAAAATTATAACTGCACTTATTACAACTATAAGGCACTTAACAAGAACTTGATAACTAATTTGTTAATTAAGAACGTGGTACTCAACCGAAGTAAGCTTCGAATTTTTATTTAAAATGAATGGACTTCTCCTGACCTTGATGATGCGCATAAAGGTGTCTGCACGCTAAAATTGATTGTGTCAATAAGCCTTCGGTGCACTCGTTACGTAACGTAACGCATATTACCTACGGGAATTGGAAAATAATTATTATGTTTTTTATTATATTGATTATTACAATAGAAAAATAGTTACCAAAGCAATTCGGTCTCCAAGGCTGAAGAATATGAACATATTCGGCTGAGTTAAAAATTCTTCCATTACTGTTTCCTTCACTTTCTCGATCTTCTTTCCAGTTACATCATATATTTGTGAATGAAGAGAAGGGTATTGCACAAGTGGAACAAGGATGATCTAAGGAAATGTCAATTCACTTAAATCGCTCCGTGTCTATATCAGATTTGGGTACGGTTGATGGCCATATGAAATCTGACTGCCGTCTTTGCTTAGTTTGAATTCCGGGGATGGTGAAGAAAGCAAATATCCAGTAATCCTGTCCAAAAACTAACGTTCATGGCACAGTAGACTTAAGATATTAAAATGTGGTTTTTAAGGTATATTATGAAGACCACGAGATAAGTCAACAATGAATATAAAAAGGTGTTCAATAAACGAGAAAAATTAATGGGAAAAAGCAACAGTCAAAATGATGAGAGTGTATGTCCATAGTTATGATGAAAACTGCCAAGTTGTTCCAAGAGTTCAGCCTCATCGGTGATGTTTGGTTCAGCTAGCTTTATGAAATCCCTTTTGTTACAGAAAAAAAGAATCAAAACAAACACAAGATTGTATAATGAAAATTTCCTGGAGAAACTTGCAAATCCCTCAACCAAACGAAGCATAAAACTTCTAGCAAGATTCTACTCTATCTCACAAACAATGTCATCACAAGAGTGACTTGAGGGCAACGTTCTGGCATGTATCAGCTATGAAGAATATCCGTTATTCAACCCGATCCTAAACACTCGGCTTTGTGGTTGATTTGATTTGTTTATTTAAGGGCGCTCTTTAACATCTCAGGTCATCAGCGTCCCATTCTATTTAGGGCGTGAAACGGCCGACAAATTTTGCTCAGAGGCCTGTTCTTTCAGGCTTGAGGTTCTTTATCGTGCCGTAAATGTACGACACGGGACCCACGGCTTTACTTTCCTTCGAAGGAAGCCATGCTTAGGATTTTTACGCCTGAAAAAAAATCCATCGAGACTGGCCGGGTTCGGACCCGTGACCTTAGGTTTAGAAGGTAAGTATGGTTACCACTACACCACCAGGACCAACCTTGGCTTTGTGATACATTTTATAGACTATTGTCTACTCTTCCAGACACTTAAAACCAAGGTGAGCAATTTCCATTCGTTCGGATATCACTGGCAACTATAGATAAATGAAACATCATGCAAATGGCTCGTGATTTTATGATGTAAAATGAAATGTGTCTTATAGCACTTTAGATGCATAACTTAAAAAAAACTATATTGTAATGTAAAGATAAAATTAACATAAAGAGAAAAAGAACCACAACCCTTCTGTGAATATTTAAAAATACAATAAATAGGTAGATATCACAAATGAAAGTAAATGTAAAAGAACAGCAGGATAATTAATTTGGAAATCTCATCTACAGGAAACTCATATAGCACGGCATATAAATGTAAACATGAAAATGCTAAGTCATATTTTAAGTTAACAAAACATAATATCGAGAAACATGCCAGTACTGTTTATTGTGCACAACTGTTATTGCTAACAGGTACAATAGACTCTTTTTCACTTCGCATGTAAACTTATTCCCCATAGCAACAGGCGGGATACAATTTGTATGGAAATGAATTGAACTCTCAGGTACCGGAATTCATTTTCTGTACCCCAAGCAAATACTTCACTTTGCAAGTCGAAAAGTTACCCTCCCTACGATTAAAACGCTGTGCTGAATACACAATTACTTGGGTCGTTTCCACTATTTCCAATGTTGGGGAAAATGAGAATTTCCAACATTTCAACATAGACTATGGAATATAATTTTGCTTTGTCATGGATATTCACTAATTGTTTAAGGTTTGTCATTTCCTCTTTGTTTCTCGGTAGTGGGAGAAGAAACATGGAAATAGAGTGAGGCATGTACGAAATTCAGTTTTCATTTGCATGTCATCATCCTACAAATAATCAGGGCAAAAGCTGAATATACATATATTCAGAGCTTCTAAGAGAGGTGTCCCCCACCATAAACCGCAAGCAAGCCTCGGAGTTGCGGCAACCAGGCACATTCTGCAGACAGGTGAGTTGCCCAGTTCTCCCCGTTAGGGTTGACCCCTACAGCGAACTCCTTTGCTAGGCTTTGGAGGTTAAACGTGCCCTAGGCGCAGTTGTGCGGATAGAATTGCAGAGTGAACCCTGGGCAACACTCCCTTCTTTTGCAGAACCTCATGTACTATGTCCTTAAACAAACATACTTCGTTTCTATTAATATTTATTTATTTTAAGTATGTTTGTTAGCAATTTGGTTACGGGTCGTCTGAACGGGTTGTTTACAATGTAGTTACAATGCATACAACAGGAAAAAGGAAACAAAATCACTGAGCATAAAAGTACACTGTATTTAAAACTAATAATAAAAAGACAAACATGTGCAGTAAGGATTGAAAAGTATACCCGTTAGCGGCAATACATTACCGTTATCTGCGTAGGAAAATCTCTTTATTTCATCCAACTTTTCTTCCCTAAGAACACGATTGCTGGGAACTCGTTTCTCGTTATTGAGAGAATTCATATCCTTTTAACAAATTTGCGAACAGTTTCTCTACCTGCAACATGACTGTCAGGATATTTTCTTGCGAATCACTTCTATACTTCTCTGAAAAAAATCCATTGTTACACATGTATTGTAGGGATACATAAAAACCTGTCTATATTTATATTTCTTCAGTATTATATTTACATAAGAATAACTAACGAAGAACATTTAGATATAAAATCTACACAAAATAAAACACCGAGGAACACAAACGCACAACCACTCACCGACAACGCTTTCCTCAAAACTACAAGCTGATATCTGAACATGCATTATGTGGCGGCATTCAACCGCGCTGTGCTGTCCCTTAACTCCAATAATCTCATTATCTCACATAATAGCTCCAGTGACACAATAGTTAAATATGCGCGGAAATGTAAGAGTAATGCCTGGAAATTTGTAGTGTGAATTAAGTTGGGGAGTGATACCATTCCTGATGCAAATGTAACAAAATTTTACAGGGCGGTTCATGAAAAACCGGCTACCCGCCTCATACCAAAACTGGCTTTACACATGTTGTGGTGACTTTTTTTAAGTATCCGTACTTAAATATTGGCGAACACAGCAAGTGTAAGAAACGAGAGAGTTCGACTTTTATTTATTTTTTTTTTTTTTTCGCCTAAGAACTGATCCGCTGTGCACCAATTTTTTATATTGCTCTTTGTAGGAACACCGACCCCAGAAAATTTGTCTTCAAAAATTCTTGCGCTTTTCTTAATTAAATTCGGTACGCCTCCACTATTGCAATTCTTTGTTTCACAGAATACAAGGCACGACATGGCTGTAAACACTTCCTCCCGGATGAGACCTTTCCTCTTACTGATACAGGCTTTGAAATAACCACCATATGTGGTCTGTCATAATACAACTCCCTTCCTTTTTTCTTTTCCTCTTATTAGATTTTTCCCTGTCTAGTTCGCCTTGGTCTAGCTTGGTTTTTGTGAACCACTTAGAATATCAAGAAATAATATGATGATATCCGAGGTTAGGTACGTAAGTTTTCGATCTAATCATTTTATAGGTATGATAAAGACATAAACTATATTTCACTTTTCAATATTATCCTTTATTGCAATACACTTCTCACATCTTTGAATAAACATTTCATCCACCCCCCAATATTCAGAAGTCTTGTCTGATAAATAGGCCTAAACAGCATCCATCACTTCTTGGTATCACTTAACTTTCCTTCCTCGAAGGTCTTCTATTTTGAGAAGAGGAAACAGTCACTGGGAGTTAAATCTGGGCTGTAGGGTGGATGGTCAATCTCCTTGAAATCACATTTCTTCACAGCTTCCTTTGTAACAAGAGCTGTGTGCACAGATGCGTTGTCATGAAGAAGGGGCACACCACCACTCAGTTTTCCTCCCCTTTTCTCTTTTAAGGAAGAACGCAGTCTGTGCAGTAAGCCAGCATACTAATCCCCATTTACTGTAGTGTTCCTCTCCTTGAAGTCAATGAATAGTATTCTGCACAGTTCCAAAAGACTGTGACCATGATCTTCTTGGTTGACTGAGTGATCTTGGCATTTAGTGGCGATGCTTCGCCAGGTTTATGCCACTCCATTGATTTTCTTTTGCACAAGGGATCATAGTAGAGGACCATAGTTTCATCTCCCTTAATAATGATTTGCAGAACTTTCTCTCTCTCTCTCTTGTTGTCTCGGCAGGGCTCCAAAAAATGCCTGACAACAGATGACTCGTTACTGCTTTTGGACTGAGGAAAAAAGTCTAGGCATCCATATTGTACTAACCTTATTCATGTGTAAATAATGATGAATAATTCGTGGGACTGTTGTTTTAGAAAGGCCCAACCTTATTGCTATTTCTGTAACTTTAAACCGCCTGTTTTCCATAATTTCTCCTTCCACAAGAGCGATGTTTTCAGCAGGAGCACCTCCAAGGGCCGATTTGCACGCTCTTCTTCTTTTTCTTCTTCTTCAATGCTTTCTATTCGAAAAAGTTTGGCCCATTCTTTTACGGTAGAATGTGAGGGGGGTTTCCCCATATACACCGTCCAATCGCTGTTTATTTTCATTTGTAGTAAGTCCTTCTTTCGTGAAGACTTTAATAACAGCTCGAAACTCCATTTTGAACATGTCACAATCTTCTACACATAGCCTTCTTTATGCAACTATATCTGAACAACTAAACACAGCAGAGCGGAAGTTACAGTTGCAATTATTTACTTAACAGATAAGGTATGACACCAGATAAGTATTTTGTGAAGGCGATAATCCTTATCGGCGAGGCCGGAAACCTTTGGACCTACCCTCGTATGAAGAATGTTCAATGTCCATACTGTTTCCAAATTAAATAAATAATATTGATTGGAAACGTTTTAAATTAAGCGGAAGTAAAATATTTTCTTTTTGTTGTTAATATTAACGCTCAAGTTATATCAAAATTAGCTTGCGATTTACTTAAATGCCATGAAACATTGGTAAACATAATTATAGATAGAGCCTATTGAAGAAAGGAACATTTCAAAATTTTCTTTTACATTTATCACAAATTTTCAAATTGTGTTATTTTACTCTTAACATACACGTATCAAGGCAATAATCAAGCTGAGATGTATGTCGGGTTCCGTTGCTGCGATGATTGCTATAATTTGCTCTTTCATGTAAACCAGTTCTTTCTATATCTGCTTACGTTCTCTCCAATATGGAAAGCTGCTTGGTTACAAAAACTAACTTTTCAGAGAAACCATTGCTCTCCATTGGTCTATCAGATTCAAACAGAGAAACTACATATTCAGGATTTGCTGTAGCTTTGGTTTCAATCGCAAGCGTTTCACAAAACCTGCCGTACAATGGAAAGTTGTCAGCTTATTTGATAGATGGACAGGCTAATTGCAGAGACCCCTTGCATAATTAGCGCGAATCTTCTTCCCTTATCGATGGGCGTAGAGTCGATTTTCGTTTAATATGCAGTCCTGTGTTGAAAGGGTCAATACTGTTTTCCAATTTACTTATCGCTGTGTGTAGGTCTGCCCAAAATTATGCCGATGAACACTAATAACCAGCATTTTTGTATGAAAAGCAACAACTTGGAATTTCATCTCCTTTCTGCCAGTCACCATTTTATTTAACTGCCTAAACTGCCTCTTATCAAACATGGCGGGAATTAATTCAAAATCGGCAGAGAGAATCTGAACTTTAAGAAATAGCCTTTCAAGTTATACGATCTGCAATATGCACTCATTAAATGTTACATGGGAAAATTTTTGAAACGCAATTATTCATCCAGTACTTTAAAACAGAGAAACAACAATCGGTTTAGAGATGCCTTCATTAGTACCTACTCGAAAGAGTGTCTATATTTTTGTCCAAAGCTATTTGTGGAGAATTTCCTCTAAAGTATTTTATGCCTAGAGTAGAAATTTCTGTATTTTCTCTGTCTTGCTGCAACTTTCCAATTGACCTCAGCTCCAGCCTAAGTTACCACTAACAAACTAGCTCAATTTGCCACAATTGCGATTTAGCAATCTCCCGTTAATAACAGACCAATTGCATTTGAAAATGTGCTGGAAAAATACATAATTTGGCCTAGGAAAAATAATCTTCCTTTTTTAAGTAGAAACAAGAAAATTGAACATTTTATCTGATGCTTTTTAACAATTTAAAATAATAGTATGCAATATAAGTACATGGTATACCATAATTAAAATGTGAATCAAGTTTAAGTGTCCATGAAAGTGCCTAATATTGCTTTGAGTATGAATTTTTCTGAAAATTCAATTTGAAGAAAGAATTCTCCAGCCCCGAAAGACGTGAGAAAGAAAGAAAGAAAAATATTTCAGTTGTTACCTAAACATGGGGTAACTGATAAAAATTAAAATTGGCTCCAGTCTAGCATATATTGAGGTAGGCAGGAGGTGCCATTGGGAATAACTATTTAATAATAATATGAACTGCACAATGGCTGCTCCCATCTGATAAAGTCAAATCCAAAACGAAGTACTTTTCCCTAAGTTCCAGAACCAAATCAAACCAAAAGTGAAAGGCAAGAAGTTGAAGTAGGCATATAGTCGACACTATCGATTACTCATTACCACGACCCCTTAGGGTCAACACAGAAAGAGTAGCTGCTAATGAACGTTTTGAGGAATAGGAAAGGGAAGGCCAAATCGGAATTTAGGAACACAGTCTATTGCTCTTGTACACGCTGAACTAACATTTGTGTAACACTTTACAGCTTCTCCTTTAATCTTAGTCTACAATACTTTATTATATTATAAATCTGCTCCGACATAAATGAAAATCCTTGTATCCGCTTCAAATTACATTTTTGCACACAATGCAAGAAAGAGATATAAACTAAATAGCAAGTGTTATAAACAGGATTTTCGGCAAACTTATCAGAATATCAAAGCAGCATAATAAAATATCTTATCTACATTTTCACTTCGGTCATGTGGGTCATTAGAAAAGTTTAGTGTACAAGATTTTTGTTATAGTTCTATTGCCTCTTTCACCGCACTGCTCATCTATCCGTCATATCGTTTTCATACGCAACTGCGGCAATTCAGCTCTACATATCACAGTAAAGTTCCACGCCTTGGCATCCCAAATGCTTATATGGAATATGCTTTTATTTATTTATTTCAGTAATGGGGGGGGGTAGAGTATTGAATTGAATGGTTTATTAACTCCTTATATGTTTGAAGAAAGATTATGACATCGATGTTGGATTAAGATGAATAATAAATGAAGAAGTTTAATGATTACGTCTGTTCGACCTTTAAAATCTTACATGGCCCTTGCACCATTGCCAAACCGCCTCGTAAATATGATAAAGCAACCTGCTCCGGCTCTTCTCTGCTTTTTAATCGGCCGTTGATGTACAGCTGATTAACGTATGACGGAATACCATCCTTGCTGCCGCGCCTCCATCGTTTGCCGCCTGAGAAATTGCCACTGCTGCTGAATTCATTCCAGATAGTAAATCCAGTGCCACAAAGATATCTGCTCTCTCTTAAAAGCTGTTCTTTAATTTTATATGAGAGCAGCCTACAGACTATATTCCTGATATATATTACCGTTTTGCCTACCCGGGGGAGAGGCTCTCGATATTCCCGTTTCGTGGTTATATCCCTAATTGTAAAGCCAATTGTACTTTTTTATCTTCTATCTCTTGCCAGATCTCGATGTAAGCCTCCATCGCACCATATGTGACTAATTTTTTCTTCGTGGTTGCTTTTGGATGTAGTCCAATTTGACCTCCAGCTTTTCACACCGTGTTTCCCGTGCTTTATCATCTCAAAGGCTTCCACTTCCAAGTTTACCGTCACGGGTGGCCAAGGTCGCTAAGACGTGTACTCGTGAGCGGGAGGTCTAGAGTTTGATTTCCACCAGTACCATCCTCCCTGACGAGGTTTCTTTTTAGGTTTTCCTCAGTCCTCACAAATAGCAAATCCGGGGAAGTACCCTAAACTTAGGCCTGTAACCCTTCTTTCCTTTAAGGTAAAAAATATTTTTTCCCAATTTATAATTTCATCTCATGTATCACCATTGTCACCCATTGTGATGCCTCAGTAGTAAAAACAGGCGTTAAACACTATTTATAAAATTACCAAATTAATGTTCAAAATCAGCTGTTCACCTTCTTTGTTAAAACCCTTCTTAACTTCCTTTTTTCGCTTCTTCAAACTCTTTCCGATGTAGCCATTGTTAACCTGCCATTTCTAAATGGGAATCGGTCCACCGATAATACAAAAGAATAAGAATATTCTAATTAAATTGCTGTAATAAGATGACGCCGATAGTGCATATATTTCAAATACGTGTAAAATCAACCCACTGCAAAACAGAAACCCACGCAATAACGACGGAAAACGAAGAAGCAGAACAGTGAAACCAAAAGATACGAGTATATGCATATATGAACACAAATATCGAGACCTAAATCAAGAAATAATACAGCAATATAAAGTAAAAAGTTTCATCTCGAAGGCCGGACACATGTCCTCGCATGGGACGAAACATATGTAGACTGTAAATTGTAACAAGTAACTCTTAACCTGTACCGGTTTCTTTTTTTAATAAATATCTACGAATTCTTAGGGTTCTACTTCATACTCAAGCATAGATATTTACGGCTGTGACATATATACTTTGTGTTGGGGGCGTATCAAGATAACGTCAGTTACCCATTCCGAAGGATGATTGAATGCCACATCGTTTTTAGTCAGTTCTATTGATGCAGCCTGGATGCACTTCCGACGCACTCGCAGCACGACACTGAAATTCACCTGCTTTGGCGCGACGCTTGATGATCGATCATAACCTAGTGCTAGACACCGTTCACAATGACATTTTGTACCCTTACCGGTGCAGTTCCGTACATTCACATCTATCTCATTGAGTGTCCTAGATGTCTGTTGTTGGTCAACGGCGAGACTATAAATGGAACCTCGGATGCCTACGACATTATGAGAACCGAGGAAGTCCTCTTTGTCGCGACGAAGTCTTCAACTCCCATATGCAGACGGAAAGCCCACATGCCACATATTAGAGAAAGCACCTGATGTGAAGAAATGTCAGAGTGCGAGCCAGTATGTACGGTATGAAGTAGAAAGGCAAATTGACGCAAAACTTCAGGAGGCAAATACTGAAAAGGAAACGAACAAAAAAGCCCTTATCAACATATACTCGGAAGTGTACAGAGGCACTGCAAAAGGTACAGAAACATAGTAGGTAGAATAGTGCGGAACTAAATACAAATTAGTACAAGACATTAAAATATTGTATGACAGTCATTCCCGCAACGTCATAGCAGATGTTCGAAGTGGCAGCTATGTACCTAAATGCATGCACCCACACACCGCGTCATGAATTTCCACACCTTCCCACTGTTTAGTGAAGAGAAGCGAAGGGTTGATTATCGCATTATTTTTATTTATTTTTTTAGAAAATACTATTTATTTATATTCACATGTAATTATATTCAATACAAATTACAATTTCAATGTTTTTGATCACCAGTAACATACTATGCATGTCTTCCAGTCTGTTTTATATATATATATATATATATATATATATATATATATATATATATTACATCTCACTGTTTGAATATTATAATTATTAGGACTCAATTGTGAATCTTCAAACTCAAAAATTGTCAATATACCGCAACACTGCACTCGTTGAGCTACTGAGGAACAATAAAAAACTGGAAATGTCTAATATTGGGGTTCAAAATATTTCTCAGAGACATACAGGATCTGGAAGATCTTGGCCTGCACCATCCACCTTGCTGATGCAGCAGCACCACATTCTAAACGATGGAGTATGGTATCTTGAAGACCGCAATTATCACAGTTTGGAGATATCTTCATATCAATACGATGCTGGCGCTCATTTGTAGGGAATATATTATTCACCATCTGGTACCATACACTCCGTCGGTAAGTGTTGAGTGCAGAATGTCTAATGTCGGCACCAGTTGTATACTGGATGTGGAAGAACTACCTTAGGAGCTGGTAATTGAAATAACCAGGCAGTATTCAAGTCTCTGGTCTTCGGTGGTTGGCCATGTAAGTCGACAGGACAGTATGCTATTAATTGAAGTAGCTTCTTAACCTGGGGCGCCTGAATCGGCAACCCTCGAAGATCTAGTGGATTCTGGAAAATCACTGAGTGACAAACAAATGACTATAAGAATCGCCATACTCTCCTAGATGTGCCCAGTTTATCCGGAGAAATAGACAATCAGCTTTCGCCTGTAGATCAATAGCATTTAGATCCCCTTCAGAGGTTGGAAGTGTCAGTTGATTGTTTTTCAAGTGTCTGCAGATTTGGTATCGTGTTAGGATATACGACGCCTTTCAGGTGCTCCTATAGGTCCATATATAGTTGCTCTAATCACATTTCCGACCTGTAATGATGTGGACGGTTTTGTATATTTCCCTGTCAGGAACCATCTCTTGAAGTTTCTGTTTGGTACTGTACATCTCCCAAGAAACTTCACGGCGCTATGCATGCAGCTTTCCTCAGGAGTGTTGTGTTCGAATTATTGCAAGCCATTTCTCTCAACACGAATAATAATACTCTACCAGATGGGAGGCAGCTGGACAGAATGTTTTCCTTTATATAGACCGGTAGAGGTGAACTAGTGCATTATCCTCCTTTATTTTTTTCTGTGGGGTAGTCTGAAAGAGCTTCTGTACCAAGTACCTGTCGATAGCTTCGAGAAACCATTGCACGTACTATGGCGCTGAAAAGCAGAGAACAGCTATGTCCTGTTTGAGATGGTGTCGCCCTCCAAACAGCATTTTACAGCGTCTAGATGAGAGAAAGACGCATGAAACATTCATATGTGATAATTTTTTTTTCAAAAACGCATTTTCCCTATTTGACTATCACTAATTCTTGTTATATCCCCATCGTCGTTTGCTGCATTTATCTGCTCCCTATTCCTATTCCATGTAAAGCGCGGCACTATAATTGTATTAACATTATTTTTAATCAAAACTTGAAACTGAGCTCAGCAGTAACTCAATATGTGTAGATAAAGCTTTTGAAAGAGATTGAGTAGCCAAAAATAAACGTATAAAGTATGTTGATTAACTGACGTTCTACATATTGCATAAACACGAGCATTGTACAGTTATTTTCAAAAAATTAAGTCATTTTAGTTATATTACTATTATTACAAAGATTCGATGATGTTATGGTATAACGCTCATTGAACTGAAGCTAAGAGGCATTTGCAAATATAAAAAAAATTCTTGGTTCCATTAACGAAGAGTTGTCACCTGATCACACAGAATTAAAACACTTGCAACATAACATCCTCTTCCGGGTGCTAAAATACTGTATTAAAGATCCACTTTCATCTATGTATATACGAACTGAACAGGTCACAGAAGCATATTGTACGCTTGAAATATTCGTCGATATATTTGAGTTCACTTAAAAGCATTTCTAGGACTATGACAGAAGTCAACAAAATGCACTCTTAAGAAAATACATTTTGTGAAAATTATATTCTTTGTTCTAATTTATCTTCAGAAAGGTATATGGGGTAGTTTAAGAATAAATATCAGAAATCAAAATGTAGGAATCACATATTAAATCTGGGTTTATTTCCTAAAAATGCAATATATGTTAAAAATGTGTTATCCTATGGTTCATTATACTGTATTTGACATTTTAAATTAACATAAGTTCATGCATTACGTTATTTACATCTTCTATGTGAATTTGAGGACATTGATGAGCAAATTTAAATTATTATTTGAATACTTTAGGATTCCAAATTACTAATTCAGCAGGAGAGTGTCTACCGCGAATGATTTTTAAATATGGGTTGTGATACAAAAAGTTAAATAATGCTAATGGGACTATTTCAAAATTAGTCGTTGATTGATTGATTGATTGCTTTATTTACGGACGCTCTTTAACAGGTCAGGTCATCAGCGTCCCATTCAACTCAGGGCGTGAAACGGCCGACAAATTTTGCTTAGAGGCCTCTCCTTCAGGCTTGAGGTTCTTTTTCGTGCCGTAAATGTACGACACGGGACCCACGGCTTTACTTTCCTTCCGAAGGAAGCCATACTTAGGATTTTTATGCCCGGAAAAATCCATCGGTCCTGGCCGGGTTCGAACCCGCGATCTTGGGTTTAGGAGGCAAGAAAAAAATTAGTCGTACATATGTGCAATATTATGAGATAAAAAGTAATAATTTATACCAGAATAAATCATTTACAGTAGAAACTTGTCTATGATTTAAAATGCCCACTTAACACGTTAGTCTTCTTCTCATTTGGCGCTACAGCCCGAGGTGAGCCTTGGACTGCCACAGCGACCTCTGCATTCTCTATCTCCGTCTTATGACTTCATTGATACAGGGCAGTATTGCAGAGGTGCATGTGATCGGCATGCCGGCAGCCCGCCAGTCGGCTATCACGCGGCTTTCGTGATCGAAGATCGCTAACTCTCCACCAAACAGCTTCCCAATTGTCCTCACGAGGCTGGGTGGATCCCGATCCAGAATAACTTAAAAATTCCTAAGTATATACTGGGAATCGAACCCGGGCCTCCCGACCAGTAGTCAGCAACGCTAACTACTAGACCAACGAGATTAACACATTAGTGTAAAGTACATAATTATAATACGAATATAAAATTTAATCATAAATCAGTTTAATAAATCATTGCAACATTCACATATAACAACTCTTTAATCGTTATCAAATATATTTAACCTTTTAATGATTCATCAAGGAAATTCTAGGATTGTTAAAAACAATTTGGGAAGCTCCTCTTCAACTTATCAACATATTACAAAATATGCAAAGACTGTTTAGATCTGTTCATAAATATAAAATAAAAAAAAACTGTGCGTCAAGGGATTGGAGTACGAATAATTATAAAACTGAAGCATTCGGAAATCAGCACAAGACGTGAATTAAAAACGCACGGTAAAGAAGTTCTGCACACTAATAAATGTGGATAGAAAAACTGTATATGAGCTTTGTGTCTCATGTGGAAAGAAGCTCTAAAGCTGCGTTCTCGTCAGGACACTTCCTGGAGATAGACGTGTTATCGGCTCATGTCCGCGAGAGAACGAACTCGGACACCAAGCACCACACAATAAATTGTAGCTGCACTTTCTTGGAAGGGCTATGAGATACATTAGGAAGTGCCATGCATCGCTGGCTGAGGACGCATCATGGCAGTCGAGACAGCACAGGACCCGGCGTACATTCTGGACTCCATTATCAGGTACAAAGTGAACTTCTGTCATTCTGAAAATGTCCCCCAAGAGAAACCGGCAAATTCCACCTCACAGTTACCTTCTTTAAAGAAAAATTCAAAACACAACATAAAAGTATTTGTATGATTAAGAGGGCAAGTAATAAATTTAATTAATTTATTTAAAAGGACAAGAGTCCCAAACTATTAATATTTAGATCCAAATATGATAAACGGTTTGTGCAAATAATGAGATATCACGTTTGTCAAAAAAGAATTTTTATGAATCTTTTTGATAATGTTGGTTTATTTGTCAAAGATTTGTAATTTGGAGCTTTCGAATAGGTTTAGCAGCCAACAATGGCATAACTTTTAATAGGTAATAAATATTATAAAAGAAAATGTACACATTTGTTTATAAACCAAAGATAAACGGGGAGGAATAATAAAGAGAAAGTTCACTTGTCTTAATATTTTTTTACTTCTTATGAATATGTTTAAATAGGAATATCTAAATTTAATCCAAATAAGCCATACCATGGAAGAACTTCTATGGTATCCAGAAGCACGCAAACAGGAAGAAACAAACTACTGGAGCACGCAAAGTCACCGTTCTCCCCACGCGAGAATACCGGAAATTGGCAACGTTTCAACAAAAAGAACTCGTGTGTATTTTGAACAACAGGGGCCAAATTCTTCATTTCGGGTCAATTTCAGCAAACAACAAGATTATTCTCCGAGCTCCAGAGGTTTCGCCAGCTAGTGGGCAATGAGATTAAGTTTAGGCGTTATGTAACATTCCCAAGAGCTTGTTTACTTTAGGAAAGACCTAGTTAACACCTCGAAACGCTGACAGCACCCTTCCAGAGTGTAATGCTTAACACGCCGTATTACTTCACTTCTGTTCAGAACGTACAGCTGATTTATGAGACCTGTTAGATATGGAGTTGCTGAAACATTTAACTCAGGTACTAGTTTCTATATCCAAAACTACAACAATAAAAGTATCGATATAATTGTATTATAGTGTTACTGGAACTAAATTTTCACTACAGAGTAAGCTATGAGCTATAGTTTAAATTTAATGCAGCCGCAGAATATTTTGCATAATAACTTTGCAAGTGACCGGAACTTGATGGGAATATTAATTAATATACCAATGTTATTCTTCTAAAGAATGAAAATCTCATTTATATTGTTCACTCCATGATAACATAAATAATAGACTTTCAAGGATGGAAAAGAGTTGCTTTTTTATTATTTTTTCTTGGCCGATAGTAACAAATCGTTCTAGTAGCTTTAAAGTTCAGTAAAATACTTTAAAATAGCTCAGTTAGGTAAACCAAACATAACAGTGCAGGCTACATTGTAATTTGTTATACCTACTGACGGGTCATCAACAAGTTTCTCCGCACTCAGGGATATGCAATACACAGGAGAAAATTAATACTCCTTTATTTCTGACATTCCTTCCTTCGAAATGGATTTTAGCAGGTGGTTGGCCCACAGGTTCTAAGATTTGGACATTGTAATGCATGCTTCCCTTGATAGTTAAGTGAACACAATAACTATATGCTCGGCGCGCGGTCAGTGCTGCCACCAAAATCCGCATCCCTGATGAGGTGTCAGTTACACAATAGCTGCGGAGCTACTTCTCGATGACCCTTTAGAAACGTTAAACTTTACGGCACTAGTAATGGTTGAAAGGATGAACTTAACTAACTCTCTCAGGCAATCAATTCTTCTTCTACCAACACGAATTAGACTGCACGAATATCATATTTCCATTTCCATTTTCTTCTTTTTTTACAACCATCTGTAGGGAGGTAATTTGAGTTACATGCCGCCTAATGTGGCTACTTACTGGAGAAACCACTGCAACCAGAAAAAGGGAACTAGAGTATCCGCGCGTGAATGAATGAGGGTTTTTTATTTCCACAGTGAAAATACGTTGATGAAACAATTTTTCATTTGAAGAACAGATCTCAAGTAATCGATGAAAAAAGTTGGAAACACGTACGCACATGCGTCTTAGATATGAAGCCAGCAAAGAGCGACTTTTTACCAATCGATTGCGGAGTCGTTTCGAAACGAAAAGTATGAAATTTTGCTTCCGTTTGTAAAAATCCGAAATGGAAGCATGCGTGATATAAATAGTAAGGATATGCCGATAATTCTCTGCCACAATTAAATGCGCTTCAGTGGTTCAAAGAAAGGCGTGTTTCAATAACAAAGCGGGACAGTCCAAGTGCTGCAACCACTGCAGTGAACGAGACCATAATGAACACAGCTGCCGTCATTGTTCGAGAAGATCGACGAATAACAATGAATGCACTGATGGTAGACATGATTTCCCATAGTAGTACATTTATCAAACTGCACGATTGCTTACATACGAGTGTGAGACGCCAAATGTGTTATCTCTCTTCGGTTTAAGAAAAAAAGTCTAAACTATACTCTTAAGTGCCAAAGTTGCTCTGAAAAAATAACTAACAAATCAAATATAAGAACTAAAAAAAACCAATTTATGTTTAGAATTTCTGTTATGTTATCTAGTTTGAACTAGATTGAGATTCGTAAAATGTTATTGCTAAGAGCAACATAATATTGTTAAATAAAGTTATAAATTTTATATTCTGAATTATTATTATTATTAATATTATTTTATTATTATTATTATTATTATTATAACAATGATATTAAGGGGTAGTTTTTATTGATGCATTGCCTCATAGTGAGAAAGTTAACACCGAGGAACATGTCACAATTCTTTGGGGGTTGAAGAAGTGGTTCCAGCGAATTATCCTCACAAAGATTCGTAATTTAACGACAACTCTATGCCATACACAAGTGTACGAACCCGGAACCTTCGCGCGAATCTTGCATCTTTAAATCTCCATTTCAATGGTCTATTTGTTCTCTAAACGTATTAATTCTTGGAGATCTGACAATAACGAGGAAGACATTGAAGCGGTTTGTTAGGGCAACCACGTTGGGTGCCAAATTTTGAAGCAGTTTTGTGGTGGTGTAGTGTGGCCGTTGTTGTTGACCCCACATTGGTGAGCCAAATTATGAAGCGGTTAGGTATGGCAGCCACGTTGGGCGCCGAATTTTGAGATGGTTTGGTACGACTCCGGCTATGTGCCCCAGGATGGGCACCAATCTTGGAGCGATCTGTGGCCTCACGTTGTGATGCCAATTTTTGAAGTGGTTTCCCAGATTGATAATTGGTCGCTTCAATGTTGTTAATAGCAACAATTCAGGGTATTCTGCTATTTTATTGACTTGTACTCAACAGGTATGGGAGAGGGTTTCTATAGTGTAAATAAGCACGCGATGTCATTTAATATATAATTGCGTATTTTAGTATGTCCAAAATCTTTCTGTCCTTTGATGTTTTGTGTATGATAGACTTGAATATAAACTTAGTTGCCGCGTATGAAACTTACAGACTAGTAATGCGAACAAATTAACTGAGTCGAACTGCGTGTAAATCTTATAACTGCCTACTGAGCAACTGCTGATGAACTGTAGGTAACTTGCGCGTAAAACTTAAAACTACCCATCTTGCTGCGCTTAGAGCTTGTAAACTACTTGCTGGCGATGAGCTTATGCGAACTGAATTGAAATGAACTAAGTGAAATGAATGTCCCAGTGGGGTGACCGCCTCCTTTATATATTAAATTCAAATCAAAAATAGTTGCCTAGGAGACGCCAAAAGGCACCGGCAATCTACGCACCTATCTTTAAAAATTTAAAACATACATTTATCATTGTCTGGTTTAAAGTTCACCTACCTTACTTACCATTCGTTATTATTCGAAAATTTAAAAACATATGTCAACATTGACTAGATTTAAAAGGCGAACGGTATTGCGCCTGTTGGTGTCAGAGACCTTAACGAGTTTAAAAACCCTTTGAGTTTATTACCCTCCAAAGAAAGCACTTTTAAAATTGGCATCACACTGCACCCTCGGGTTCATTCTTCTTATTGTAAAGATTTGATATGACCCTCTCGGCCTCCAAGCTGCCATAGGTAGTTTACATAAGAGACTTTCTCTCTTGTAGACCTAACACAATTCAGACGTTACAGTTACATCGTATCACACATTTATACATACATGGTGCCGACATGCTTATTACAATACATAAAATAGTATGGTTATATTTGTACCAGACATATTATATTTTAGTAGGGGTATGTACAGATTTAACATAGTCTCAATAAGAACATCTCTGAGAAGTGAATCTGCAGAGTAGTTACTGGCTCTGACATCTAGATGATGCAAAGCTATCGATTTCCAAGGAGATTGTATATTTAAAGATATCACTATGTAGTAAAGAACTAAGGAACAATGCTGTAATTTCAAATTGAAAATAACTGAAAGAACAAATATAGGTATTTGTATTTAATTAAAGTACTTATAAATATTAATGCTGCTAGAATGAAAAAGCTAATAGATATTGTCCAATTTTACTCTTCAAACAAGATTTGTTTTTAACCTACCAAACCTAATGAAATGCATATACGCGTACCTTCAAGAACAAGATAAAATGAATATCTCTTTATGGTACAATTGCCGATCCTTAAAAGTATTTGAGCGTTTATAACCCCAGCTTATAACTACAACCCAACTGTTTCTGTGAATGCCCTTTTATCCTATTGGCTCCAAAAAGAAGGGGAGTATTGCCAATAAAAGAACAAGTAAAGGAAATCAAAGAAGATCCTTCCTTCTTGCTTTAGGTCTTTTCCCTTTGTCTAATAAAATGGATTCAGGGTTTATTTTGAAAACTGCTTTGATCTTTCAATCAATTGTTAAGGGATATGAAAGGAAGAAGAAGAGGCTAAGAAATAGCATAGACAAAGAATTATACCGAAACTGTAGCTCCAACAAGAATTGATTTTTAACGAAGATGCGGATGGGAGAAATTCTACCTACAAAAACAGGAAAGGAGAAAGTGTATGCAGCAATATTTTACACTTAAAGACAACGTTGTAGCTCTCAAACAGTTATGCCACAAACTTTTATTTTGCCTCTGATTGTAGTGTCTTGCATAACTTATAGTGTTTTAAATAACATGCATACATAACAGCATGGCTTATAAATAATATGTAAATATAGCTCTTAGCAATGTTCGGGGTTATGTAAAAGTTATTGCTAATATAAATATGAATATGAAAGTAAAGCGCTTAAGGCAATATCAATTTTCATTAAAAATTCATTGTTATACAGGATGATGCAGTTGATAACCGCACAGTGTCGCTTTCGGCAATAGTAAACTTTCACATTGACCTGATAAAGTATGGTTATGTATGTCCTTACTCGCTGAAATTATTTGTACTCATTTCTCAAGCACTTTTAATTTGTTGATAAACCCAAGCTTCCCTCGAGCGGTTTTCATTGAGAACTGGATGACAATGCGAAGAGAAAAAGCATTGGGATTAGCCATGGCGCGGCCACGTCCAAAATTGCCTTCAAGAGTTAAGTATCAATTACTTTTTTTTGAACAGTGTTTAACGCCCGTTTTTACTGCTGAGGCATCGCAGGGGGGAAGTATCAATTACTTTGACGCAAGTGTAATTAATGGCGCTTGTCAGGTAAACCTGTGTTTCACGAGAGAAGACAAAAGAAAGATGTTAGCGGAAACTTCCAATCAAACAGTATGTAAAGAAAAATTCTGGATAGGGAGCATATACATATATATTTATTCTTTCAAATTTCCCATTTGTAGAAATGTAATCAATACTTATGTGCTGTGCACGGACTTATAATTCTAACTTCGGGAAACACCGCTGATTACTGTTTCGAAATTCACGTGTTAACTCCACAAACGCATTAACAAACGCACTTTGTGAAATGGATTATTTAAACTGCGCTACCTCGCTTTGTTCACAACACGCTAATGGACCAAGAAAGCATTAAAGAGTGGGCCAGAAACCATCCGCTCAACTGAATAACTGTGGTTTGTAGTGTGAATAGTCTAGCAAGCGAGAAGGACAACGATAGTGCCATTCGGCATTGAATCATACTGTACCACAAATCTTCTGGATCTGAACTATGAGCAATTTGAATTCTTATTTGAATTGAATTCTTGAAACTATTTGTAGGAGCTATTCATAAATAAAACCGCTATATAAGTGATATTAATGCTACCATCAAAAATGGGAGAAAAAATCTAATACATACATTAAAGCAAACAATTCACTTTAAATGTTTTACTATATGTCGATAATTAGCAATGGCAATATACGGAGGGTGTCAAAAAATGTATACACATTTCAAACCAAGAAAAAACTGTGTTTCATTAACGAAACTGAATTCACACATAAGGAAAATAATGAGTACTAATAATTTTAGACTTCTACAGTTGCAACAGCTGCTCAAAATGTCCCCCATCGGCGTCGATACACTTATCAGTACGTTGAATTACTGATTGACTAATGTTTGCGAAAGTGTCCTCAGCAATGTAGCGCATGTCGTTTCCATTTCTTCCCGAAGTGCTGTCAGTGTAACTGGTTTTCTACAGTATACAACATCCTTAAGAGTTCCCCATAGGCAGAAGTCCAACGGCGGTTCTGTTCTGTACATACATCTCCATTGCCTTTCAACTTCAATAACATTCTCGGTTTTCCAATTCCACTTCCAAATGACTTTCCGCTCAAACGATAATCTTGGCTCCATTTTGTTGTAGCAACGCTAGCATAACGTAATGTGAGAATATCATACAATAATCTAGGCTTCACTTGTTCATTGTTGATTTACTTGTCACGTAGCAACGCTATTAACATCGTTTACAGAACATCATACATCATACATCATTCGGTCCAATTTTGAAATATATTAAATAGATATCTACTGTAAAAATGTGTATAAACTTTTTGGCACCCTCGGTATTTATTTATAAAATATGTTTGTTACAAATTTAATACATCTACTGCATTTCCGTACTTATGTACGCTGATGACCTGAGCTGTTAAAGAGCGTCCATAAATAAATCAATCAACCGCGCTTATGATATAACTAACTGATACCATGTCTCCTGAAGATCTATAGTTTGAATCCCGAATTTTTCAACTCTAATTCTTCCTTTCCGACTAATGTTTGCTCACAGGAAGAACAATTTCCATATATAACTCAATCTCTATATAGTTGGTGAATAAACTATCGTGCGGTTCATTTCAAACCTGCCAGCATTCTAGCGGGCCTTACGGCGTACGTTTACGAGGGAGAATCGACCGCTGCCTCAGGGGAAGATAGAAATAAATCCCAAACAAGCCGCACCGGTCGCTCAGTGACATTCTAAGGTCTTGTTGAAAGCACACGAGGGTAAATTCCTTGTTTACAATGGTGCGATATAGTGTCGAGCAACGAATATTCATTGTTAAAATTTATCTCTTTAAGAGACAATCTTTCGATAGATGTGCACATAAAGTTCGACGTCGTTTTCCTGGAGCTACTGTTCCTTCAAAATCGTGCGTATTTGAACGGTTTAGAAAGGGGCGTGAAACGTGGTTTGTTAAAAACAAAAAGAAATACCGAAAGAAGAACGCTTTGAGGGAGCAGAAACTTACAGATGCTCAGGCAAGAATGCAAAGAGGTCCTAGGAAACCTTCATGCCTCTTAACACAAGAATATGCCATCTCAAAAACATCAGCATTAAGAGCAACATCTCTCCAGTAAAATTGTGCCGCACGGCCCGCTTGAATGCCGGCAGGTTTTAAATGGACGCACTGTATAATCTGGGTCATTAGTTCTCTTAGCATTACGAGTCGCTTCTTAGGAATAAATCTCTCATAGTAGAGACACCTTAAGGAGTCAGATTTGGGAAATTCTTGGTTCCGTGCTTGGAGAAGAACACTGTAGTGCAGTTGGTTAGAGCGTCAGCACGGAAGGCTGAAGACCCATGATTCGAATCCCGACTCTAATCCAAAATTTTCAAGTCTGAAATTTTCCAATCGCCTAGAGTGAAAGGATAGTTTCCACATATTCATATTAGATGTTATAGCAGGATAATGGCACCTGGCACATGTGCATTTTAGCATGGCTGAAATATTTTCACCCTTGATGAACGTAATATTTTTGAAGGAATTTGGGCTATCGAAGTCGCCTGACCATCAGATTTAGTACTTGAAGCATGCTGAAAGGAAAAATGTATCGCTACAAGCCACTGACTCTCTTGTAACTTCAAGAAAAGATTTGGCAAGACCTACTTAATTTTCCGGATATTTATTCCTTTTATCTTATTAGCATATATGTTTATTAAATTTTAGTAAATACCTATATTATGTATCCCTTAAAAACTAAATGTCGACTTGAAAAGTTTATGCATTTCTTTCATATTTTATTGCAAAAGTGGGTACGGTTCACATGACCTGGGCTTGGCGATGTTATAGTTATGGGCGTAAAGATTGAATTGTGTGTGTTGTTGTGAAGCACAATTTAATATGAGGAGGATGAGAGATTTATTGGTTCATTGATTAATTGATAGCCCCACGTTAGGAGCAGAATAAGAGGGGTGTGATGGGGGATGAAGAAGTCTTGATGATGTGTGGGATTAATCAACACTTTGATTAAATTAGTAGAGTAATGTGTGGATTCTCTTATCCGCCCACTCACTGCTTCTCTGGTGGTGTGTTGATGCTGGTTTTCTTCGCAGCTCCGGCTAATATTATGCCGGTATTTTGAAGACAAATTTCTTGCCTTGAGGATAAAGAGATGGAAAGTTGACAGAGTGCACTGGTTATAACGATAAAAGCCTTGATTTATTCAGTTGTTCTTATTCTCTCAGAGTTCACAATTGTAAAATCTTTTCCCCAGGAAGTCTTAAGAAGTTCTCCAAGGCACCGGTACCAAGCTCACACAAACTTCATCTCTCACCACTGCAACAATTTATATAAGGAAAATTCTTCGCACCAAAATATCGTCTTTCCACTCAGATGTCTACAGACTGACAGTACCTAATTATTCGAAATGTTCGTCCCGGATGTTACTTTTCTGCTACCTCGCTCTCACTATCTCATATTTGCAAAATAAAGTATGCACTCTACTTATGCATGCGATTGTGACACGCGAATTATAACTATTCACTCTAGCTTCCACAGTTTATCGTCAAATTATTTACTATGACGAACTGCTTCGCGCTGACTGTAACGAAATGTTATCATTCGTTGTGTTCTTTGAGTGTCACACAGCTCTTTTACTGCAAGAGTGTGTCTACAGGCGTCATCCAGAAGTATCATTTTACTGTTGCACAAGTCTTTTTCTCAAGTATGTTTTCTGCAGTAGCCTTTTCCAAGTGTCTCTACATGCGTCTTTCACAAGTGTCTCTCCTGGACTTCGAGTTTTGTTCCTACTCAGTAAGTTAGTCACGGCGTCTGTTTTGAATCTTAGAATTCTTAAATAAAGGTTAATCTGAACATTCTAATATCTGTCCAATCATATTTTATTGGCGCGTTTATTGAAAGAGAACTGTTATGTTTCAGTAGGGGAGAGAGCACTGACATGAGTGACCTAACAACATAATGAACTTTTCCGGCTGCCTTTTCAGTGCAACCTTCAAAGTTTTAGATATTATGGCTGGTCCACTCCTTCAAGGAAGTCTTAAGACTTCTGGCCCCAACGCCTGGCTCTGTCATTGCAAACCGTCTGTGGAATTGTGGGTGGTAGCAAATCAACGGCATTCCACCGTCAGTAATTACATTGTCATTGTTCTCAAATATTTCTAACAACTCATGTAGTGTCAGCCACTATCTTATAATAATAATAATAATAATAATAATAATAATAATAATAACAATAATAAAATTCAGTGTTTTTATTACGTAATATATCCTTCTAAGATTAGAAAATATATTATCGTCGTGTAATCTTGGTGTTTTATAATACAAGTAGCTGAGTGTTTTCATAAGAGTGTTCGAAAACTATAAAGTAATGTGCTCAGAGCTTTAATGAGGTTGTTTGTGCAGTAATGAAAATATACGATTTAATGTTTTTCGGAAATGATAAATTATAAAAATAATTCAAGATTCAAACTGGAACTGTCTGGACGAGAGCTCTTTGTCCAAGGTCAAACAGTTATCTTGTATGTGGTACAGGCTCTTTAAATCCCATTTTAATGCGGGAAAAACAGAATCAGGTTGACTCAAATGCCAATCTGGTGGAATTCTGCTGCAAGCAACTGAGGTCTTCTGGAAGGACACGCTATAAAACGTAGCACACGCAGCGAGGCTCTCTTATTTACTGGAATGCCGCGCTCAGGAAGGAATATGTTCGGACATGTATAGTATCAGAGCGCGTAATGTTCTTGCTTGCCAATTTAAAGAGTAAACATGGAGAGGTCTGTAGAAAGCACAGCTCTCTTTATTGAGCTTTATAGAGGAAAAATAAAACTATGGAATGCAAAATACCCTCGACATTTCCACAAAATATTAATAAGTGATGGTTGGTCAGAACTGATTGCAGAGTTAAATATATCGGCTGAGGAATGCCGCAAAAAAGTATTGCTTTGCGTTCTTCCCTTAAAAGGGATAAAGCGATTATTAAGAAAATCATGGGAACCGGAAAATTTACATATAGCAATATAAACATTTACTGTGATTGTTATTACTCAAGTTGATATATCAACGTTTCTATTTGTAACCAGAAATAGAAATTTGACATAATAGATATGTTAAGAAAAGTGTTTTCGGCCTCGCCGATAAGGATAATCGCCTTCACAAAAGTCTTATCTGGTGTCATACCTTATTTGTTAAGTAAATAATTGCTGCTGTGACTTCCGCTCCGCTATGTTCAGTTATTCAGATAGCATTGCATAAAGAAGGCTATGCGCACAAGATTGTGACATGTTCAAAATGGAGTTTCCAGCTGTTAAGTTCTTCTCACAATAAGGACACAGCGTACTCCAAATGAGATTAATCAGCGATTGGACGGTGTATATGGGGAAGCATCCCCGTTATATTCTACCGTAAAAAATGGGTCAAACTTTTTCGAATGGGTTCAGAAAGCACTGAAGACGAAGAGCGTGCAAATCGGCCCTTGGAGGTACTCACTCCTGAAAACATCGCTCTTGTGCAAGGAGAGATTATGGAAGATCGGCAGCGCAAAGTTACAGAAATAGCAATAAGGTTAGGCCTTTCTAAAACAATATTCCTTTGAATTATTCATGAACATTTAATCATAAATAAGGTTAGTGCCAGATGGGTGCCTAGACTTCTTTCCTCAGTCCAAAACGAGCAACAGTCATCTGTTATCAGGCATTTTTGGAGCTCTGCCATGTCAATGAGAGAGAGAGAGAAAAAAAATTGAATGGTGTTTAACGTCTTTACTACTGAGGCACCACAGGCAGTGGACACATTAGATTTTTTTTGAATTGGTGTTTAACGCCCGTTTTTACTACTGAGGCACCACAGGCGGTGAACACCGATGATACAGGAAATCAAATGATATATTGGGAAAGGATTTTTTTTAGAAACGAAACGTTCCCGGCCTATGTTTAGGGTACCTTCCCGGCATTTGCCAGTTATGAGGACTGAGGAAAACCTGGAAAAAAACTCAGTCAGGGAGGACGGTCCTGGTGGGATTCGAATCCCAGACCTCCCACTCACGAGTCCGCGCCTTAACGACCTCGGCCACCCGTGGCGGTGATACATGAGATGAATGATATATTGGGAAAGGAAGTTCTGAAAGCCATCGTTTCAGGAGATGAAACTATGATCCTCTACTATGATCCCTTGTCATTAAAAGAAGCAATGGAGTGGCGTAAATCTGGCGAAGCACCACATATAAAGGCCAAGGTCACTCAGTCAACCAAGAAGATTATGGCCGCATCTTCTTGGTAAAGAATTCTTTGAAAGAATTCTCTTCACGGACTTCAAGAAAAGGAACACCACAGTAAATGGGGAGTACTGTGCTGGGCTACTGCACGGACTACGTGCTTCCATCAAAGAGAAAAGGCGAGGAAAGCTGTGTGGGGGTGTGCGCCTTCTTCACAACGCGCCTATGCACACAGCTCTTGTTGCAAAGGAAGCTGTGAAGAAATGTGACTTCAAGGAGATAGACCATCTACACTACAGCCCAGATCTAGCTCCCAGTGACTATTTCCTCTTCTCAAAACTCAAGAAGGACATTCGAGAAAGGAAATGTAAGTGTGACGAAGAAGTGATGGTTGCTGTTTATGCCCATTTTGCAGACAAGATTTCTGGCTATTTTTGGGAGGGAAATTGAAATGTTAATTTAAAGATGTGAGAAGTGTATTGCAATAAACGGTAACTATATTCAAAAGTGAAATATAGTTTTTGCCTTTATCATACCTAGAAAATGGTTGGGCCGGAAACTTATGGACCTACCCTCGTAAGTATTTGCTGGGGAAATAAATGACTGCTTCTCTATTAAGGAAGTAATAATTGCGTTTTACAGTTTATGAATACTACACCCATTCACACAAAAAGCTCGTTTGGAATTGAAACCCGGATCGGGGTGCATGTGCAAGGATCATTCATGCGTGCTAACGATGAATTTAATCTATTTCGTCGTTTAAATAGATTATTATGTAGGTTTTCCAAAATAAAAATTAAGGTAAGTTAGCCAACATGAAAACTTAAATCATATTTCAATATGCATCGAAAAACATGTAAACGGGCACCCTACTGATTTCGAACTCAACCTGGAAAGCATATTCAAATTTATTTATTTATTTATTTAAAAAATAAAACTAGAAAAAAAGCTGGGATGAAAAGGCATATTATTAGAAACTAAAAGATTCAAAGACACTACGCATACAATAAACTGGTTGAGAAAAAGGGTGTAGCATTACTTATTGAACATCTTTCGAACAAAGAAACAGGCGGTTGATTTCTGGATCTCTTTGAAACCTATAAAAGGGATGGCATTGTGAGGAAAAAGTAGAACCTGAAACTTTTGAGACATTTAGAGGAGGGGAAGGTTTTGTATGAGAGCAATTGCGCGTATATTATATGGAGAAGTACAGAGTTTAATTTCGGTTCGAGAAATGGAATGTTACGTCACGTTCAAAAACTCTCTTACTAACTAACTCTGTAACTCTTAAGCTACTCCGAGTTATGTAAGTTGCAGTTTCCTGAAAGTCACTTGAAACAAAGTTACTTACCTCCTATTGCACCGACATTGCGTTACATTATTATGTTGAGTGTAAGGGTACAGGATTTTTTTGGCTTTACAACTGATTAAAACATTCCAAAACACATCTCAATAGCAGAATCTGGAGAGATTATGAAATATTTAAATTAAATACCTAAAATTTTCAATCAAATAAACTGTAGTATAAAATATAACAGAAATTATATAAAGAGGAAAGAAATAAACCATCAAATGTATACCAAAAGTGGTGAAGAATGAACCAATAGAGCACGAAATGTCGAAATATAGTAACCTAATGTCTAAATAGAGATAAAAAAAAATAGGCAATGGAAAATTAAAATGTTTTAAAATAGAATTAATTATTGACGACATTTTTGACATATGGTATTAGTCATTACATCTTGAAACATGGGCACCTCCTATGTAGGTGGTTTCGGTTATCAATGATAATTTTTATTACGCTCATTTCCCCTCTGGCAGAGTGACAGGTGGTAAGCCCATCGCATTCATCGTCATCTTGCAGGAAATTAGAAACGACCGATAATTTTCTTTAGAACCTCTGCCGTAAATCTACGGCATGCGACCCACCCATCCCGGATGATTTGTAGGTAAACTCTAACGTTAAATGGCGGCAGAAATTCTAATATTTTGATGTGATATGACAATTACTACAACTTTAAAATTGAATTTCATTGCATATTTAGTTAACGTTAGAGCCCTGCTTGCAGATCTATTTTTTTTTTTTTTTTTTTTTTAGATGGTTAGATACTCAAAACATAAGAAGAAAAAAGAAATGTTGGCGTTCATAATGCACACCTTGTTTTCTTCCCAAAAATGAATACATATGAGAAACAGAACAGCAAACATTGATGTCCTTTCTTGAATGCATTACTTGTTCAATCACCCAAGGAGTAAAATCTCAAAAAACCAACGCGGAGGCCAACATCACCTCATTAAGATGTACGTATAATAAAAATCAGAGAAGGGAGTTAGAGAACATCACCATGCGTTTAAGGTAAAAGTTTCTTGCTCTTCTTTTCATCAGAATTTTGTCTCATTGCCTTCTGCTCCCAGGAACTGCTAAGGACAAGGGAGTTAATAACTTCTTAAAGCGAGCTTCACGGTACTTTAATGCCCTTCCTTAAGTCGCTCTTAACGGGCATGCGTTTAGAATAATAATTACATTCAATTTTGCTTCACTTAATTTCACTACTTGTTTCATTTGCTTCTCTGATCCTTTCTCTCGGCGAAGAAAAGGTCATTCAAATTGAAAGGAGGAAAGATTTTAAGCCACAGAAAACTTCTTCCAGCTGGAGGTTAATGTAAAGGGTACATCAGAAATTGACACAGAAGGAAATTTCTTTGAAACTAAGGCTTCTTTCTGAGGCTTAGAGAAAGTTTTATGCAAATGTAGGTCAGGCTAGTAAAATACTTCACAACTTCAGAACCGCGATTCCGTTATTATATTAAAAACGTGCATCTTTTCTTAATAAAAGCTCTCGGTCAGGAGCGCTCATACCCACTTAACGTGTTTATTCTGAACATAGAAAGTTACCCGGATAATATCTTCAGGCAGGTATATTGACTGCAGCAGAGCTAAGAAAAATAGTCAAAGAATGCAACATGATAAAATTATACAGAATATTAAAATATAGGTTTGAAGAGTGGAAATATTTACAGGACTAGAGAGTAGTGTCCTTAAACTTGTCCTGGAATTGCACTTTCCACACGCCAAAATATGTCCATATCAGATTTCACTAAATCACATCCGTTAGTTTCAAACTTATAAGGAGAAATCAGGGGACGATAAGAGTGAAGCGCAGTATAGGATACAATATAGTTAACACAATTATTTTATTTCTAATTATATGTATAGGGATATTACTGATTAATGGAGTATTCTATTCTTGGTCAAATGTAATTTTCTATTGACTAAGAATGTGAAATGCTGATTATTATATTCTTTTCTATTCCGATTCCAAAAATGAAAACATATTTTTATCACCCAGATTTTTTTTGTAATGCAAAAATATTTCTTCCATATTTACTAGCTTTTGTGCTAATGAAAATTGTATAATTATTTATTTAAAATACGTTATATCAATTAATTTGATTGACTTAAATGTACACAACTATTCTAGACAATTTACTCTTGTTGTTACAATAATGCACTTCATTCTACAAAGTACGACTGTGTATATATCTTAGTCCTCAATTGAATTGCATGATACCTTTCTTTAACCGATTTTAGCAATACATTTTCTAAAGTATAATTGATATCAGAGTTTGTGTTTTTTTTTAAAGGAAAAATGCTTAACTGCGAAAATATCCCAAACAGTTTATGTTAAAATGCGTGATTTTTCCTATGCCGGATCCGCTCTACGCGTAAAGGCCGATCGGCTGGTTCAAGCTGGTGCCGCGGTGAACGAGAGTCCGCAGCTATGATTACCGCGTAAGTTATTACTAATACTTAAACACTTAAAAGGTTCATTTACTCACCATTATCAAGCTGGAAGATGCTGGAAATGCCTCCCTCATTTTCCATACCTTGCTGACATCGCCTTATGAAATTAACCATTACCCTTCCAGTTTCCTCTGAGAAATGGAAGAAACTTCTTCGCGAATGATATTTTTCAGTTAATCTAATGTCTGTGGATTTGTATTTTACTCTTTTTTCTTTAATGACCACAGAGTAAAAGTTGTAGGCCGTTAAGAAGGGGGGGGGGTTCTGTGGGATTGTTATTGATGACACTATTGTCAAATGTTTCGTGAATTGCATACAAGGACACATGTGTTGTATATGCGGTTGCACATTCCTGTTGGAAAGTCGCGAACCCATGTCCCCCAACAGTTAATTCATGAAAAGAATGTTTGCAAAATATTCTTATCATTACATTTTTTTTTTTTTTTTTAATAATAAGGCCTATTATAATTTCGCCACTAACTCCAATCTTTTGATCTTGCAGAGGTTCCTCGTGAAGCAGGTAAGGTTTTTCTGAACTCCAGTATATGTTGTTTTGTGAATTAACATGCCCACTTATGTGGAACCAAGATCCGTCCGTAGAAAATTAGGTTAGAATCAGTTTCCCCGTCATGCACGCTATTCAAATTCTATTCACAAAGTCTACTCCTGAATGCAGAGTCTCCAGGTTTTTGCTCTACTCGTAAAGTACTTTTATAGGGTTTTAACTTCAGTAGCTTTGTAGCCACTCGAACAAGGGAATAAGAAATTCCCGTTGGCTGAGAAAGACGTTGAAGTGATATTTTTAGAATTCCGTGCAATGGAGAGAGCACAAGGAGCATTCAAATGATATCTAATTCCTCTTCTTTTTTTGCTTGACTGAAATATCTCAATATACGGTTGTATATCCAGCTCTACAGTCAGCAATTTGATCATTGCCTTGTGGAAGAGTGTTTCATATACAGTTGCACTAACTTCGGTCAGTGGTAATGAAAGTGCTGAAGTTCAGATCGAGTCAAATTATGCTGATAAATTGAACGAGCCAGCACTTTAAAGAGCGCTGCTATTGCTTCTTCTGAACCTCAGTGATTTGGGTCATGCTCTAGATTTATCTAAAACTAAAGTAGAATTAATCTCTTTACATTAAAAGGCTGGAACCTATTACAAATTTCTTTTTTCTTTCTTTCTTTCTTTCTTTCTTTCTTTCTTTCTTTCTTTTCTTTTTCTTTCTTTCTTTCTTTCTTTCTTTTTGTTCTGCCAACGTCATAAGGAAATTGAGCATCTGATTTCCAAACAAAAGAGTCTAGTTTTCTTTACGAATGTCGAAGATTCCTTGCAGTCACTGGGCTGCAGCACAAACCTGAAAGTTTGGTTTATTGATAGACTTTTCGTAAACAAACTTAAAATTGATACTGCTTCTTAATGGAAACAAATACACATCAGTTTCTTTAGCCCATATAACTTACACCAAAGAATCAAATGAAAATATACATTTTCTGCTAGGCACTATTCAATAATAAAAGCACTCTTGGTAAATATGCCCAGAATCCCTCTATATATGCAACTATGCTATGCCAAATTTTATCGTTTTTTGTAAGAGGAATAGCAGCGATAAAAGAAACCCCTACACAAAAATTAACTGGCCAAAGATTAATGTAATAGGAAAATTAAATTCATCAGCCCTTTGTTAGGCCTGGAAAATGCTTACTGTTTCCATTGCACATACAACTAATTTAGTTTAAGAAGTTATTGGAAACAATGTATTGGAATGGGAATGTATTTCTATCTCTAAAGAAAATTTAAAAAATTAGTGAAGCTAAATTAAAGGAAGACATATGAATTGATGAAGGATACAACGTTTTAAATATGCACAAGTGCTTACACAGTCATCTTTGAAATAAATGGTCACAAACTTCTCAGGAAACTATAGGTCTGAGAATTACAAGAAACTTCTCAATGATCTTACTCAAAACTACAAATACATGGAATGTAATATCTCTCTTACACTTTTAGGACTAATATTTTGCTTTTTTTTTTCCGAAATCCTCGCCACTTGCATGATGAAATTAGGAACTTTTCTATTCAAAATCACTTAAATTGAAAGACGGTACCAGGGAAAATGGAACCCAAATATGTTGGCATGTAAACCATGAAATCCTGTTGCTACAAATAAAATTTAATCAAATGACTACTGGTCACTCAAAAGAGGAATACTTCAAGTACAGCCGAAAATCTACTTCTTATGTATTCTAGATATTTAAATGAAATTTAAATTTAGATTTTAGAATATAGAATTAGTTTAATCGTATTTATATTTTTTAAAATCGTGTTTTCATTTCCCAAAAACACTGGATGATGGAAGTGTATTTAAAGCGATTTGAAAACAGCAGAAAATGTTCAATAATAATCACCCTTTCACTTACATTTAACAGATAAAATGTTAAAATTTTTCGCCAGTGATAATCACTTGTAGAATATGATGTTTTAAGATGTTGAAAGTTTTAGCAACTTTAAGAATATGACTATGAGTTCCAAACGTTCAAGTAATTGAGGGCTTGACGCGTTGTATGTTTTGCCTGCTTTTTAAGAGCACTGAAAACAAACTCCCTTTATTCATTTCTATACTTTTATTGATTTACATTTTAGTTAAGAGATAAAAATATTCTTCGTTATTTTTAACTCATACGTTTCCTCTCCTGTGATTAAAGTTTAGAATCTGCTGAATAATCAAATATCAGAAATGTATTTCTATTAGAGAGGCAATATTTGTTTCTAGCCGTTACAGATCAGTAAGTCATAATACAGTAGCACTAAACTGGTGCTTATGAAATACAAATGAAAAGTCTGTACAAGATGTAAAGCTATATCGAGTAGGGAAATAAACTTATATGCCATCATTAGATGTTGAACACACTAACTAAACTGTAATGTGTACATTTCCCTTGCTCGATCCCATTAAGTTTTGCGATTGTGTTTATTCTGACGGTGTACCCAGAAAAATCGAAAGCTCCAACAAAAAATACTGTTGGAAAAGTTGTGCTGTTGCGGAGATAAATGTAACTACATTTTCACCATTAAACTCTGTTTTCCGCTCCATTCTCTGCTGCCACGTCTGCAAGAATTTTCGTAATTCTTCCTTAATGACGAGAGACAGGAATAAAATTAAAGTTGCCTTTTTTTTCTCATACGCACCAATGTTAGTGCAGTCCATAAACTCTCTTAATGACGTAACGAAAGACATTTCTCTTGTACTGCAAAAATAATTAGGAAGGGCGTTGAATAAGTAGTGCAACATATAAGCAATGCGCTCATTTCTCTGGGGTAAATAGTAGTTTGTTTGTAGAAGCTATGGATTACCACACACAATCTCTTATACTTTCATCTTCTATCACTATACAAATGCGTTACAGTTCGCTTTCAAAGTGGGGTTTGTACCAATACGTGCTATTAACAAAGAACAGCAATTGACTTTCTTTTGGCGAAAAATTAAACCTTTCTCAACATTCACAACCGAAGCAGTAACGTTTGGAGCTATCCTTCCGAAGGTATCTGATTCAAAGCACTTGCACTCGACATCCTGACCTTGAGTTTTTTGTAGTTTCCTCAGCTTATTTATGTCAATGCTGAGAAGGTTCTTTCCTTCCCACTCTCATTACATTTACCGTTTTCCCATTTCACTTCATTTCATTCTGTAGGTTCTGTTACTGGGTCGAAAATTCAAGGGCAAGGTGAACTGTGTGACTGTGGCTTGCTCATTTTAAAGGTTTTAGGGGACCCGGTGTACTTCCGTATCTCACCGACCGTTGATCTGGCCACCAGTGACTTCGTCACGCCATTCCTTCCTCTTGTGAGTGTCCTCTCTCATGACGTAGAGCCATTGAGCAATACCAAAGTGCTGAAATAGCTTTCTCCGTCCCTAACAATCCAATCTAATACGTAGAGATGGCGATGGATAAAATCACTGTCAATCTTTGAGCAAAATTGCTGCCATTATCGAGATAAGGTCAAGGCGGTCTCACTTATCACCCATTCTCCAGGCGGTCTCACCTGCGATTATATCTTCATATTGGAACATGTGAACATCTTCCGGACCATTGGCAAATAACAACTAAACAACTCGGTGTTCAACGTGATATTCCTATTGGTGTATCAACAATTATCCACCAGATAGAATATTCTAAGATTTGTGTTAAATAATTCCTTCGAAAACCTACTATCAAACGATCAGATAATTCATTGTGTCTTTCTTGCTTTTTACGGATTTGAAGGTGACGATTTCATGTCCAAGAAATTCCTCAAAGAAAACTCATGGATTGATAACATAAAATCTTTCTTCTGCAAAAGAAGTTCAACACAATATGCCCAGTTAGTAAAGTCATGACCACGTTCTTCAGGATTCCGAAGGAACAATCTTGATCTATATATTGTCTCATGCTAAAACAATTAACTCCAAAGAGTAGATAATAATTCTTTGTAGGTTCAAGCAGCGCTTCCAAGGCATTTTATAAAAAAGATGTGAGCGAAGATCGTTACAACTGGAAGTCATACACAAGTCTTCCTTACCCACCCTAAAGCTCAGATCCAATTTCTTCTCTTCTCTTGACAATGCCGAGGAAGTTCTAGCCGCAGTACGAAAATATTTGAAACGTAGCTGCAGAGTGATACAGGGACGAAATACAAGAAGTTTATACTGAAAATTATATTGCAAGTATGGTCAAAGAACTGAAGAATAATTCAGTGTATTTAAACTTAGAGAAAAGAAAAAAAAATGTTGCATACTTATTCACGCCCCATATAGTTTTAAAATGGAGAAACACTCTCACTATAATCATCATTGTTCTGCAGTATAAAGCATACGGTTTTTCCACAATGTATTTTTCAGGTTTTTTAATTGCTAACGTAACTTCACATAGCCTACTTTGTACTAATTCATTAATGATGCTTAAAGCAGTTTGTACTACAAAACTGAAATGTATTTTTCTTAATTCAAACTACTTTGGAGATTGTTGCTGAATTCAAAATAACATCGTGTCATTAATTATTCAATGCAATATTCAAAGTCGTTTGCTCTGAAGTAAGGGCATTAAGCTCGTTTTAGTTAACTTTCCGGGGAGATAAAAATTGTAAATGTATTATTGAATACTTTTCTTACTTACAAATATTCATTGCAGTAAATGTTTTGCAGATGTCGCTGAAAGCAGATACAGGCCTCCAGTCAGTAGCTACATTAGTGATGAGATCGAGGAAATCGAAGAAATCGAGGGAACCCGATGGCCCATGGCTATCAATCGAGTGGGATCTGTATTCTTCTACACTCTTCATCTTCTGCATCCTCTTAGATTTCTGCAGCTCATTGCAGCAATCTTCAACCGTCTTAACAACTTTACATTATGTAAGTAATGTATTTACATTTATGTTCTTACAGCTGAGTGTAAAAAAAAAAGAGCATAACTTTGCTCAAATGTGTGTATTTTTTTTTTTTTTGTGGGGAGGGAGAGGAAAAGCTGCAATGATTAAAGTAATGAGCAACAATATTTTACAAAATATTATGTTATATTATTTATAAAACAGTATTATTTTAGTCCACAACATTTTATTTACTTTTCCACATAATCCCTGTTTCTTAGTTCACCTTTGTGATGTAGTTCTAGAAGTATGAATATTCCTTTCGGTAGAAATCCGTTCCAGCCTCTTAAGATACTGGTGAAATGTTTTCTAGATTGTCTCAGTTTGGTCTCGCAACGTTTGCCTTGCAACTAATTCCTCATAAACCAAATTCGAGAGTGTAGATCAGGGTTGTAAGTGGGATGTGGAAGATTACCACAGTTTTTTTTTTTTTTTTTTTTTTTTTATTTCTGGTGTGAAGCGAGGGAAGAAGGGCTGGTATCTTTTCAAGGATGTTTGTCGTGCAATATACGAAGGAACTTGTGCAATGGCTGAACATAGCAATAAGCAATTTTCATACGCCCGGGTTCTAGAAAATATCTGCATCCCAAAACCTTCGCAATTTACGGAACAATATTTTCTTTTTTTTTTATGGAGAAATTGTATCATTCTATCTGCCTTTTTGTCTCAAGTTCGTCAACAACCACAATAATGAGCAAAAAATTTCCTCTATTGTTTCAATATTTCTGAAGCAGTTTTGTACTTAAAGTTTGTGACAGGTCTTCACTCCCCGCGTGCCTGAGAGTAAATATATATAATTTATTAATAATTATTAAATATTTTGTATAACCTGTAGTAGCAAGTAAGGAAATTTTATGTATCAAGAAAATGCATTAGGCTATCTGGTCGCGTACCCTTTTTGGCCCCTAGCGAAAGGCTGCCTATTGTAACAAAGCTAAGTGCGTGCAGGTGCACAGTATGAGTCGTAAAAACAGTTCTTTTGTATTCTCACTTGATGAAGATGTTCCAAAGTTCGTTAAAAGTACCACAGTAGCAGGTATTGTCGAGAATGGTTTCCTTTCACTTTGACATCGGATGATCCCGAACTCACCAATCAGAGATCAAAGAGTTGAAAAGTTTAAAATGAGCGCCTATGAGAGGGTGAGAGCTCACCAATAATATTTGAATATTTTGAAGGCTCAGAGAGCCGTGAGCTCCTTTCTGTGGACCTCGTTGAATTTCGAGCACCACGTGGGGACTTTTCGGAATTAGTATAAAAGGGTAACATTTCTGCTAAGGTACGCATTTTTCTGGAGAACATTTTTAGATTTCACTCTGGCAGTTTTTGGGCAGCGATGCATGCAGTTATGAGACGCAGAGATGAATTTCTGCTTAGGCAGCAGACTCTTTCTTTTAATAACTTCAGGTGATGCATTCAATGCACCCATTCAGTGTACGTTCTTCAGATTTCAGTTCAGGCAGTGACGCAATTTTACGACCTTAGTGCAGTTCAGGGATAGCTAATTTAGTCGTCAAAGAGGCAATGAACCAGGTGGCCGTCCACAAACTCTTATTTGAATAAACATTTCAAGTTTTTAAATAAAGCAGTGTTGTATAGTTTACACCATTTCCTTTCACCTGCTATCTCCCGTGACCACGAGGGCACGAAAAGGCGACTTCGGGCACCTGAGGAACCCAAAGTACGAAATGGGACCCTCGGGTGGATGCTCTATCAGAAACAGTTACACCTAGAGGGTCGCGGCGCAATAACTAATCATAATTCGATCACTTCGAATCGCTCTTGCGAGTGGCCCACACCAACACCAACATTGATGACACAAACCGATTCAAAATTTGGGGCCCACTGTGGAGCCATTCCAATTAAAAATCAAGTTTTGTGTAAAACTTCATGGTCAATATCAATTTGTGTGGATCCCAGAGAACTCAAACGCTCCTTAGCAGTAAGCTTTCTTTCATTGCCAGAACTACATTGTGATGTATTGCAAATATTATCTCTATTTCTTTCACGGTCACACAGCTGAGTTGTTAACGATCCATCAAAGTTTTCTAATTTTAATTCAGTTAAGGGTGTTTGAGGGTGACCTTACGAGGCTGATTTTCAATTCTAGTGAATATTTTAAAATTAATTTTCCTATATTTTAGCATTCCTATCACCCATGAATTCAAAAGTCTATTACCAGTGATTCCTGCTTTAAAATTAGGTACAATAAATGAAATATCGTTGTTTATGACTCCTGAAACACATGATTGAAGCTATTGATGTATGATACTACATCAATAGCTGGTGCCACCTAGCAGAAAACACTTATTCTTGTGCTGTTGCAGAGTTGTTCGGAAAAAGTTTTGCTTGTTGGTTTTGGCGTGACTCTCGTGAGTTTAAATATTTTAAGAACCATAAAATTTGAAATCGTATTATTTTTAGTGTTCCATATTGTAAACATGAATGTTAAACATAAAACAGTTTTAAGTTATGTAAGGAAAAAGAATGATTACTTTAAAACTCTGTGTTTTTTCAACGTAATTGTAAGACATTTAAAAAGTGATAACCAAAGCCAAATATAGAGAGTTAAAGTGAAATGACATGTTAATACCACCTCAGAATTAAAGCTTGGGATCTAGAAATCTACAAATAAATAAAAGTCAACATCGACCAATGGCATAACATATATAATGGAACACACCTGCAGATCAACTGGAGGAAAATGTAGCAACTGTCACGATGGCATAGAAGGGGTGGATTTCATCACTTATAAGAGTTGGGGACTGTGATACAATCCTTCAGGCCTTCTAGTAAAAGGCGTGGTCCGGTAAATCTTCCTGCATTAAGCGTTACGGTCATGGCAAAATAATGGAGCAGCGTAACTCAAAGGGAAACTTAGAGTAGTTTAGACACATCTAACCAGCACTCCCTTGGCGAAAATTTTCAATAGCGTCACGAAGTTGGTCTTGTCAACATGGGAGGGTGTCAGCTACTGTTGCTAGTGCATTATAAAGCCATGACATTCCTGTCAAGACCCCTAGGGAGGTCTATCTGATTATTGCTTATATTTTCATGTAAAATAATACAGTCAAAGTAACACAAAAACTTCAAATTTTAACAGAGGTATGCTTTTCTGCATTTAATTAAAAAAAGTTCATATCTCAATTTGCTAATGCACTGAAGATTGGTAATTAAGAGAACTGTTCACAATCAAATAATCTTCTTGCTTGGCTAGTATTAAGCATAATAAATGTTTTATTTATTTATATTATATACTCATCAAAGAAGACTAGTATTAAACACAGTAAACTTTTATTTATTTGTGGTATATACTCGTCACAGAAGGCTAGTATCACGCATAAGAAATATTTTATTAATTTATATTATATACTCATCAAAGAAGACTAGTATTAAACACAGTAAACGTTTTATTTATTTTTGTTATATACTCATTAAAGAAGGCAAGTTCCTTTTTTTTATACACGTTTAGTGCATAAGTTTTACATCATTTTTCTATGTGTTTTATCAAATGTGTTTACACACATTTTTCCAGAAATTTCATTTCTCTGAAATAATTAAGAATTAAATACTTTTGAAGTATCTAGATGTAAAAATTATAGGAACCACATTTCCTTATATTACTTCTGAAATTCTTTTTCTAAACGACAATAAGCAACATATATATATATATATATATATATTGTGATGAGATATTAAATTCAGATAAAGTAGTCGGTCCTGGTGGTGTAGTGGTTACCATACTTGCCTCCTATACCCAAAACGCGGGTTCGAACCCGGCCAGGACCGATGGATTTTTTCGGGCGTAAAAATCCTAAGTATGGCTTCCTTCGGAAGGGAAGTAAAGCCGTGGGTCCCGTGTCGTACATTTGCGGCACGAAAAAGAACCTCAAGCCTGAAAGAGAGGCCTCTGAGCAAAATTTGTCGGCCGTTTCACGCCCTGAGTTGAATGGGACGCTGATGACCTGAGCTGTTAAAGAGCGTCCTTAAATAAAAAAAGCAATCAGATAAAGTAGGGTTCATTTCGCTCTAAAAATTTAAAATGAATACCCTTTTTACACAAGAATGGTTAATTATTAGAAATGAACTATCCAGGCCGTTTCACTCACTCTCGGCCTGTGTTTTTCCTTTGTAGCTTTCAAACTAATTGGTATAATCTCGTCATATGTGATATAGACATACTCCAATATACAAAACCCACGATTATTTTATTAAATATGAAGTGGCTGCCCTTAATGTTAAGACATGCCTGCACATGTTTCATCATGTTCACCACCTATCCAAATTTACAGCCCCAATTTTCCTCTCAATGTTTTCTTGCAGTTCTATGTAGGTCCGCAGAACCTTGCCTTTTAGTATGCATCATAAGGAGAAAGCTGGTGGTGTAAGGTCAGATGTGACCAAGGAAAAGTATAGATCTTCAAAGAAGGAAACTAGTTCACCAACGGCACTGAAGTTGTAATAATTGGCAAGTATATTACATAGTTTCTCGTTGTACAATTGACTCCCAAACTCATGAGAATCGGGGAAAGCAAGTGTAGTTCAGTATTCCTGATGTGCATCTCAAGCTGCTGAAATCAATGACAATATTGAAATCCCTTTTGTTCGCAAGGAGATTCACTTCTTTCACAGCAGTAACGGGATATGTACGCAGCTTTGCTTCTTCTTTTTCTCTCTCTTTGTAGTTCGTTGTCATGAACTTGTGGGAATTTCCATCTCCTGGGACAGTTTAAGCGAAAACTTCTGTGGAGGAGCCTGCATCTGTTTTCCACCTCCTGACCGTTAGTTCTGACAGTTTCGAACGTCCTCTTTTGTGCACATTCAAAGATTTTCCCTGGTTTCCAGTTTCTTCATGAGATACTGAATGGAGGGCTTTACTGGTGGTTTTCGAACCTCAAACTTCGTAATAAATTATCTTTGGCACTCTCAATACTAGTTTACAAGTTCATGTACCGTATTGCTCATAAGTCATAATACAAAGGCATGATAATGTTTGTCCATTTCATTAAAACAAAATCGAATGGGTCACACTGGCATGAATAGCGAAAAAGCAATCAGCCTGTACGAACTAGAGAGTAGAGCCATCATTTACTTCTTATCCACACTATACTTTTCATTCTTACACTAATGTATGCCCATATCAATTATGATGAACTTTTTAAAACTATATTCTAAAGCAGTACAGTTCCGCGTCTGTTGATTCGAACATTAGTTGCCAAGAAATGTACACAAGGTTTTGAAGCAGCATATCTTACATTGTTAAGTAATTTAAGCGAGAGAACATAGACGTTATTGCTACATTACATTATATTTTAAGTCATAAGAGTAATTTACATTTATATAACATTATTTATTATTGACCATTTCAAATATCAACAGAATTTTACACCTACATTTGCACTATTAGTTTATGTGAGTGAAATACAAACAAAAATAGGTATGTTTGCAATGCGTGACATTAGAGGAGTAAACGACTTAGTGTTGAGGGGAATTGTAACGTTCTTAATGAAGTGGAAAGTACAAATATTATCGTTTTCGAAAAGTAACTCCGCAGCTATTGTGTTCACTTAGCCACCAAGGCAAGCACACACTTCAAAGTCTAAAACTTAGCAACGATGAGAGTACCTGCTAAAAATCGTTTCGAAGGAAGAAAAGAATGTCAGAAATGCAGAGTACCAACTTTCTCCTTTGCATGCACATTACCCAAGTGCGGAGAAACTTGTCAATGGCATTTTATCTGGCATTAACATTCTGATACTGTTATAAATAAGGTTTAAAAAGAGAGTGCAAAAATGGTGGGGGGTCTCATAATAGTTCAAACCAACGGTTGTATGTATAAAAAGGTTATTAAAGACTTATTAGAGCAAGAGTATCATAGAAAGACACCGGAAGAACAAGTTGAATTTAGAATAAGTAAAAAACTATTGCTCGTATATGTTTAAGACAGTAAATAGAAAAGAAAACAATGGGCATCCAGTACATCATATTTTATAAATATAGAAAATACTTATGATAATACTTCACACAAAATTATGGAATGCATTAGAAAAAACATAAATTTATTATATAATAATAAGGTAGTTAAAATTAATATAAACATTCGTCTTCATAAAATAAAGCTGAAAAAGGTATATCTCAAGGATTTAAGATAAAGAAAAAATATACGTCAAGGACATTGTATACAGGCTGGGTAAGAAGTAACTGCGTATTGTTATATGCTTATTACTTTCTTAAGTAATTTATCTATTTTAGTGAAACAAAGTTTTCGTGGACTTCAGCATGATAGAAAGTGTATGCAGTGAAGTTTAAAACTCCACATATGCACCGGCATTTTGCACCAGTGTCTGTAGCCTATGGAGGATATTTTCAACTTACTTGAACAGATACTTCTATAGTGTGTTAGTGAGGACATGGCGAGTGCAATTCTTTAGTTCATTCAACTTTTTTGGTTTGGTGGGGTATACCTCTTCCTTCGTCCAATCCTAAAGGAAGAAGTCACGTGGAGTGAGGTCGGGACTCCGTGCTGGCCACTCATGTGCACCGCGGCGACCGAACCAACGTCCTGAAAAATGCTGGTCAAACCACTCATGAACATAGAGTGAAAAATGAGATGGGGCACCATCTTGCATGAAAATGAGGTCTTTGATGTTATTCCAGGGGGAGGCAATTGACCAAACATCATTTTCTACCGTTCTGCGTCCGTTCTGCGTCCATAATGTCTCCAAAAATGAAAGTACCCATAATTTTGTTGAATGTTATACCACACCATGCTATGACCTTAGGATGACTTTGAGATTTTTCCGTCGTAATTACCGGGTTCTACTCTGCCCAGTAGTAACAGTTGTGGCGGTTAACAAACCCTCCGACATGAAAAATGGCTTCATTGCTGCAAATGATGTTCCTGAACAACTCGGGCCTGTCCCCATACGAACCAAGCCGGTCAAAATCTTCCGGCGATAGCTGTTGACAGTAATGTGGCTTACACGGACGAAATCGAATTCTTTTTTTCAGAAGTTTTCTGATAGTATGGCGGGAAAGACACTTTCTCGATTTGTTTGTCGTGTTGACTTTTGGAAATTGCTGGTGAACATATTCCGCATCATTTGCACATTTTCCTCTGACCTGGATGTCGAGAGACGACCACTTCTGCGAGTACGCGCCACAGATCCTGTGTTCATCAGGTTGCCATGGTAATTCTTTATGGTCATTGGATCCAATGATGGTCGAGGCCCATTCACTGCCTGCTAACATCTCTACACCTGCACGACGGAATGTCAGATTTCTTAAATGGCGGCCACCTGAACTCTCTCCAGCACTGTGATGTGACGAGCCATTACAAATCACGTTCTACCACTGTAAAGAAACTATGTGTTAAGTCACCTCAAAATATTAATATATACAAAATTTATACCCCTATTGCAATAGGGAGTTACTTCTCATCCCCCCTGTATAATTTACATTGTTTAAAATTTATCATGATCAGGAACTTGAATATTAAATGGGAATTGAGGTAAAAAGTAGTGTCCTTATATCTCTTCAATTTATGGAGGACAATTAATTATATCATAAAATAATTAAGATGTGCAATATAGTATATAAACAAGAAAACACGTGGAAGAATATGAAAATGGGGTTTACATGTAAATATGGAAATAAGGGAAATTGATCGAAATTTAGATGCGGAAGGAAAGGGTAAAATACAACTTTGTGAATCATATAAATAGTTTGGTTTAAAATAGCTAAAAACGAAATACAAGATCAAGAAGTCAATAGGGGATTTAAACAGGAAGAATTGCAATATCTGTAGTGCTTTCAAATGGATGTTCATCCGCGACAGCACTGCTCACATGGCGACTAGAAGCAAGCTGTCATTCGGCTGAGTCAGATTCCTGAGACCAAGCGCGCAGATCTCATAATACGAATTACAATTACAATAACTTTCTACCTTTGACATAGAAGAGATGAAAAATCTTGTGCCACCACACACCTCTCAGGCTCTTTAAGAAAATTTCCTTTCATTCTCAATAGCTCTCTTGTGAAATTGTTGCAGTTTCTCTTCTTATATTTTCTTTCAGTTCCTCCATCATTTGCGGATTATTCCGATATATTTTATTTTTCAAGTTCCCCAATAAAGAGAAATCGCATACGTTAAGATCTAGTGATATTATCTTACTAATGATCCCATTCTAAAGGTTTTCAATGAAAAAGGGATCAACTGTATGTGCTGTAGCGGAAAATTGTTGTGAAATAATGCATGTTTATATTCAATACCCTATAATTCTTCACAGAATGGTGTGATTATGTTACGTGTGTATCTTTGCACATTCGCGGTTTTTTTATAAAATGTAAGCCCTATAATTCTGTAAGTATACACCAATTTTTAGCCATGATATGGCATTTCGTGTACAAGGTCGAGTTTTTCTGTACTCCAGTACATGTTGTTCTGCCTTTGCTACATGCAAATCTGAGAATCCCTTCGATTTGGTTCTATCCTTTCTCCAATTTCCTGAAGTCTCTCCTTGGTAAGTACATAGCGATTTAGTTTCGGTTTCTTATTGAAAACAGATTACACTTACCTAAATTTAATTACAAGATTACGAAGTGCATCTATGATGAGTAGGAACACAGGAGAATTTTCTTGCAAATTGCCATCTATATTTTCTACAATTTTTTTCAACAAATAAATCATACGTATTTTCACGACGTATGGCCTTAATAAGATCCGAACGGCACAAAGACAACGCTCCAAATGTTTTAGACGGGGACACTAAAGGCTAGAGGACCCGGTTAATAGCACGTACTTCTACTCTACGCTGCCCACGCGAATGAACCTCTATTTGAAATCACTGTACTTTAAATGGCCTCTTATTCAGAATTAAATCAAACACACAATTATAATTCAAAGTGATTCAATATAAGGGGCTCAAATGTGAATGATGAAATCTGCAGTTATTTCAAAATTTGGAGAAAATCTGCGTGAATTTCTAGGACAAATTAAGCTAAAATCAAGTAATTAACGAAAATGCAGGAATTTGCAAATATCAAAAGCAGTTGCAATGGTATAGATATATGATAAAGATGATGATGAATAAATACTACAGAAAGTGATAGGTTTGAATCAGCTGGGAGAACAAAAAACAAGCCAGTGCGGACAAGGGTGCAAGATTTAAGGATATGGAGGAGACAGGGATGGGTAGAGGAGAATTGTAACTTACTTTGATTTCGGAATATGAGCAAATACTGTAAAGCCCATAAATAAGTAAATAAAGATTAGTTTAGCAATTCATATATTAAGCTTTGTGCTTATGGCATACTCTTAATGACACTTTTCTGTAGGTATCCTGACTAAGGCATTCACCCTGGTTTTCCCGACCCCATAAATTGGTTACTTCCTTCCCTTTGTATTTCCCCTCCCTCGTCAAGAAATAACTGCGTTAACGTACGCTTGCAGTACAAAGGGTGCAAGTCCGTGTTAATAAACATCTCTGAACAAAATCTGACAAATTTCATTGTATAGAGAGTATTTGCAGCTAATCCGGAAGAGGCGGGAGAGAGAAGTGCTGAGGTGAGGTGAAAACGAGGTGCTATCCGGCTGGGCCCACTGTGTAGCTAATACAAGGGGACGTTACATTCCAACAGCGTGCTACAATTTTTATCGACAGAATCACCAAAACATTCCATGAGCTCCCTTTAAGTGTAACGTCTTCTTGCTCAGCAGTAATTTCATCGTACAATTTTTAATGCGATCTAGTTGAGAGAGTGCACATTGGCACTAACTCCAATTCACATTTTCTTATCCTGAGTTCAATTCAAAAATTTTCCATTAGGCATTTTTGTGACAGTCGCCTTAATATTTTTGTTTTGTTTATTGTAATATTCTTTATCGCCTTTCTTGATACGAATTAAATTAATAGCTACTGTTTTATTTAATATGTATTAATGAGGACTTCCGTTCTGATAGAAACCAGAATGTTAATTCTATGCATATTTAGATGTCTATACATGTTATGATATGATATCGCTGTTATCTACATACTTTAAGTGAACCTGTTAGCAGAAATATTATTTTATTTTTAGACTCAGTATTTTGTGTTGCTAGTTGTATTTCTTTTTATTAGCTGTTAGAACAGGGCAATATATTTGAACCATTCAAATAATTTCTGTTATGTGTACGATGAACTAACTTTCAAGTTTCAGAAGGAAAATGTCACATCACTTGTAAAAAAGATCGTCACTAACTTGTAAATATATCGATTCTTTTTTTCTTTTTTTGAAACTTGAGTCCCAATTATATTCCGTATATAATGTGCTAGGCTTACCAAAATTTAAAAATGGCACGTACCATTATGCCATTTTCAATTCTTATGATTTTGAGAGACTCGAAGAACTATTCAATTGAACTATAAGGCCTGTACATAGGGAAGAGTTTCCTATAACGAAGTGTCAATATTTCGTGACGATAACATGCTGAAGAAGAAACAGATAAGAGAAGTGATCCTTATTTAAGGCAAATAATTGTTCATCAGAATTGTCTAAACAACAACCTTAACTTTTAAAAGGTTCCATCTCAAAGGATGGCATTTACATAAATGTTTAGTTATGGAGATTCTTGAACATCAACACCGTCCAGATCGTTCAGACTAATCAAAAATTAGTTTGAAGTCTCTACCTCCGCATAATGGCAATGAATTCCCGTCTGATATGAAACTATATAAGTATATTGAATAAATAACTGAAATAGATTTGTATTTGGTGATAGTTTTCTTATTTCGTTTCCATCTTTGGTACATTCTGCAGTTTCTTGCGCAAAGGAGACAGCAGGGATAGGAAGTTTCAGTGTATTAGAAAACAATAACCTAACATTTGTGAAATACTCTTTATTCAATCCTGGAAAAGTATATTGCCTCTCTTACATATAAAACTGTGACATGAAATATTTTGTAAAGTCAATAGGTAAAAAGCTTGTATTTTAGTATTTTAAATTCAATTTTCCAGGTAAGTGATGCAAAATTAAAATAATAATTTTATAGGGTCACAAATAAGATCACCAATAATGAACGATTAATATTTTAAGAATATATTTAATCCACTGAAAAAAGTCTGGTATTCATTAATTTTTTTTTTTTTCATGGAAATCGTAAAGCAGAAAATGGTCGTGATTGTGAATTAATACAAAGCTGACTTTAAATCCTCCGTTACTGAACTCTCGCCGAGACTTCTTTCCATAAAATCTTGGATCGTCAGCGATATGCATGGCGAGCATTTTCATCAGCAGTTTTCAAAATGCAGCAGAGGTACCAAGGAACATGGAATCGAAGACTGCTGACTGACTATTGCTGAACCGTGAAGAGATAATCCCAACGGCGAAATATGTCCGAAAACCATCATACACAACATTTTATTTAGGCGATATTTATCATTTAATTTTATAACATTTTAAGCAGTATTATAAAAAGCCTGTCTGATAAAAAATACCTGAAAGCATATTCGAATTCAATATGAAAAATACGGAGACTTTACAATAAGTACGTACAAAATCCAAAGGTGGCACATCTTGATTGTTTTCAACTTTACCTGAATGGGCTGCTCGATCGCCAAATTTAAATGTAATGTTATTTTTGTAAATATTTTAAAATATTTTGCTTATTTAATTCCTGTCCCTAATGTTGACGTTCTGAGAGAGCATACCCAAAATGAATTTGAGCAAATAAAAACACTTCAGGAGTTTTTAACAGAGTACGCCAAGGTGTGAAAGCAGACTCAGGGGATTAATCGAAATGTGATGTAGCCATCTTAAGCAGTTTTTGTAACATGTTTAATTTATCACTTGTGCCATTAGTTTGTTAATAATAAAACAATGTACGTCTGGAAAGAATTTTCAAGTTTATAAATGCCTTTTTTTAAAGTTTTTCTTATAACTAAAGTATTTTACACCAAATAATACACATCTGCATATACTGAAAATGCTGAAAAAAGTTGCATTTATTTGAAGTTATTATTCACAGAATAAGTTGCTTAAAACTAAAACTTTAACTATTTCTTAAGCGACTGTTGTTATTTATGAGATATTTTTGCAAGATAGAAAGTCCATGAGGGGTTCATAAATGTAGCGAATACTGAATTCATGGTTATACATATAGCCATATGTTCAGTAGATAGTTATATTTTTGTTTAAAGACAACAGTGCATAATTTCAAATAGATAAAATAGGATCAATGGAGAATTTTAGTTATCAAGATATCGCCAATAAAACCTTGCCGTCTTTTAAAGGTATTTTTATTTTTGATAATGTTTATAGCTTGTTTGCTCTACAGAAGCATAAGATACTGTGGCAATGATGATACATGAACTGAAATGATAAATTGGTAAAGGATTTTGGAAAGGAAGAGTCATAGGCCTAAATTTAATGTACCTGCTCGATAAGGACAGAGGAAAACAAAACAAAAACTTAAGAAAAAAAGCAAAACATTTTTATATTCGTATACATACAGAGGGTGCCAAAAAAAGTATACACACTTCAAGCAAAGAAAAGACTGTCAACATAACAAAACTGAATTTACACAAACAGAAAGTGATGTGCGCTAATGATCATAGACTTTTACAGTTACAACAGTTGCTCAAAATGCCCACCATCGGCGTAGATACACTTCTGAGTACGTTGAACTACTGATTAAGCAACGTTTGCGAAAGTGTCCTCAGGAATTACAGCACACACCGTTTCAATTTCTTCCCGAAGTGCTGTCAGTGTAACTGTTTTTCTACGGTATACAACAACCTTAAGAGTTCCCCATAGGTAGAAGTCCAACGGCGGTTCTGTTCTGTACACAAGTTTCCATTGCCCTTTGAACTTCAACAACGTTCCCGGTTTTCCAATACCCCTTCCAAATTGCTTTCCGCTATTCAAACGATAATCTTGGCTCCATTTCGTTGTGGTAATGCTAGTATAACGTAATGTGAGTCACGTCTGTTTACAGAACATCATACGATAATCTTGGCTTCATTTGTTCATTGTTGATTTACCTGTCAAGTAGCAACGCTATCATAATATTTGTCAGTGACATCTGTTTACAGAACATCATACTACACATCACTGTTGTTTTTGGTCCAACTTTAAAATATATTAAATAGATATCTACCGTGAAAGTGTGTATACATTTTTGGCACCCTCTGTATATAATATGGTCCAGAATAAAGTATACCGAAAATGACCTTGTAGTAAAAGATGTGTAACAGTCTGTTGGGCATCGAAATCTGTGAAATCTCTCTCTCTCTCTCTCTCTCTCTCTCTGTATCAATCAAACTAACGTGGATATTTGCTGCAAAACCAAATATTGCAAAGAAAACCTTGATTTTGGTTACATTATGTACAATACAATCACGTTTGGTTAAAATCATATGCTCGAAGACGTAGACTAATCTTCATGCGGCAGGAAAATGCACCCAATTCGTGGACCATTTGCTAATCTGAAGTTTTGTTAGGGTTCAGTACCTTGAATATCCGTAGCTGGCTTTTCTTAGACAGGGCAACGTTTCCTTCAGCACCATTTTCATATTGTACATTTTCCTTTGCGTTTACACAAAATTTAGCTAGTTCTTCTAAATTTGCTTACGAAGAGAATATCGTACGCTTTGATGATGGTGCTTTATGAAATTATATCATGATAAAACTCGTATACAGCTCCTCCGCTTCGACCACTCCGTATAAGCAAAAATAATAATCCACGAGAAGTTTTCTCCCAACAACACTGAGCACCTTTTTCATTATATGTTTCTCGTGGCCTGCTTTAAGAACAGTGAAAGTAACACTTTATCATGGTATCGATATATGGGACATTCATAAATTTTCCTATAATTTATTGTAGGCCAGTGCAGAGTTGATTTGGTTTTAAAATACATAGATAATTAGCATTACTATATGAAAAATTATGTATAAACAATTGAACATAGAAATTTTATGGGTCGCAATGTAGAATCAAAACAGTATCAGCTCATTATTATCAACTACCATACTTCTGTTTGAAGCCAGTTGTCCCGAAAATACAGATTTGTATTATGAAATAAAAAATAATCGATTATATTACAAAAGAAGCATTTCATTTATTCTTCTGTACTAAAAATGAAACTCTTTAAGAGGCGTGAGAGACCTATTAACTCGGTTATTCCTTTGCTTCGAGCTAGCAATGCCAGAAGAAAACTCTACAAGAAAACGTAACATTTCATAATTTATATTTTATCAATGTTGTGTTTCATGCCTGAATAACCGTCTGAGCTGCAGAAGGTAGCTTGTTCTAACACCTAAAAAATTAAAAGTGCATTTGTTAGTTAATTTTATTTCTTTACCTATTATTTTAAATAGTATTGTAAATATAGTTTAAATAATTTTATATTCGTAGAAAATAATGATGTAATGATATTCAGTAAATTAAGTTAAAATATATCCTTAATAATTAATATTTTATTTGAAATACCTAACATAAACTCGTCCCATAGAATTAAGTGGAATCTGTTGGCAACACACCAAGGTCTTCTAATTTAATAAATATGACCTATTCTGTAGAATTCTAATTTCAATTATTTATTCATAGTTGTTCAATTGTAATATTAAATTTCTATGTATTAAACTGCCAAATCCATCCTGAATATATCATGACATGTATGTTATATAAAATATGTGGACTTAACCACAAATCGGTTTGAGATTAAGTAATTGAAAAGAATTGATATTTATATAAAATAAAATGTCAGTATACAATATATGAACTAAACTATACACTGATTTTTATCATCTCCTCGGTCATATTTACTGCTAGTTGAGCACATATTTCTTAAACTATATCATAATATTATAATAATAGCAGTATTAAAGTAACAGAAATATTTTGAGAAAGTTGTATTAGTTACATGTAAGGAAATAGTACTTAAGCCATGTTGAAAGCTAATAATGAAAAAGTCAGTTGCAGTTTCTAATTAGAAAGGAACCTCGTTCTAGTGTACAGCATATCTGTGCAATAGAATTCTATTAATTTTTGTTACTTCTAAAAAATTTAATTACAAAATATTACTCCATAGTGCTGTTGAACTGGTCCCCAGAGTTTTTAAGTGTTCTTTCTTTATAGTATTGCAGAACTAAAATCGTTTTAAGAAATCCGATTGAAATAAATGTAAATTGATAAAACTTCCAAAAACTATAATTAAAAGTATGCTAACTAAAACTCTCCTCTCCATTACAAGCGCACGTGAACCGCCATGTTCAAAGCATGGTCTGCAGAGAGATTCTTTTGCGTATTTTTGATGTTTGCTACGTGAAGGCGATAAAGAAGTGAAAGTGAAGAGCCTTTATGGTAATCCGTCACAAGAATCTCATTTCCATGCTCTTCTCTCCCTCTGTTGCAGACGTTCTCTTTTACTACCCATCTCTAGATACAGCCACGTCTAGGAAATCTTGCCTCTCATCCGATCGCCCGTTGCTCTTTGATGCGACCTCAGTAATGTTGTTCCAGCTCTGTGATGGCCTTGTCCAGATGTGTGCACTGCAGTTCTAATATCTTGGTCATTTAATATTTCTCTAACGCAAATTTTCGTTTCACTTCCTTTGCATGCACAGTTCTTGTGTTGGACCATAATAGTATTGGAAATAAAAGAAATAAAGATTTTTAAAAAATGTCAAAAAAAGAGAGAGAATAGTGCAGCAAAATAGTTCTTGTATATAGTACTGTAGCGGTATTCATTCTGGACGCTTTTAAGAACTTTATTTAATATTATTGTTGATTCAACTGAAATTTAGAATAGAGATTTACCTAATAATTTAATATAAACTGTCCTTTGTTTGAAAAATTAGTCATTTAAATAATAATTTCAGATTATTAAGAGAGCAATAGATAAAAGGTAACTTTTTGGTTATATTTCATAGTGTTATTGCAATAATTTTAATAATATTTTGTTGTATATAATCTTTTGACTTAAACACTGCCTGGCATGGAGTCCATCAAACATCGAAAATCTTCTAGTATAATCAATAGCGTCCAGAATTTCAGGTTTTATAAACCCTGTATTAGTTTTTAATACAGGGTATTAACATATTTAATATAACTTTTATTAGTTTTAAACACATTAAAATAGTTTTTAAGCTTTTCTATTAACATTTTCAGAGATTTTTTTTTAAATTTTTAAAATGTTCTCTTTACTAAAAGTCATACACACATTGAAACAAATATATTGATTTGATTGTTTCTTTACTTAATTTTCCCATGACCTAGAACAAAAATACTGAATAAACACTTTGGTTAATTTTCAATAGTTTGTAGAATATAGTTTTAGAATTACCCCTGTAATTTCCAAGTCTTTACATTTCTAGGGTGCTGAACCTTTTAAAAAAAATTACAAGGCACTAAACCCAACAAAAACATTTTTCAATTACATGATACAGTGTTGCAGTGCATTATTAAATACATTACTAGGTTTTGTATGCTGAAACTTTGTGTTGTCTTTCAAATCATTCTCTTTCTCAGATTGAAGTCACGAGGCCAATGTTGTGGTCTCCAGGTAAATCTTGGAGAAGTACAGATATATCTTTCATTGTTGCAGACTCTGCATTCCGCTGCAGAATTTTGGTAGTTTCAATGAATAGGCTGCGCCCACTGGCTATGGTATTTCTTTCTTTGAAACTGTGTCAAAGACTCCATTGCATCTTTTGGTGGCAAAGTTGAATAGATGTGGGATGATGGTGGGTTCTGGTGAAAGAAAAGTTTCCTTGAAAATCTGAATGCGGCTGAGAACTTTCTTCAAGGATGAAATGATGTTTTTCACTGCTGGGAAATTGTTCTGAAACTCTGCAGCGGTTTTTGTAAAGAAGGATGGTAATGGAGGGAAAATTATGGTATGTAAAATATGTGGAGGCAAAGATTTTGGAAGGTTAAATTAATTGTTTAGATTAATAGGTTGGATTAATGATTGAGATCTCAAGGATAAATGATCATTTCTTCCTCTCCGACGGTTGGTTTCCGCTGACTTATATTTTGCCACGGCTATTGAGACTATGCTGCTGGACACTTTTGTGCTCCTTGACTATAGGGGAAGGAGTATATGGAGTTTGATAAGATTTCTCATTATAGGAGATGAAACACAATTTATTGTTCATAGTCTATTTCACCTAAAATTTGCCACTTTTGCACTAGTTATGGCGATCACTATGATGTTAATGCACTTTAATAACCCTTAAAACTCTGATTCTAAACTCCAATAAGTTCAACTAATTCTGAGACGCAACTGTCTACTGCTCGCTGATAATTTTCCACTAACTATACTCTTCGACTGAACTGAACTAAACTGATAGTAGGACAGGACTCTCTTTGCACTGACGTGGCTTGAACTAAAATTAAGCATACCATTCCACTACTAATGACCCACTGACTCGAACTGAACAGAGAATTAATGTGGATCGATTATCTATTCTTCCATCCAACTGAACTGAGAGAATCAGGATTGACTGCTCCTGGGCCGCAAAATTACAAGACTGAATAAACATGGCAGTCTGCCAGTCTGACGAAGCTATCTTTATTTTTTCAAATGTGTTTTTAGAAAAAGCTAGAATGTTTTCTCCCATATCCGCATCTCTATTGGGTAATCTGTTTCCCCTGATTCTTTTTCTGTTAAATTATTGGTCAGATGGCTTACGAGTTTTTGTATGTAGATATCAGCTGAAGCTACTAGCTTCTTCCCTTGGAGAGGTTATCAGCCTGTCTTTTCACCCCCGTATGTTTATTGCTTTCACCTTAGTAACATACAAAACACAGCCCCCTAACTGCAAACGAAATAAACATCTTTTCAAGGACCATGTTTTAGAATTCTCTCCAGAAAATATCGATTCTGCTTGGGCCATCATTTACAAATATTATTACAATAGGCAACAGAAATTCTTTGGTCAGATTTTGTGACCGGCAAGAAAATACATTAGAAACAATAATTCAACACTTGTACAGGAAATAGAAATGAAACTACACTATGCTTGAAATAAGAAAGTTACATAAAATTACTTCCTTTAATCACGATTAAATTTGGGGGTGGCGGCTCATAAATACTGTCTCACCTCTTTAGCTGATTGGCGTAAGTCGTAGGCAATACATGTGATATAAAGCTTGTTAGGGTAGAAACGTTTTAATGTCTCTCCAGCCTTAACCAAGCAGATCGGAAATAAGAGGTAGATACTTCCCGTCTGAGTTTTTGCTGGCCTAAGGATGCCAGGGATGGTGTCTCTGAAGGTGCAGGCAAGTGGTGTCATTTGTTCTGTCCGGTGTCTCTGCATAACAAGAGGTGGGATTTACCAGGTTCTGTGGATTCTAGCTTACTCACCATGAAACGAACCTAACTATGGGCGGTCTCGTCTTCTGAAAGTCAGGTGTTACAGTTCTGTAGTTATGTTCTAATATATTCAATATTGTCTAGCATCTTTCGGCTTAAAGAAATGTATTGAATACTGCATTCTGTACCACTTGCTTTGGAACATTCCTGATAGTAGTGACTATATATAAACGTATATTAAAATTGTCTTCTGAAGAACCATAAAATATGAAAGTAGTGGTTGGAACTGCATCTTCCATTTCCTCTCAATGCTGCTGACGTGCCATGCAGACTGTTATGCAACAGAAAAGTTGATGTTTGGTCACAGCTCATTTGATTTGGCAGACCTGATAAAATATAATTTTGCTATCTGTGGTAAAATTTGGATCGTTGACAATCTATTGGCAAATCAACCAGCATTTAGGACATTTTACTTTTGGCTTCTTGCTGGGTCAAGCATTGCAGCCCCGAACGGCAGCGGAGAAAACCGAACGCCGCAGTCCAGAACAGCAGCGGAAGAAGCGGGACTAGAGCCGCTACCAAAATGAAAAAGTCATCGCTTTTAACACTATAAATTTTGTATGTATTTTTTTTTTTTTTTTTTTTTTTTTTTTTTTTTTGTTAAAGGTAGCATAACCTAAAATTGCAACCTATGCGTTGTTCTTCGTAACTTTCTGGCTGCAATATGTTGTTCCGTATTAGAAAACTGAGTTTTTCAGATACGTTTCAACTTCATTTTAACGCTTTTTATTACGCGTTGTCTTATTGGAATTCGCAATTAATTCATAAATACATGCACACTCGAGCAAATCCGAAGAAACCGGTGGATCCAGTGGTTTGCTGAGGCGCTACGGCCTGACGCCATAAGTTCGCTTCGTAAATGTAAATTGAAAGCGGATTGTGTGGTACTATGTTAGCGTGTAAGTCATTGTAATGGTTGCAGATTTCCTTTATCTCCCAGTCGGTCCTGGTGGTGTAGTGGTTACCATATTTGCCTGCTTAAGCCCAAGATCGCGGGTTCAAATCCGGCCAGAGTTGATGGATTTTTTCGGGCGTAAAAAGCGTAATCATAAGAATAAGTATTTTTCATTTGTTACGTATTTTATCATATATCTTTATTTTAAATAGTTTTAGATACTTTTAGGTTTTATAATGTTAAATTATGTGACCCCTACTAATTATAATGAAAATATTATCAATTAGAAACTGATAGCTAAGTTAAAATATCACAGTTAGCTAGCAAAGTATAAAATATTTTAAAACCTAAGAGTCCTCTAAATCACAAGTAGATCAGTTCTCTCTTGATACTGATATACCGAGGCGACAGAAGAACGTTCAGCCTTCTCCTCAAATTATTATCTTATCAGAGTAACCCTGTGGTCACTGAACAATTTCTGATTGATTCTAGCGGTGTGACACTTTCCACCGACCAGCTGAAAGAAGACACGCCGAATTGGCACCTTATGGAATATGCATAATTGCGAATCGTACGCAGCAGTTAAAATTCTTGGCCTCACACCATGATACTGAGGACATCTGAATGATGGCGGCGGTTCACTCAGGCCAAGTCTTCGCCTGTTCCTCGACAAACTAACTTGATGCAATCGCTTTCATAGATGTTAATACTGTATTCATCACTTCAAATGACTTTAGTCCAGCCTGCGTTCACTCCTGTGTGCAACAGCTCATTCCTTTGATTTTGGTTCACATAAACGATTCTCTCTCACAAACAATTCTCGCGAAGTTTTTGTCTAACCGTTCGGTCAAAAACGTGTACTCCTAAAGCCTTCAAGATGGCATTTATATGTTTTCTCTGTAGAGAAAAGAAAAAAGTTTTCTCTGATGAAATTTGACTTTCTGCCGGTTCTTCAGGAATAGTTTTGTGGATCCAATTTTTTCATATCGCTTGAAATTATCCCAACTTTGTAGCGCCATCACTCAACTATTTGCTCTACGAGTTAAAGATAGTCTTAGTAACTTCTACTCGGGGACAAACAGCACGATCTTTTCCCCTTTCGATAGCATTTTTACATTATTTGGCTCACCGGAGCTTTGGCTGTATGCATGATGGAGACTGGTGCGTTGTGGCTGGGTCGGTGTTTCATGGGCCTCCCAGTACAACGAAAGCTACAACTAATATCAGTTTTTAAAAGAGCAGAAAAAATAACTGACTCAAACTCAACTGCATAAATCTCCTACCAGGCAAGAAGGTAGCCACCTTCTTACCTTGTATCAAATATAACATCACGAAACCTATGTTGTTCTTTCTATGCAGCGAATAAATCTAGGAGGTACCTACGTTCAGGACACAACGTGAGCGGATTAAATCGATCAGTTCATTCCTATTAGTCAAAAAATTGTGTTATTTCTGTTCAATGTTTAGTTATAATGGTAATTTCTGATATTAAGAAATGCTACAAAAACCTAATAATTATTCATTATTATAAACCTTATATAGGCACTTTAGATCTTCAAATAAAGCAAAATAAGTTAACTTACTTCGCACCATGAGTAGCCAATTATGAATTCGTTCCAACAGAATCGCCCGCACCATCCAAATTTGAATTTGGTTTGATCCGTACATGTATTCAGTTTGTCTTCAAATTGCCGTAATATGTGTATGTGTGTGTGTGTGTGTGTGTGTGTGTGTGTAATATAACAAAACGAATTATCGCGTGTATTTTACGAGGGGCTAGCTGTCAGTATATTAGTCCCACCTAAATAAGTGAAGTAGCATAATACCGCCTTTTTCAATGTTTTATTCATTAAATATGTTATATTATATATAATAAAATATGTTTATTATATATAGTATACATTAGAAAGTCGTAATACTGGAAGATTTATCAAAAGTACTTTGAATTGTTATTATTGTTAACGGTATACGATTATGTACAGAAAGACCATGGAAATTAATAAATGATATATGAAACTACTGCACGATGTAAGTTTGTGTGGTCAATCTTAGATAATCCTTAGAAAAATAATTAGTAAAATTAAAAAAGTGGTTGGTTTATTCATTTTTTTTTATTTATTTAGCTACATCAAGAAGTACAGTGTGAGGAAAAAGTATTATAAGAAATCTAATATTTGGAAGTGACTGAATAAGCCAGGAAATTAAAAAAAAAACAATCTAACTACTGAAAAAAGATGAAAATACATCATACAAGTACTCAGAGGGGGAAAAAATAACAACAAGAAATTAACTGGTGAAAGTTATTTTCCAAATTTAGAATAACTAAATTGCTTTAATGAAAAGTTTTGCCTAAGAATGCCAAAGCAAGATGCTTCCTTTAGTAAAGGCTCTAAATACATCTTTTTGAAAATAATTTTAGTATTTTGTGCCATTCTCCAAGCCTTTATGCAACATAACAAATAAATGCAAAAGAACTGCCCTTAGACTTTAACACATATTGATATTTTTCATGCATGAATATGGAAGACCAATAGCTGGGAGCAAGTAAATTAATTCTAAACCTTTAAATTTGCAACATTCATTACGGACAGGGTGAGCGGGAGGTCTAGGATTAGATTCCCGCCAGGACATTCCTCCGTGACAGAGTTTTTTTCCAGGTTTTTTTCTCAGTCCTCACAAACGGCAAATGCCGGGGAGTCACCTTAAATTTACGCCTGGAACGATTTTTTTTCCCTTACAAAACTCCTTCCCCAATGTATCATTTCATCACTTATAACATCAATATCTACCGCCTGTGATGCTACAGTAGTAAAAACGAGCGTTAAACAATGAAAAGTACTCAGTACACTTTACACTGCAGAATATGTAAAGCTAGTTTACGTTATTATCTTTCCTATCAGCATCTTGAATTTGAAGAGAAGCCGGTATCTTGTCAGTGCAAAAGTGAGTAGCATAAAAAAAACTATATATAAACATATTAGCTTGCAATTTCTGGTAATCATTCGCGAGATAACTTTTCAGGAAGGGGGAAGTTTGGTTGTACTTTAAGAGGCGTAAGGGGGGGGGGGCGCGGCTACGGCCGTTTCTCTTCAGATGCTCCAGGTGCGGGCTCTGCGGACTCTGAGTATCCTGCAGACTCGGCGTGGCAGTAGTTCCGGAGCTCACGGGAAATTGAGTACCCACTACCCACGATGGCAACGTGTCCCTGGGGAGTGCCTATAGCGTGTCCCCTGGGGTACAGGCGCGCCTGAATCGCTGTTGTTTGTGGGGTGGGTGGTGGCTACCTTAATGCTGCGGTGACTCACATCTTAAATCGAGTAGGTCTATGCTAGACGTGAAGTATATATATATACTTCACGAATGATGGGTTGTTTTTACGAAATATGCTAAACTCCACTAAGGTTAGCGTATTATTATATTGTCTTTTTAACAGAAAATGCTTTAAAATTCAAAATTAAACGATAGCTCATTTAATGTTTCATATCTTGCCGAACACAATATATGTAGAATAAGTCATCCATTTACTAGGAAAGGGGGGTGGTCAGAGGCTACGAGGTGCTATGAAGTACATAGATACAAGTACATAGACACAAGTACTAGGAAAATTTTTGTTTTATGCATATTTGAGTCCTTTCCCCACAAAGGAAATGTAAAATAAATATAGCAAAATTACAAATAATTAAGACAAATTTAGTTTTCATATTCTAATTAAGGTAAAGGAATATTATAGAAAAAGCAATATTATATCTAAAAGTACAGTCCGTATACCAGTCTTGCACGTCGATAGAGATATCAAAGAGTACTCTGAAGGTCAAAGTAGTGCAGTTGACTTCTCGCTCGGCCCTGCACGACGATACGTGGTAGCAACTCGCAAAACAACGTGTTTCAAATATAATTTATTGAATTTACATTTGTGAAAGTTCTTAATGAAACATTAAAATATTATTAATGAATTTTGGTCACAGAGAGAGAGATCAATCAGTCAATAGTTTTATTTTTTACTGTTTTTCGCGAGAAATTACTCAAATATTAATATTAACATGTTGAAATTTTATATTAAATATACGTTTATAGAACGGGTTCTATCAGATTTTTATTATTCTTTCAGGCATAGTTTCGTCAATAATGTCCTCTTTAATATATATACGATAAGCAGATCGCATTAAAACAAGAAAACTAATTGACTCAAATAAATAAGGCATTCACCTAATCAAATATCCCTCTTTATACGTAATTTGTTCAATGCAATAATAATTTGTAAGGTTTCTTGGTCCGCTTTTGTATGAATTGACTCATATGCACTTTTAAATAGCATAAAATGCCGTATCTTCTATTTATATTTATGTAGTGTTTTCATGCTGAAATATAGCTGGGACTCTAATCACGGATTTTGAAACCACAACTGTAAATTTCGCCTGACTACGCTCTAACTTCACTATGTGAGATAATCTAAAAGCTGGAGGCAGAAGTACTCGAGTGTTCGAGTTGCCTCTAAGGATAAAATATATTTCGTGAGATAACCTTCGAACCTCAAGTGTATGTAGACTGAGATGGGAGAGATTCGTGGTTGCGGCCGAGGACGACGCCATAGGTCAATGACTAGAGCATCGGAAAGGTAAGCCAGGCAGTAACCTCGGATTTGTCCTATCTGACTTCCATTTAAAATGGTGTATTCTTGTATCTGCAGAAACTGTTGAACATCACACGAAAGTACTAAAATTATGTGAAGAATTTAAATGTGTCATGTTAACATTTACATTATAAACTCTAAACAAAATGGTTCACAGCACCATCCTTAAAACCGCCACGGGTGACCCTGATCGTTAAAGTGCGGACTCGTGAGGTCTGGGTTTCCAATTCCGCCAGGACCGTCCTCCTTGACGGAGGTTTTCTCCAGGTTTTCCTCAGTCCTCATAAATGCCAAATTCCGGGGAAGTACCCTAAACTTAGGCCTGGAACATTTCCTTCCTTAAATAAAAAACTCTTTCCCAATATATCATTTCATCTCATGTACCATCAGTGTCCACCGCCTGTGGTGTCTCAGTAGCAAAAACGGGTGTTAAACACCATTAAAAAATCCTTAAAAAATTAAAAGTCTTAAACCTAAACCTTTGGTATTCCGTTATATTGTTTAATAGATTTTTCTTGTATTTTTCGCTAAATAACCCTCGCCACTGTTTATGCCAGACATTACAAAACATGTCACTGAGTGACATTCCCCTCCTTCCCTCGTCCAACAAATTTGGCCTGCGCACCTTTCTTTGCAGTTAGCTTGGCTTATGGACAAGCTGCCACTGCAAGTCATTTGGGTTCCCTTCAGTGTCATACCTAATTCATACTTTAACAATATTTTGTCTTTTAAATTTGTTTCAATCAAAGATTTCCTTCATTTTCATCTGTCTTCAGTTTTTAGCTTAAAGGAACCATTTTTTTTTCCAAAATGTTTTAAATTGCATAGTATAGGGGTGATAGATAAATTGACTGTTTAATTACGTATGCATTTATTGTATTTAGTATTGAATAAATTAATTTATTATAATTATTTCCAAGATTTTGACACCCATTCCACGGCAGCTGGAATTACAAGTAAAATGAAAATAAGCAAGAACTTTATGAAGATATTGATAATGTCCTGTTACATCCACAAATTTCTGACATGTTTATAGAAAATATTCATTCACAGCATCAGTACATGTTTCGAAATTGAGTAACTTTAAACTTGAGAGCACGCAATGCTACTGTCGTCCATTAATTGCAGGCAGGTAATGCTGATATTCGGGTAAATTTCTGTAATTGGATGTTACGGAACGTTAATGATAGAGTGATTGATGCTAAATATTCTTTGCTGATGAAGCTCGGTTCCATTAACACGGTCATGTTTCGATTCTAAATAATAGGTACTGGAGTACAGAAAACCCTTATTTTCTATACGAAATCTCCTTGCACTTCATACTTGCGCCATGCTTTTTTTTTAACAAATGAGTGATGTTGAGCGCCGGTCTGGTATTTCCAGCAAGATTAGTGCGGGTATATGACAGTTGTCATAAAAGATGCCAGAAATGTTTTCAAAGCACGCGCTTATTTTGTTGTATTTGTGGTTGTAGTTGTAATAGCGAGAATTTGAATATTTGTGCGCATATTACATCCGCTTCGCCAGCAACTACCGCTTTCAATGCCGACTGCTAGCTGCGACAAAACCAAGAAAGATGCAGTATAATTTTTAGCATAAAAATTAAAGGAAAATACCAAGCTATCATTGACTGCATTCACAGCTGATGCGCACGTCATGCCACTCCTGTCCTAATAACGCATAATGTTCCCGCAATTAGGTGCATGTGAACAGTCCCTAACAGTTCGATATTACCAGAACAAGAATTATATCTTTCTTGTTTTACAACTCGGTGTGTGGTCAAGAGATCATTAACTATCACTCAAGCCTTTGTGTTGTTGCGAGTACAAGTTACTACAGACGTCTGATGTGCAACTGTTAATAATCATAATGTGCAAATAAGTTCATTTTCACTAGAACGCAGAAAAAAATCTCAAGTCTTCGGAATTTATCGCCATACAGTGGAAGAATTTAAAGAAAATATCAGGGCGCACTTGGAAGAATTTCGAAAGCATAGCTATTGCAAATGAATGCAAATTAAATGAAAATATGTCAGAAAGGTGACTACAGAGGGGAACGTGTCCATTGAGGGAGTCGGCAAAAGACGCGAACTTGTCCCGGAGCGGCTTGCGTTCAGCTGCGGACATAGGCACAAAATAACGCTGTGTTAACGTCATAGCAAATAGCTCAGCTGAAAACTTTTAAATACGCTACTCTTTCTTTATATTCATTCTGTCTCACAGATAAAAAACATATTCTATACTGTTTAGTATTCCAGCTGCCCACGTTTTAATACTTTTACTTCCATTTGTAGATAATTGTTTGTATAAATTCAATATAGAGGAAGATATGATCCAGATCTCTTAAGAAGAGTGCAATTCCTTTGCAACTGGATTAAAATTCATCATCTCCTTAATTTTCTACTGGATTAAGCTGTGAACAGTGTTGTCTGCGATACAAAATGCATTACTTATTACATTCTACAGCCTAAGCACTTTTTGCTTTCATTGAAGCGCTTTAGAATGCATTTCTCTTTGAAATACGCTAAATACGCTAAATTAAGTTTTGTATTGCATTGCTGTGTTTTATTTTCACAACTGAGTGAGTTAAGAACTTGTCTCATACATATAACCTCTATGAAAAAGCATGGAGGGGAACAAGCGAGAACAGGCAAGCTTAAAGGCAATAGAATCGAATTCTTAAAAATAACACTCCCTGCAAAAACAAACGGAGATTTGGGTCGTTTTTTAAGATTACGGTAACTGGGGTTTCCTAAATTAATGTGACGGAAATGCATGACCTCGTACTGTTTTGTATTTGTTAATTATAAATTCATATACTAATATTTTATCTCAATTTAGTATTGATTCCAAATCCACAACACTGTGGTTATTAGAATATTGGATTTATTTACAAAATTGGGTCATATATGATAATTTATTGGTAATTCATTTCTTTTATTCGTTTATTGATCCTCTCAACCATTTCTTCTTCACTTCCCCTTAATAGCTTCCTACTTATTCATGCTTAACTACTATTTCTGCTGGACGGTTACTTCATTTCTTCAAAAATGATTTCTCCCTTAATAACCTCATTGCTTTACATTCCAATTGTGGTAGATATTGTCCCTTTCTGCACATTCGACATGTTTCTACATTGAACTTTCCCTTTCAACTTACAACTCCATTTCTAACCATGAAAATTCGTCTCTACCCTCCTTATTACAATATATTCTTCCTTTCTCCAAGTATTTTTCGTGGATTTATATAAACTTAAGGATTTTACTAACAACCACCAAATATTTCTTGTACATCAATATCTTCGATCATTAACTTAAACTCTTTCCAAAAACCTTTCTTTATCTTTCCATATTCCTTCCATATCAATCCTTTCCAAACTGCCTTTAATTATACTGACCCAGGTATGAGTTTGTTTTATCCTTCTCACAAATAAGCTTTATCTCAAATATTATCTTCCAGTTGCCTGTTCATCCTGGACCAATACTTTAAAGTCCTTTTATTATTTTCTCCTTATTTCCTATTTGACCTGTCGGTCCTGGTGGTGTAGTGGTTACCATACTTGCCTCCTAAACCCATGACCGCGGGTTCGAACCCGGCCAGGACCGATGGATTTTTTCGGGGCGTAAAAATCCTAAGTATGGCTTCCTTCGGAAGGGAAGTAAAGCCGTGGGTCCCGTGTCGTACATTTACGGCACGAAAAAGAATCTCAAGCCTGAAAGAGAGGCCTTTGGGCAAAATTTGTCGGCCATTTCACGCCCTGAGTTGATTGGGACGCTGATGACCTGAGCTGTTAAAGAGCGTCCATAAATAAAGCGTTCAAAAAAAATTCCTATTTGACCTAGCCCTGCTTGAGAGACCCCATTGGGTGAAGCCCTCGGTAGACTCAAAATTAATTTACAGAAACTTCTGTTAACAAAATCATTGGAATATTCCCCTAATAATTTCTACCCCATAGAGCTAGTCACTTTAATATATAACATAGAGTTTATAGGAAAAGTTTTTGCACTGAACATTGTAAATTCGCGAAAAGTTTAAAGTCAAGTCAAAAGAAAGCTTAACTGTTCACAACAGGTAAAACATTTGGCTCAACTAATTCTAAGATTCTAATGTAATTAATAAAAGGTTTCCAAATCCCATAGCTGACTTAGAACCAAATACTTCCTCTTTAACGGTAGGAGAATTTACACCCCCTGGGAGTTCCAAGCCAATGCCTGAGTTAGTCGCTTGTCGAGGAACTAATTACCTTTGCACACAGATAAAGTAGACATATACATTGCGAGCGCCACGTCGATAATATCACAAACACAGAAAGAAATAGACACATGTACACAAAGAGATGGAATGAAAAACAATGAAGAAGTGGAAGGTAAGCAAAACTACAGAAAACTTCAGTCAGAATGATCGACCTAGGATTAGCACTTGAAACCTCCCGGGTGTGAGTCCCAAACGTTGTCACCTGAGCCAAGCTGCTAGGAAGTATCAAATATTCCCAGTCAAAATTAGTTCCTCTGGCTCAGGTTTCAGTATTTTATAAAATGTTTAACTAAATATTGTTTGAAACATAAGAATATATATTTAAGGGAAAAGGATTTTAATTTTAATGCATTTTAACTTGCTCAAAATTCAATTAGATTGGGAAATAATCCATGCCATACATGTCCAACACTTGAATCTTGTATGACAATATTCCTTCGTTTATATTGGCTGAGTTTGATCGTGATTTGGAAAGCTGCCTACTTGAACCTTGTTGATAGAAATCCTAGGTTAATTTCCTTGTAATAAATTAGTTTCACTTAACCTTTCAAAGTCTTTAACATACATCTTGGGATTCCAGTAGAATTTAAAAAAAAATGTGCTAAGTGCATTCAAGTGACAATTCTGTACATTCAATTTGTAGTTCCGTAATAATTTACATCCCCTGAAAAAATAGTTTTCACTTAGAATTGTTACAATAGCAGTTTATAGCGCAATCAAGTGCTATAACGTTAAAATTACTCTCTCAAACAGCATGTGCAACTTTGAAGCCATGCTGTGTTAGTTCACGTTAGTTAATTGGGGAGAACTTTAGAAGCTTACAGTTTCAAACACAACCATGTCACTAAAACTGCTTCTGCGCCACTTCCCGCAATCCATTACACAGTATTATCAGCATCATCATTACCGCCTCGACTCAAGACGTCTGCTAAGCTCTCAGACCTCTCAGCACTTAGGCGTCTCTCAGACAATGCTCCAAGGATTAAGTTGATTCCTTCGAATGACAGTTTAGCATGCACAGCGTCGCAATCCGAGACACGAGAAAAATAAGTGTTAAAGACGGATTTCATCGCACTGAGCTCGAGGCGAATCGATCTTCATTGCGTGCCAGGATCTGTTTGAGAGCATTACTGCTTGCCCTTCCACTGCCGGTCTCTGCTCATTAGCGCGGCATCCTGTGGAGAAGCCCCATAGATTAAACTATACCGGAGATGAAAGGCAGCTGAGCTGCTATTGCAATAATGTATGTATGCCAAGACTGTGCGTCATGTTACAGGATGCGGTAAGCAACGCGAGAGAATGTGGACCAAAAACAAAAACTTGCATTTACTCGCTATAGCTCAGAATAACACGCAAATGAAGTGCATAAATATAGGCACAAAACTAGTGAAAGAGAAATATCAGTATTTGATTAGTCACAAATTTTAAATGCTTATAAGAGCGTATTATCAACAACAAAAGGAGGTTGCTCTCTTCTCTCGCCCTCTTGGTATCCGATTTTCTCTTATAACCTCAAAACTAATGAACGAAATTCAGTGAAATTTGACACGGACTTACCTTCGTGCATATTAAGCATGATTATGGAAGAACACGAATAGGAGGCACCTTCAACTTAGTTAGCTACTTTCCGCATACCGGTTCATACTGTACTATACGTGTTGTATTGATAGTAACACAAAGGTACGAGGATAGTCCATAAGTTTCCATCCTAGCCATTTTCTAGGTATGATAAAAAAACTATATTTCACTTTTCAATGTAGTTACCCTTTATTGCAATACACTTCTCATATCTTAGAATAAACATTTCAATCCACTCCTCCCAAAAATATTCAGAAGTCTTGTCTGCAAAATGGACATAAACAGCATCCATCCATCATAGTCACGCTTAAATTTCCTTCCTCGAAGGTCCTTCTTAAGTTTTCAGCCGAGGAAATAGTTAGGGAAGCTAGATCTGGGCTGTGGGGTGAAGGGTCGATCTCCTTGAAGTCACATTTCTTCACAACTTCCTTTGCAACAAGAGCTGGTGCACAGGGGGTTTGTCGTGAAGAACGCGCACACCACCACTCAGCTTCCCTCCCCTTTTCTCTTTGATGGAAACACGTAGTCTGTGCAGTAGACCAGCATAGTACTCCCTATTTACGGTAGTGTTTCTCTCCTTGAAGTCAATGAAGACTATTCCTTCACAGTCCCAAAAGATTGTGGCTATGATCTTCTTGGTTGACTGAGTGGCCTTGGCCTTTAGAGGCGGTACTTCGTCAATCCGTTGATTCTCTTTTAGACAAGGGATCATAGAAGAGGACCATAGTATCATTTCCTGTAACAATGGTTTGCTGAACTTCTTTTCTCTCGATGCCAAGGCAGAGCTCCAAAAATACCTGACAACAGATGATAGGTTGCTGCTTTTGGACTGAGGAAAGAAGTTCAGGCACCCAACTTGCACTAACCTTATTCATGTTTAAATGTTCATGAATAATTCGAAGGACTGTTGTTTTAGAAAGGCCCAACCTTGATGCTATTTCTTTAACTTTGAGCCACCGGTCTTGTTTAATTTATCTTTCTACAAGAGCGATGTTTTCAGGAGAGACCACCTCTAAGGGCCGACCTTCACGCTCTTCGTCTTCAATGCTTTCTTGACCCAGTTGAAAAAGTTTGTCACATTCTTTTACGGTAGAATATGAAGGGGATGCTTCTGTGTATACACCATCCAATCCCTGGTTAATTTAATTTGGAGTATTTTCTTCTTTTGAGAAAAACTGAATAATAGCTCGATATTCCATTTTGAATAATCAATCTTCTACACTTATCCTTCTTTATGTAACTATATCTGAACAGCTGAACACAGTGGAGCGGAAATTACATCCACAATTACTTACTTAACAGATAAGGTATGACACCAAATAAGGATTTTGTGATGGCGATAATCCTTATCGGCGAGGCTGGAAACTTATGGACCTACCTTCGTACGATGACTGTTTATGAGCCCGTAAAAATAGTCAAATATGTCACTACCGCCGATGACGAACACATAATCGGCCTTCCTGGCATGCGTGATACCGTGTCTTTCTCTAACCATATTTTTCACATATAAGAAGAAATCAGGGACGAAAGTTTGTGAAACACCGGAATTCATAAGAACGAACACAGTAAAATTTACGCATATTTTAGTAGAAGTTCAATGATAATTTTTTAGATTTTTTTTTTCTTTCTTTTTTGGATGTGATTTGCTGCAAGCGAAACATGGTGCTTACCACTTACTGATAAGACGTATATGTTTATTTAGTGAACATTTGGAAAGAATAAATAAGCTAACAAATTTAATGTTGGAATAATTGATTGTGACTAGTCCTAGGGTCTACTGGTCAAAGTTCCTGACTTATATTTCTGGGGTCAGTTCCCCAGTCTGCGATTGTCATTTTTATTTTAATAGGGTTATCCTTCTGGCGACCATGTTCTTGTTAATTTAGGTACCCTAGGCGTTAGGACTCTCACCCAGAATCACCTTAACACCTTCACCATCTCTACTGGGACAATGTAATGGCCTACTATGGGCATCCCGGTATTAGAAGTTCGCTACAATACCGCATACCAGAGGGGAATGCCCAGAGGGGAAATACTACTGCTATTACTACTACTATTACTACTACTACTACTACTACTACTACTATTACTACTACTATTACTAATAATAATAATAATAACAACAACAACAAATTGTTTGTATACCCCGTGTGATGTCAACAAACTTGATACCGTCCTTGGTACCATATCAATTATAGGAGATTGATTAGAATGCACATTATATTTAATTCAGTTACATATTAGTAAAGGGTTTGTAAGACCGTAGAAAGATTAATAGAAACTTGAATTAATCTCTCGATCCGCAATAAGACAAGTTTGGTAGACAATAAAAGTAAATACTTTCTTTGTGTTCCAGTGAAGGACTTTTCACCCCTCAGGCATTGGTCCTGGTGGTGTAGTGGTAACCATACTTGCCTTCTAAACCCAAGGTCGCGGGTTCAAACCCGGCCAGGATCGATGGATTTTTTTCTGGCATAAAAGTCCTAAGTATGGCTTCCTTCGGAAGGGAAGTAAAGCCGTGGGTCCCGTGTCGTACATTTATGGCACAAAAAAGAACCTCAAGCCTGAAAGAAGAGGCCTCTGAGCATAATTTGTCGGCCATTTCACGCCCTGAATTGAATGGGATGCTGATGACCTGAAATGTTAAAGAGCGTCCGTAAATAAATCAAATCAATCAAGAGATCATCGCCTTGCAGTAGTCTGACGTGAGACGGCAATGTACGCACGTGTAATAAAATTAATTACGCTAAGCAGCATAATAACGATGGGTTATTCTTCAACGGCTTTCACCTTTAATTTCCCTTCACTTAGTCCTGGCAAGCAACCAGCTTCCAAAATTCAGCGGAAAGCCCTGAAGAGAGTTTCACGGAGGAAGAGTTGGTGGTCTGTAGCAGTTGCAACGAGATTTGCGATTGGCTGTCTTAAATTAATTACCAAGCACCATAGAACCTGAGTCCAGTTACCAGCCACAATAATCACCACCCTCCACCATTAAATCCTTCTTCAAACTGCACCATGGCGTACATTATCATCAATTTATAAGTAGCAATCTATGAAAACTCCAACTGAATTGATATTTATTGTTTATTGTTTGAACGTAAAATTAAATGCCATTAATTTTGGAATGGGCCAATTAGCTGAAGTTTCCATTTATAGTAAAGTCTATATAATTCTATTCTTATTCGATGTTCTGCGTAATCTGAGTCACCAAAAATAAAAGAGCAGATAACAAATAAATGATAAACTGTTACAAAGCGCCTTACAATAAGTAATAGCTTGTAATTGAAATATTTTTTTTCATAGCCATAGTCCAAAAAGTAAAGTTTTAGGAAAATGAAAAAAGATTCTGTAGACTGCAAATATTTTCCAAATGTCTTGATTTACAAATAACTTTCTCTGTAATATATTACTTCAGCATTAGTGATATGGGTGATTCTAGGGTTTTGAACATAATGTATGAAAATTATGCTTAAAGCAGATGAAGCACGGGCTAGGGCAATTTTTGTAAAAAGAAAAGGGAGAAATGTAAATTGGTAGTACATAAGCTTATATTTTACAAAATTATTTCTTAATAATATTTCTATCAGTAAATGAAAATACTTTCGAACTTTATTGAATATTTAATTATTGTATTTCCTTATTAACACATTATTCTTCCCCACTGATATTGTCATTTTCATTTCACTTAGATATCCCTCTTCTTTGGGTTGGAAAAAGACTCCTTACTAGCAAAGTTTTGCAGAAAAGATATAGTCTCTGTACATTTTTCAGTTTACCTGGAGCAAAGGCCAATAGGTAACTGAGTATAACTCTAGATTTCTCATTGTTTCTTATTCTTAATGTAGGTACTTTAACAGACAGTAATGTAGTTGGGACGTACTTAACGTGTCGTTACATAATTCTTGTTTGTTGTAAATTTTTATTTATTATCGTTTTGACTGTATTGAACTTCTTGTGACTTCTACAGATTATGAACTGAATACAATAGATGTAAGTCTGCAGGGATGAACGAAAAGCCTTGAAATAAATTAATGATGGCAAATGAGTTAGGAGTCCTTGGCGCCTTAAAGCTATCTGGCATTTACTTTCTCAGGGTAGGGAAAAACTGCGGAGGGAAAAAAAAAGTTCTCAGACAGCCTCATCTGATTAGGGTTCGAACCCGGAACTTCTAGATTACAAGTTGCAAACCCTATCACTAAACCATGATTTGAAAAAAATGGGAATCTACTCCATGATAGTTGAAGAATTTCAAAACCATTGAAATTATGTCACTATGCTCCTTTTTTGCCACTACTTCACTATAAACATTACAACTACAAAGGCCATGCCAGTTACAGTATAATAATAGTTCAGTTGTTATATAATGCTACCATTACCATCTAAATATTTATCTCCGTATGATTTTATATATATATATATATATATATATATATATATATATATATATATAAACTGTAAATGTTGTTCCCTGCCTCCTATCGATTTCGCCCAAATGGCTGCTGTGTGCCTCTCGGTGTGCTCTGACTCGTGTTGCACTGTGCATGCGCTGGGCTTTAGCAGTGAAAGTTTGGGGTTCAAATACTGGTCCATGAAAGTATACCATTTTTTGTTTTGTTTTTCTGGCACGGAAGAGAGAAATGTTGTTTATTTTGTAATATTAATTAACGTGTAAAATTTAATTGTGTAAATTTTCAATTAATCACAAGAATCAACTTTATTGAAAATAATAAACAAATGCAAGTAACTTTACATTAATGTGAAATGACAAACAGAAAGGATTGAATGGAATTTAATTCTTTGTAGATATTCTTACACACAAAAGAAAGCAAAAAAAAAAAAAAAAAAAAAAAAAAAGCATTAGTTCTGGAGCAATATGTACACAGAGATAAAGGTAAACTCTCTTATAGGTCTGTATGGTGAATGCGGTGGATCACTTGAGAGCATCTGCATTTCCATCTATTTTTTGCCTAGTTACCAATCCGCAGGATGAGAAGACGCACAGGGAATGTAATATATTAAATATATTTTCCTATGCTCATAAAAAAAATTCTACTTTTCTTAGATTAAAGTCTTTTTTCTCACACTCACTTCATAAGAATGTAATATTAAAACCAGTTTACGTGAAAATACATCATACAATCTATTGTTAGTGCTTTTGGTACATAGAAATTATTACTTCTAATAATGCCTAAAATATTGAAATTGGCGTGACTTAAAAAATTAAATATGATCTACTTAAGTTCTCCTTTGCGTGGGAGTTTGTTTACATCTCTTACACGTTTTCCTCTTAAAGCTTTGGGTAAGCATCCCTCATTAATCAGTTTCAGTTGAATGGATTTTATTCTAATACCATAAAGACTCAAGAAAAACTTAAAAACTTAGTTTCAAGATGAGACCGTACAAGATCACTCAGACTGTAATGCTTGACCCTCACATTCGGAAGGTCTCGTGTTCAAATTCCTTGGGGCCGGTCATTCTGACCTTGTGTTGTTTTTTTTTTTTTTTTTTTTTTTTTGGAATTTCTTCTGATCGTTGAGATGAACCTTTCATTACCACAAATTTGCTCCTGCCCCATTTCATTTTATTTCTATCTAGGGGTTCCGATATCCGAGTGAGCTGGTGCTCTGTGCGACGTAACGGTGACTTGCGGTTTGTAAATGTTTCTGCTCCGCCGTCTGCTATAGAAGTGACTCTTCTGCGGGGGCTCAGCCTCCTTGGAGTGCGCCTGCTTCCGGTTGTTCTATCTAGGAACAATGTCAGGGACTACCATCTACACTTGTGTCTTACCATCTCTAGACCCCGGTCACTCGGTGTTTTCCTCACCTCTTCCCTTCCTTCGGCCCTACCAATCCATTCCAATTAGGATGAGACCCAGTGCTATATTCAACATTATCTTCATTTGAAGGTTGAATGTGTTATGAATCTTCGTCTCTCAGAAGCACAGAAAAATAAATTCAAAACAGCAAGATGAGAAACCTGCTCTTCATTACAAACATTTCAGGGCATCTGAAATAAAAATGTACAATTGTTTAAAAGAACATAGTAATATCATAGAATATAAAGGATGTCAAAATTGGGATTTAAATTGCATATCTTCTGAACTGTTTGTAGAAGCCTTTGTTGTCTACAGCAGGAACTTCCTTGTCGACATTATTTGGGTTCACCCTCCATTTTTTCCCTCTTTTTTCTTCTCTTTTCACTCTACGCTATTTGACAAATTAAAATTATGCATACTACAAGTGTCTCTGTCATCGAATTGCAAAACTAAAGACTAAAACATTATGCAAAATAAATAAATAAAAACGCCAACGTTGCTGGGAAACTGTAGCACTATCTGTAACAATCTACTTGCAGGCAATATGATATTTCTGGATGTTGAATTTGTAAATTTGCTTGGTATAAAGTTGGTTTATAAAGCTACCGTAATTTCAATCACGAATAACAGAGTAAATATGGCTCTGAATAAATATTAAATTTAGAATTTCAAAATTTTGTAATATAGCCATTATTGTAGTTTAAAATCACTTCATTCTTCCTAAACGCTTCAGGAAATTATTCATTTGAGTTCGTATCGTTTATAAGACACCTGTTCGATTTCTACTTTTTTCAGTTTTCATATGATTGATAGAATAAGTGCTAAAAGTTGAAAAAAATGCGTCCCCAAAAAAATAAAATAGAGACCATCCGAAGACTAGACAAAGTCGAAGTCATAAAAATACAGCATGGAGAAGTGACTGTACAAGACTGGCATGGAAATAAGAACAAATTAAAACAGTCCTGCCGTCAGCAAAGTTCTGAAGATCCAGCAATGCATCGAAAAGCCATAAAGAAAGCAATCAAGTTAAACTCTATGTTTGATTTTGCCAGTAAAAACAGAGAGCAGAACATAATTCGATTACATGGCCAGTGCTTAAAGAAAATAATAAGTTATGTACATTGAGATTATTACGGACCGCCTGAAGATCTGCAGCCGCCGCAACCGAAAAAAGAAGATATAGTCGCCCCCATAGTATAATTATTATTATTATTATTATTATTATTATTATTATTATTATTATTATTACAGAAAGCGTAAAACGCTGTATTTAAACTGATGATAATAACAAGCATTAACCTATGTTATGCGAGATGTTAAAATGAAATCCCTTAGCGACAATACATTGCCCGTATTTGCATATAAAATTCCTGTATTTCATCTAACGTTTCTTCCGTAAAAACAAGGCAGTTCAAAATACGTGTGTCGCACGCAACTTTTTAACAAGTTGGCGAATTTCTTTACCTGGAATGCATTTTCTTGCCCGTCACCACTTCTCTGCAAGAATCCGTTTTCAATATATATCGTACATAACAACTCGTTCTTTAAGACTAAATTTATGTAGTGGCGTAACTAACGAAGAGTAAATAGCACACAATTTAACACACGTTGAAAGCACCGAGTAACACACGAACGCATAAGAACTGACAAAATTTTTCTCAAAGTAACTACAATCTGTTACCTAAATATGCATTATACGACCTTGAAGACTGACTTCTCCCAGTGTGCAGTCACGCTCTGCCAGCCCTTAACTCAGAAAACCTCGCTGCATGTACATTGTTATAAGATTGTTTAAAAACAAGTGTAATGTTTAATTTATACTATACTGTAACTGTGCAAAATCTATGAAAGTAATATGTTAACTCTCTATAATCCGAGGTAGCTCCAGTTGTGGAAACTTTAACTGTATTCAAAAGGCAGAACCGACCTGAAATGAACTCATATTAAGAAACTGTAGGAGAAACGTTTAAGGAAACATATCGTACACAACTAAAACGGCCTTAAGTTTTGTAAGAAAGCTTCGCACATGAACATAAGTCATGAGAGAGCTACTAAAGGTTTAACAATTTCAAAGAATAAGTAGCACGAAAAGAAGGTGATTTGATTTTTTCCATCTCGCAAATTTTGTAACACTGAACTTGGGTGGAAAAGGAAGTTCTGTACTTATCTCAACTTTTGCATCCTGCGTCTCTGCCGCTTCCTTATGTTTTTACCCAAGTTTCCAAGTTATCCCTTTATTTCTCACTACTTCTCCATTTTCTATTGGCTCTGTTAAAGTGCTCCTTTTCTCTCATCTTATGAACTTTGAGAAAGCTTTTATTTTCTCAGAAAAGCGGAAGGACTGAGACTAAAGAGGAGAAAAGAAGAGAGGTTCTGGATGTGGGGAAAATGAATATGAGGAGGAGAATGGAGAAGAAAAGGGGTGAATGAGCCGAAGAAAGAATCAATCAATTTGAGACCCCCTTCTCGGTTCCGTCCTTTTTTTCGTTTCCTGTTCGGTTCTACACATCAAGGCAAAAACAATTTCTCTCTTCAATTCAGGGATGACCAAAGTCATATCATCTCACAATAGTTTCTTGCTAACATGACGAATAATAACTTCGTCGCTGTCGACGCTGCCGTTGTGGACGTGACATGACTACAATATTCTCAGCTAGTTCAGAGTTCGGTACTATAACTTAAGATGTATGTTTCTGGGGTGAAAGGAGTGTGATTTTAAGTGTAAAAAATCACCACAGATAGAAATCTACCGAGTTTATTAATATTTTTTGTTACCGCTCAACAGTGCACTTTTCTAATTACGACATGCTCTGAGAATATTGCAGACTGAGTACGAAACAGATGTGCTATAATTTATGTTTCTCTCCCGAAAACTGTATATGGATATTAATTCACACTCGTAATTCCTATCATTTGACCACAAATAATTATGTAATTTCTTCCACGAAATGTTAATTGCTGCATCTCTTAATGTGATATTAAAATATTGTTTCTTTATACTATGTAAGAACCACGATTTCTGCTAATGAAATTTAGAACACAACTTTTCTCCACTGAATCCAACGCCTAGCAAACAAATTTTAAGATGAAGACAGTCACTTATTACAATAGTTTAGTAATAACACTATAAGTTACAATGCATTATATTTTCAATATACGTATACTAACCCAATGAAATTCGTTCGTTTCTATTTAGTCGTAATAAAGCTCGTGTCTCGTGTATCATTCTTGGTACACATTGTTAATGTTTTTACGGTTGCCATTGGTTTATTCACTTAATGTTACAATTTTCTTATCTGTAGTTTTAATCTTTTCGTATCTCCTTGGCTATGTATGTGTTCATCTTTGAATCGTTACATTTTTATATTATAAATATTGTCTTAAAGGCCAACAAACAAACATTAAGACAAACATTGTAATAGCCTTTATCTGATATATGAAATCTCTACAAATGAGCTTAAAAAGTATTGCCAACGAATATTTGTTATTTGAATTGAAAATTAAAGTCATTGCCTAACATTAAAACATGTGCAAATGAGGTTATTAAATTTATATGATTAAAAAAGATATTGTCATGAATGTTTGCAGCTTTAAATCAAATATTATGGCCTTCATATTACGTAATTACATACGTAAATGGGTTTCTTAAATTAGCATAACGAATTAGCTATTACCGCTAAATGTTTGTTGCTTTATATTGAGCATTATAGCCTTGTACCTAATATAAAAACATACGCAAATGAACTTATTAAATTAATATAATCAAAAGAAATTATGAATGTTTTGAGTTTCAAGTAAAATATTATAGTCTTTATCTTACGCATTGACATACACAAACGAATTTCTTAAATTAATATAGCTAAATAGCTGTTACTAATAAATGTTTGTGACTTTATATTGAGCATTATATCCTGTACGTAATATACAAACATATGAAAATGAACTTATTAAAATAATATTGTTAAACAGCTGCTATTAATGAGTGTTTAGGGCCTTAAATCGGATATTTTCCGTTTCAAACCCTAACAAATTGCGATATAGCAGGCCCGCTATAGCATAACGCAACCTCTTTTTGATTGCGCGGCATTATTTACGCTAACGAAATGCAGTAATAATCTAGAAATCGTCTCAGTCAGCCTTCTGCCGGCTAGGCGCACGGGTTGCAACGGGTGACCGACCAACGAAATCCCTAGCGCTATCGATCCATCATCTTTCTACAAGCCACAGGTGCTTACAGTGTCTTAATATCCTCTCTTAATGTGTCACTTCATTATTGTGTGTAAATTAAATTTAGTATATTACAATACCAAGTCACAATTTCATAATAGGACAGAATGTTTGTGCATGAACTGTGGAAACAGCACTTTGTGTAGCAGTGTGCAGGCATTTTGTAGGGAAATGTCCCGGTAAGAAAATTTGTTCTCAGATACAGTGTCTACAAGTGATAGAATTCCCACAATCGAAAATGACGTGTTCTAACCGGGAAAAAATAAACTTGGTAGCATTGAAGAAACTTTAGTCGTGCATCACAGAAAATAGAAAATGAAATGATATGAAATGGTTGAGCGAAAAATTCGTATAATGTACATTTCCATCCTAGCATTCGCCTAAGTGACCAAGGGAAACCACGAAAATATCCAAGATCAGGATGGTTGGTTCAACAAGGATTGAACTCGAACCTCCCGAATGCTAGTCCAAAACTTACCACCTGAACCAACCCTCTCGATTATTAACAGGAAGTAACTGAAAGTCGGCATCATAAGACTGTGCGAAATAAAACAGTGATTTTTCTCCGTAATAATTAGCGCTATGAGATAATGTAATTCAGTTCAATAAAAACCTTAAAACCACATGATCTTCCTCAGGTTGAATGTACGGCTTACCCCCAAACTTATCTCATACAGAGATGTTATCTTTAAGAGACAATTCGAAACATTCAAGCACTTTGACCGAGACTCCTAAGTCAACGCACTACTAGAGTTAAAGCTCATATTTAAATGCGATTCTGAAACAAAAGCAAACGTTTGTTAAGATTTAAAACGAAAAAAATGGAAACAATGCGAAATCAACGCCAGGACTCGAGCTTACCGTGCCAACGTTCTAACCATTTTAGCTACCGTGTTCTATCCGTGCTTTCCTCGAGAAAATGTGTAGCTTTGTGTGAAAATCTCATTTAAATATAAAAAGCAAGTATAGTGTACTTTGTATAGTAGAGCCTTGCGTTGTGTACAAGATATCCACTGCCAGTAGAAGAGGATGAAGAGGAGTGTTTGACGTGTTGCAAGCGAGAGGAAGCTTTCCTATATCAAACATGCACAGAAGTGAAGAACAGCGTATCAAGTTTGAGAGACGTGTCATCATCGGTTTGTGTGATGCCAGACATTCTTTAAGGGATATGTCTGAACAAAGTGTGTTGAAGTAATGCATTCCTGTTTCAATAAGGAGGAAAGAGAAGATACAGCATGGGCTTGAGCAGGTGTGTGGAAGTTAAAAGGTGAAAGAGGAGGCTTTACGCAAAGGGAATGCCCATTATGTGGAGGGAAAGAAGACAAAGAACACATAGTGTTTGATTGTAAAGAAAATGAAAACTGGAAAAATGAACTCATTAAGATAAAATTTAAAGCGATAATAGAACAACAAAGAGAGCATTCATAAAAGATTGCAGGAGTGTGAGTCAGTATTTATTTGAAGTTAAACAGAAGTGGAAATGGACAGTGAAGGGAGAAGAAGAAAATTCACACAAATGAGAGTATATAGTGGATAAAATAATGGTATAGACAGAGTATCTTAAGATATCATTTTGGTACCTGGGGTCGGGTCAGAGCCGGGTCCGCCGGAATTCCAGTACGTTGTGCTGATGAACTGGGGACTGGGGTCTCATGCAACAGAAGTGAACAATTCGTATCCTGTTTATTTGGAATTTCGATTAAGGCACTAGTATATCTTTAATTATAGCAAAAATTGTAATTGTGAGGGGTACATCTAAAATGGTCTGGACCAGATATATGGAAACCCCTTGCAGTTATATTTTCTTAGCATTCAAATAAAAAAAAAAATTAAAAAATACCGGTTTCAACTCACTAGAAACTAACTGCCTACGCCATACAACTTTATACATTCGTTGCGTTGTCTCGTTTAACACATTTAACAACCGACAAAAAAGTATGTAAAATTTCTCACGCATTATAATTGTTATATACAGGAGACTGAGTTAGAAACCGGCAGAAGGCCGGGGAAAATTTAGCTGTCAAGGCCGTATAATGCATATGTAGCTTGTAGTGAGTTTGAAGGAAATATTGTCAGCAAGTGGTTGTACTTTCGTAAGTTACTCGGTGCTTTCATTGTGTGTAAATTCTGTGCTAATTATTCTTCGTTAGCTATGCTCTAACCAAATAGAGTCTTAAAGAACAGGTTTTTATGTAAAGACAGAATCTTACACGAAGTGATTAGGCGGTTCACAAGGAAAGATCGCGGTAATTGTGTGCCAGGTAGAAGTTACTAGAGACAAAATCTTTCAATCACAAGAAACGTGTTCCCAACCGTCCTGTTCTTACGGAAGAATAGTTAGATGAAATACAGGGATTTCCTACGCAGATACCGGCAATGTATTGGAACATTATTATCGGTTTTAACTGTTATTTTATGCTTTTATTAAAAATAAAAATATTAACTTTAGTGCGTAAACTCTTCCTGTTTTTCCGGTCGCGATATCTGCAGTAAGCAGTTGCCCTCAGCGGCCCATAACTCATATAACCTTACTGTAGTACATTTTTCAAGCTAATAACTCATACATGCACATCTTATTTCAGTAAAACATGTCGAAAGCAATACACCTAATAACTAATTCTTAATGGGTATGTGGTGAAATAATATGGAAAAATGTAGCATAAGAAATTTAGACAATAAGGAACAATTTTTGTGTTAAAAGAGATAAAACGATGTTTTTATTGATATAACATGGACACTGTCACTTGTGTATTTTAAAGGGTATTTGAGGCCAAGAATTGTTTATGCGTGAAATGCACTCTATTAAATTTTACGAAGCTCTTTAGAAAAAATTAGAAACTGAGCCATAAAACACTTTTTTTTTCTCCACTTAGGTGAATCTAAAATGTAAGAGTGTCATTTAATAAAACTCCACATAATACGCGGCGGGTTCAATCTCTCAATACTTCAATCTGGAATTATCTCCTGTCAAAGTGGAAGCTTGGGTCACTAACCGCTTCTTTTGTTTACTTCAAATGTGAAATATTAAAGTGAGAATCAAAACAAATTGTTGATGATCGTCTCTCAATCTTTGCTCACTTTGATTCCGGAAATGTCTCACTCTGTGGTATAAAGTGTATTTTAAGTTTTGTTAGGGAAACTGGAGCATAACAATATATTCAATTTTTATGATTTCTGTATTGTTTATTTACATTTAATTAAAATAAATATTTAACTTTGTCTATAGTCAGAACATTGAGACAATATAAAATGGCTTCAACCTTCATTTTTATATTACTGATAATAGTATAATTAATTACATGTATTATAAATCTCATTATAATCAATTTGTATAGTTTATAAGTCTGCATATCAGTCATTTTGCGTATTTTATGAGTAGTAGAGCAACTTGTTTACAAATCTTTTAGACATAAACCAGGAAATGTTGTGTTTTGGGAACGGGACAAAATGAACCAGATGGTCCTGTTCCTCTTTTGTATATATTTTGTAAGAAGCTTTTTATAAGAAGGGTCATAGCTAAGAATTTGAAAATTGTTAGGGAAAAAGAGTGGGTCAGATCCCTAGATATTGTTAAAATCCAGGACAGGCCGGGCAATAAAAACCTATTGATGCAACAGAACCTTGTGGGCTTGTAACCAACATTACGTAACGAAGTTCAGGAGAAAAACAGAAGGAATAAAGGATAAAAAGGGCAGTCAATCGGAGAGCTTGAAAGACACAAACTGTTAACAGGGAGCCGTATCGAAAATAGTGATACAGTGGAACGTGAAAGATTTGGTACAATTACCGTGCAGCGATAGACTGGAATCCATCGAGTTAGTTGCCAACACACATTCGCAGACTCGCCTCCCCGTAGAAAAATGGCTGCGTTAGTGAATGGAATAAGAAATGCATTGGTTCGAAGCTCATGTATATTCAGAAATACATTGACCAAAGCTGCAGTAATTGGCATTCAACACCAAGACATCCATACAAAATTATGGCATCAGTCTCACACATTACCCTCATCTTTTAATCAGAGGATGATTATGCCAATACTTTTATACAGTTCCAAGGCCCTCTTTCTCTAGAATTGATTCGGGACAGAGTGCTTTTTGGTACTCAAACTCTATGATAAAATTGACCCACAAAAGCTCAATCTGGATTCTCACTTCATGAATGACTTAGGATTAGATTCTCTTGACCATGTTGAGGTCATTATGGCCATGGAGGACGAGTTTGGATTTGAGATTCCTGATGTAGATGCCGAGAAACTGTTAAGGCCTGCAGATATTGTTAGATATGTAGCAGATAAGGAAGATGTTTATGATTGAAGTGCCCTTTGGAAAAAAGAGCATTAGTACAAGGATTGGACTGAAAACATCTTAGAAATGACAAATTGTTTTTCATAGCTTATTGGTGGCATGTTTTGTTTGAACACATTGTTTTGTTTGCAGCATTGGAAAGATACAGTGCTAAACAGTGAATGTGATATTTCTTTGTAAAAAAAAATACGTGAATAAACGTAAGCAACTTGGTAAAAAAAAAAAACACTCATTAATATTTTTAGAACTTAAAGGCGGCTCTTGAAAGCTAAAATTACTTAAATATAAATAAATCGTGTTATAGTAAACTTCACGATTCGTGTTCGTCTTTTATATAATTTCTAGTCCTCTCCCATTGGCCTAAGAGGATCATAACATTCCAGCAATCCGCCGACGTTAGCATGGCATGGCGATATTCGATAGGCAGCAGGAGGAGAGGAAATTAACATCAAACCATTGAATCAACAAACTCCTCCCCCACATATCACATTAGACTATCGATACGATGCAACATATTTTATTATTTTTACCCATTAACTATTATTTATATGAACTACATCAACAAAGAAAAACTGTTGCTATGGCGTGCCACTTTCAAATAAGTAGAAAGTAGCAAAGTTTGCCAATTTGGGAACTGAATAGCTAATTGTCCAAAGCCCTCTTAAAATGTCTATTTTTAGAGACGCCTTTTTGGGACAGCTTTCTTTAATTAAATCACCATCTATATGTAAATGAAAATAAATATCTGTGAGCAAAACAACATTCTTTTTCTCGTTTTCTGTGCGTCAAGGGTTCGTCGTAAATCCACTTTTAAAGAGGGGGAAGACTGGTAGTTTGGTTTGAAAACGTACGTACTTGGGAGAGCTAATGTGAATCCAATAGTGGCTGTATTATGTCTGGAGGGTTCCACTGTTTGTTTTTATTTGACACCCTAAGGGTGCTCCACCTCGTAACACTGCTCGCCAAGAGGTAGGTAATACACTTACTGGGAAAGAGAGGGGCTTTTTCTTTGTATAGCCGACCTAGAGCATCCATGAAAATAATGGTTTGCATTTTCCTTTGGGGTGGATTCCTTTTTGCTTTTGATGCATTTAGGAGGTGTACTGACTTTAACATGATGGTATATAAATGTAGCAAGTGCGTTTAGGAATGGGCGTTTCTTTCCAGAACTCATCACAAAAGGACAAATCAATTCGTGCTGGCAATAATTCAAATATTTAAAACTATTTTTCATTCAATAAACATTATTGTTTAAATTTCGAATTGTTCTCATTTTCCAACCTCATTTTCGTATAAGTTTCATTTAGCACGCTCCTATTAACATACACAATATGAGTACATTTGTACTTGAAAACCTCAAGGATTCGACCTAGCAAAAATAAATCGCTCTTTGAGGATGGACAAAAAGTTTTATTTACTTTCAGAATTTAAAATAACAATATAAAAATGTTCCAGAACATTCTCCCATTTTAAAAAAGAAACATTAAGAAAATCATTAGAATAGTACAAATATTCAATATGGCACACACTTGAAATTAAGAAGAGCGAAACACCATAATTAAAATTCTTCAATACATTTATAATCAATTACAAAATAAATAAACGAATATGAATAAGTAAGTGAATAGATGCCTAATATTGCTTTCCGGAAAAAATCCAGGACAAATTAAATTTAAAGAAAGAATTTCCCAGCATCGAATGTCGTAAGAAAGAACATTATTTCAGTTAATACCTGTGAAAATATGTTCAATTCTAAAGAAACGATAAAAACCATGGACAAGAATCTTCCTATCATTTATATTTATATTATGTAACATCTATAACACTTTCAAATATATAATATTCATATAATACATAAACTGCCTATATTATCTGGATCACTGAATGAAAGTGAGAGTTTAAGGCGGATGGTGCACGCGGGAACGACAGACGTCCAATGCTAATGAAGCTAACTGTCGGCCCGGACACCTCGTCGTAGTTACTTCATGATATTGCTGTTTTGTGAATGCTCCTTAACGGAGAAGGATTAGAGGGAGTTGTTGCAGAATAATTAACGAGGAAACGGAGAATTCTTGATGAATTTATTTTGTCAATGCGTTTTGTTATGCCCTTCGGGCTTCCGCCTAGAAGACGAGGCTTACGTAGATAGAACGCTGACCGTATCGGAGACGAAGTATCGGAAGTACGTTAGACTTCCGCGATTACTCAGATGATGAAGTAATTGAATGATTAACTTAACTGAAGGTTGATTTTGGCGTATGCCTGCGTACGTGAAGAGCGTAGACAAATCTGCCTGAAACTGCTTACCTATCTGAAGAATGTGGATGGACCATACAATGCCGAATAATAAATCAACATGCTAACGAAGTGTCGGCTTTGAATTAAGTCGCAATTGCTGAAGACTGCCAAAGTGATGACATAATGTTGCAAGGAAGCAAAGCTGATTACTGAAAGTGTGCTGGCTACTGAATCTGAATCTGACAGACTGAAAACTGAGAACTGACCTGAATGAGTGAACGAGCAAATTGGTGATTGCAAACTGAGTAACTGAGCAAACTTAATAAACTTGACGGAGGATGTCTCTCCTTTTATATTAATTTCAAAAGCTGGTGGTGCGGCTTCTTGAAGCCGCATGGGGGCCACCATAACGAACTCGGGGGCGCTGAGCTCTCAATATCCACGTTCTTCATTGGTGAGCTTTAGCTCATCATTCGGCGTTACCATTAAAATTTAGAAGACTAATTCTGATTATTGGCTGTGTTTAAATCTAGCAGTCAGTGAGCTAACGGCTCCTTGTGGAATTTGTAACTGACCGGCAGGTCGTGTTGCGAATAGTAAATGCAATAGCCCTTTCATAATGGCCAGCCGGCACCATTGTTTCTTTGTAATGGTCAGCTGGTTTGCCCTGGGCATAAGAGGTGAATCAAGAAGTATTTCTACAGATATGCATTTGTTATACATACAACATTACCTTACAAAATTATCTACACAAAATTTTGGGTGATCACTTATTGCTTACCCAACATACATGCATTATGAAAGATTTGATACTCAATGTCATTTACATAACATACATACAATATTAAAGGTCATATATTCTTTAAGATTTACATAATATCTCTCAATTATGTCCTGGTGCGGGGGGGGGGGCGTTGCGAGAACTGCTGCAAGTTGTCTCAGCCAACAAATTTTGAGATAAGCACAGACAAGAATACCATTGATGAAGAATGATTATGTTAAAGTACTAACCCCGTAATTGCGGTCACGTCTGTTAGAGCCACTGTCAAAACTATATTCCAGAACCAACTCTAGCTAGAAATGAGATGCAAAAGGATTTAATGCAAGAAGGACGACGTCACATAGACCACGCGATCAATACAGTCCTTTTAGAGCCAATAGCTAGAGACGTACATTTACGGCACGATAAAAATCCTCAAGCCTGATAGAGAGACCCCTGAGTAAAATTTGTCGGCCGTTTCACGCCCTGAGTTGAATGGGACGCTGATGACCTGCGATGTTAAAGAGCGTCCATAAATAAATAAATAAATAAGTAAATAAATCAATCAATCAATCAATAATTTCATATCATAGCTTAATACTTTTAATTTGATATAAAATCAGTTTTAAAACATTAAACATACAAAATTTAATTTTAATATCTCTTATAGAAACGGAAAAAGATGTGAAAACTAATTATTATTTAATGTCACTACGCAATAGAAACTGAAATTTTGTAGTAATGACCATGCACAAGTAAACCGTGTACTACTTAGTGATTACATCATTATTATAAATTTTAAGAAAAATTTATCTGTAATTGCTGATCCCCCACACTTACCCTAAATTGAAGAAACAATCCCCTCGCAAATCATAAAATTTCACTCCTTGATTAAATACCTGGCGTTTGGAACTTTTGAGGGCACATGTTCTCATATTTTATTTGAAAGCCATTACGTTTGACGGTCGATTCAGCAAATATGTAAATCGTTTCAGAAAATAATTACGGAATAATAACACAATACAATTATTTAAACAGTTTTTTTCACGCTCATAATAAAAGGATATTATGTAGATGAAATAATTATGACTAATGGAGAAAGTGCGGCGAGTGCAGAAAACCTCGCAAATTATGAAAATATTCTGACCCCAGTCGCATATAAATTACCCAGATTTACTCTTATGAGCTTCAGGAAATAAGTAACGAGGATGACGAGGACCTCGACATACTTGGGCTAGAAATTATGAACTTCCAGCCCAGCGATAATTATTATCCAGTGCTGCATGTTATTTGCATAATGCAAAATTTTCACAGTTAAGATCTAAATTTTGAGAGGTGATAAAGCCTTGAGTAAAATTACGGTTGATTTTGTATGATTTTTAAAATGGCTTAAATAGCAAACGGTTGATATATTCTAACAACCTACGATTGAAAGGAAATGATAAAAAGTACGGTAATTGAAAATAAAAATATTTAACGGAATAACTTGGGGTCGAGCGACTTTCTTCTTTTGCTAAAATTATTTTCCCCCAGAATTGTTCATTTTGTTTATTTACTGACGCTCTTTAACATCTCAGGTCATGGGCGTACCATTCTATTTAGGGCGTGAAACGGCCGACACATTTTCCTCAGAGGCCTCTTCTTTCAGGATTGAGGTTCTTTTTCGTGCCGTAAATGTACGACACGGAACCCACGGCTTTACTTCCCTTCTGAAGGAAGCCATACTTAGGATTTTTACGCCCGAAAAAATCCATCGATCCTCGCCGGGTTCGAACCCGCGATCTAGGGTGTAGAAGGCAAGTATGGTTATCACTACACGACCAGAACTGACTGGAAAAGAGTAGGAAAATATACGATGTTATGTGCATAAATAAGGGCTGAAGTTTGTAGAGGTTACCCAAGAGGCACACATCAAACAGACTTGGGATAGTTCCTTCAAAACGGCAAAATATTGGACACTGCAAGGTTCAAAGTCAATTCTAATTACATTAAGTACATTTAAGAGGACCTCGTTCCAAATGATTTTATGTATAAAACCTAAGTAGAGAATATAATTTCCTTTGTTACTAAGTTTGCCCTATAACAAGTTTATTTAGAGTGTAGTACATTTAAAATTATTGTTTCCCTATTGGCCGGCCAGTGCTGCAGTACCGATATAATCACCGTCATTATTGGCCACCAATTTACGGAATAGGTACAAGATGTTTGGAACGGTCAAACTTTATTGTGTAGCAATGAAGAGTTTAGCCCTGCTCACGAAAAATAATATTACATTCATTAAATAAGCTTACTGGTAATAAATCAGTAACCATTATTGGTCAGCAAAGAAATAACACATCATATAATATAGAAAAAAAAACGTTTTATGAATTAGAAGCTGTTTGGGAACATGGTTATAGAAAATCCATGAGATGTCTAGCGTAGCAGGAAAATGCCTACATAACCTGCAAGAAGATCAAAGCTGTTAAAGTTAAAACCATATAATATTTCATAAGTTCACAAGTTACAGCCATTAGGTATTGATATAATGCACTATATGTTATAAAATGTTAATAATGGGGAAATTAATCCCAAGTCTATTTGATTTTCTGGGGAAGCTCAAGCCACGCGTCATGAATAACATTCTATTATATGGTGTAAAAATAGAGAAGTAGTGGCCAAATAGTTTTAAAGAAACAGTTGATAATGTAAAGTATATGCATGGTAATTTGTTATAATCATTGTGTGAACACTTGACGGCGTATTTTCAGCAATATAATGCCACAATTCATACTGCTATTTCATCCATGACGGAATTGCATTCTGCACATTTTGGCCGCAGAATTAATAGCAGCGTTCTAAGGGCTATTCGATCCCCATGACAGATAGCTTTTTAATTCTATGTAAAATAAAATGTATGCAACTATTACTCACACACAGTGAAGGAATTTAAAGAAAACATTTGGTAGGAATTACTTCCATTAGCATAGAATAACTGATAAGTGTGATTGACTGTTCTGTCATTTAATGAAAGGGCATAAACTTTAACGGAAGAGTGTCACATAAGCAGATATTTGTACATTGAATTGAATTGTTAGAATCGCAAGGGAATAGTTTAGTACTTCAGCCTTGCTCATTGGCTAGCCGTTAGTGCCTAAACCCTATAGGGGCTCCTCAAGGAGGAAGAGATCCTAATTTCCAGAGGCCGGCCGAAGCCTCCTCCGAGGAAGATCGCGCCGCTTCCATACCAGATGCTGAAGTGTGAATCTTTCAAAAGAACAAGCTACCGTCACACCGCACCACCCCACCGTACACTGGCACTTTCCACAGAACCAACGAATAGAATGGCGTTAAAGGGGACAGCGAAAAAGAAAAGGAAAATCCACCACAGCATTTGCCTAAGCAACCAGGGGAAACCACAAAAAAAAAAAACCCCCATGGTCAGGGATTTTAATCGGAACCTTCGGAATGAAATTACCATGCATTACCTCTTGAGCCATCCCGCTCTATAAATGCGAGTGTTATTGTGGGAATTGCGCAGCAAATGCGAATTGATACTTTTAAAATATTTCTTTTTGTAACCATTATTTCATCAGTTATCCTTATACTATTGCAGAATCATTCACAAAATATATCTGATCACAATGTTTATATTTACAGATTTATAAATAACCACAGTGTTTTAAAAACTTCGCCTACGATTTCAAATTCTTAGAAGTAAAACAAAAATGCATATTGTGTTAATAAAAATGATGATATGTCATGAATATTGCGAAATTAGTCCTGTTGTATGAAAGCCAATAATGGCTAACTAAAGAGAATTTAAATAAAAGATGGATATGAAAAAATGTAAATTAATAAACCTTCAGCAGAAAATGCTCACTATATGCCGCATGCGATTCCACTGAGTTTCATAGGTTTCTCTGGCAATTTCTGTGAGACGATGACTGCGGTATGGCTTCCGTTGCCGAGGGAAGATTTTGAACCGAGGTGGAAAATGAAGAAACCTCTGGTTCCATCACGGCGATAGGCTCTAATGAAGTGGAGAAAATAACTTCTTTTTCTGCGCTTCTTCCTTCTCTCTTATTTTATCTTCCATTCTCCCTCAATTTTTCTATCAGGCGTTATTTTCTTTATTTTCCTCCATCTCTTTTAGCTTCCTTAGATGTACAGTAGATTTTCTTCTGTACCAATTCTTGGCCTTTCATCAGTCACGTAAATCTTATGTCGTTAACAATGCCTTTTGTGAAGGAAAGCCTACGGCCCTCTGCTTTTTTCTGTTTGCTGACTATTGGGGTTGCACCCCCTAATGTAACAATTCTTGGAACCCCATTATGTACCCCTTCTTTCCTCCAACTGAGAAGATCCCCTCCGAGTCTTTTCTGTTGGAATCATTATAAGCCATGCACTGCAAACCGCTGGAAAACTTCGTGAAAAATGAGAACGCAGGAAAAAAAGAGTTTCGTGTTGTTGACATTTTGAAAAATGAACAATATTTTCCTGCCCCCTCGGTCGCTCAGATATGGATTCTCATTAAACTTACGAGCGGACGGTAAAGACATGATTCATTAACTCGCCTTTGTGTATGCCCGCAGTTTGCACAGCGATTTGCCCGAGTTTTGTTTACATTTGCACAAATGACTAACCGAAATCGTTCGTTCGAACGTAAACACAAATTAAATTGAAGTTTGAATGTTTACACTATGTGCTGTAAATATATTAATTTAAATTAAGTATCTACGGAAGCGTCCTAATTTCTGGATACAATTCGAAAGTTCTGATCATCTCACTTCCTTCTCCGCGTCTTGGAAGCGCCCAGTTCTTCATAAAACCCACTTCTCTTCAGCAGTTTCACTCTTTAATAGATCATTTAGAATGTGCTCTCTGAAAATTCAAAACTACATTTCCAATAGAACATCTGAGCCTTTCTTTCTCTTTATAACCTCCAAAAATATTATAGATTTAAATAAAATTAAGCTTTTTTTTTTTTACTTAAAATTGTTCTATTCCGTATAATGGTAAAAATCGCCTTATAAATATATTTAGTTAAATTAAGAAGCTAGTAATCATCATTTTAGAACGTTCAAAATTGCAAAAGCTTTGTTTTGTACGTATTATCAAGGATCAAAAATAAAAGACTTCGCAACATTGCTAAACATTCAGGTTTGAATTAGAAAGAAATAATCAGACTCAACTCACCGCCAGAATTCGAACCAATCCGTGCCGACGCGCTAACCAACTTACCTAATATGTCCTCCATACAAGGAACCATTAACCTCCCTTATCTGATTCTATGTTTCTCGGAGACCTCCAAAAGTTTCCTCTATCGTAGAGCTTTGTTTCTTAAGAAGGAACTCGTAAAGCTACCAGCACTTTTTACCCGGGACACTATCGGATTTCCAGAAAACGTTCTCATTACTCGCACGGAGTTTTACAGCTGGGCCAAGGCCAGCTCCCCTCCCCACTCATAGACGCTCCGCCTGCCTGTCCTTGAACTTACGAGCAGTCACCAGTCTACATTAGTTCGCTAACATTTTAGAGCAACGTAATTTGTGTGTAAATGTTATTATAAATACAAAACAGTTCGTCTCGTTCGTGAGGAATTTATTCGGGCGTTTCTTGAATTTTTTTTATTTACGAACGCTCTTTAACATCTCAGGTCAGTGCTCCATTCAATTCAGGGCGTGAAACGGCCGGCAAATTTTGCTCAGAGGCCTCTTCTTTCAGGCTTGAGGTTCTTTTTGTGCCATAAATCTATGACACGGACCCACGGCTTTACTTCCCTTCCAAAAGCATACTTAGGATTTTTACACCCGAAAAAATCCATCGACCCCTGTCCGGGATTAAACCCGCGATCTTGGGTTTACGAGGCAAATATGGCTATCACTAGACCACCAGGACCGACTACGTTCTTTGGACAATTGCTTCCTTCCAGAACTGCAGTTCACGATCTTTGAATGAATTTGAAGCTATTGGTTAAATGCAAAACAAGAAACGCGCGAAAAAGTACAGTTTTAATAGAAGCTAAATTAGATGAAATAGGCGCAAATCTTGTACGTTCGTCAATTTAATTACTACCGAAATTAGCATAAGTTGCGGTTTCGGCGTTTTCTAAATATATAGCAACAAAATTTTAAAACCCAAACCTTAGAAGTGTATATGCACATTGTCTACGACAAGGTGATCCCTTAGCACGTGTGCGTTATTGTGAGTGGTTTCTTTCATCAATGACTGAAGAATTAATCGATCCACAGATTGTATTCTTAACAAGCAAGGCGTGGTTCTACCAAAATTGACTTATCAACGTTCACAGCAATCGCTATTAATGTTCTCAAAATTCATGTTGTATAAACAAAAAAGTTTTATAATAGGAAAATTGGTTTGGTGTGCGTTTAGCGCAAGATGCATAATCGGTTCGAGCAGGCAATAAATGCAGACAGGTGCCGAAAGGTGACATTCTCACGTTCTAACCCCATTTTTTAGTCAGCTGACGGAAGAAGAGAAATCATATGAGTGTCCAGAAGATTCTGCCATTACTCATGCAGCAGAGAAGTCTATGGGTGAAATTAGAGAAGCGTTTGAAGATTAAGTGATTAGTACTGGTATATGAACCTCTCGTTCCCCAAATCTAACAGTCTATGATTTTATTTGGGGATTATCTTGAAGGAAAAAGTGTACAAAACAAATCCTCTCCGCATTGAAAAACTGAAGGGAAACATACGAAATTAAATCAGAATTATTACGGTGGTAGATTGTAATGTGTCTGTTTTGCTAAGGGCTGACGACCATTCCAGCAATTTTTAGTTTTAAGTAGTGAAGTCAGAGTACAGACGCGGCCGGCTGTGGCATGTCCAGCTGCCGAGGCGCAAAATCCGCGAGCGGTAAGGACATATTCTGGGAGTCTTGTAGTTAACCATCAAATATATAGAGATTAATGTATTGACATAATTCTGTCGTACTAACCATACATAAGGCATTACAGGTTTGAACTGAAGAGTAGTTTTGCTTTATTTTGTTTAACGTTAGCGAAGTTTAAAGTTATGTCTTAAAAGTACAGGGCTATCAGACATACTCTTTTAGGAGCATATATAATCTTTTTTCAGAGTATGCACTTTCTTAGAGATGCATTCCTTTTTACTGCTTTAACATAAAAAGTTAATGAGGGATGTAGGTTTCAACTTTCAAGGATAAAAAACAAAAACAAAAAGGGGCGCGATTCATGACGTGTTTCGCTGCATTGTAGTTAAAGTTCGTTGTTAGGATATTTAATTTGAAACTTAAATAATTATTCACTCTTTTATGACCAACAATTCAAAGAGTGTTAGAATGCACACAGCCTAGCCTAAACCGCCGTGTGGAAGATAACAGCTTTAAATTCGAAAATTGGTGACTCTCGACGAAACAACGTGGATAGGCATGAAAATTACTTTTGCTATTTCCTTCAATTAAGTAAAGAAAAGAGCATATAAAATAAAGTAAGTTACTGGCATACGGTTTTTCAAACTTTAGACGAAATATGTACAATTTTAAGACTGTTAACTATGTTTAGCTTTACTCCATGTTTGCCATTTTAATATTCACATTTTATTTATCATTACTATTGTTAGCTGTTATGTTATAATTATCTTTAGCACATTACTGTTCTCCCTTCCATGTTTTTCAAGTTTACCTTTGATATATCCTGTTTTCAGTATTCTTGATATACCTATTTTCTGTATAATTTTTCCTGTTTATTATTTTCTATTCCTTTTATGACTTTTAACTATTATTTATCTATGTTTCCTTCTTCAAATTTTTGTATGTTGGCGATATCCCTTTCAATGTTTTGAATGGCGTACTTCCACTTACTGTTTTCCAGAGCAAACGCAACATAACACAAAAGGTCCAATACAGCACATCAATTGCCTTTCTTATTGGAAACATTATAGAGTATTTGTTATTGTCATTGTTGCTATTATTAATAAAATTATATAAATTTGTGAAAAATATGCTACTTTTAATATATGAATTTGGGATTTTTTCGGACACAAATCTATGTTTAAAATAAGCATAATAAGCATCAAAGTAGAACGATACCATTTCTATAGTTTTTCTTTTCTCTTCTCTTTTCTTTATTTTTTTTATTCATTTTTCTGAAATAGGTCAATGTTATTAACTTTTTCTCGAACACTAGTCATTGCTGAGCGTACCCTTTTCTCAATTTGACAATACCTACCTTCTAAACCCAAGATCGCGGGTTCAAACACGGCCAAGATCGATGGGTTTTTTTCGGGCGTAAAAATCCTAAATATGGCTTCCTTCGGAAGGGAAGTAAAGCCGTGGGTCCCGTTTCGTACATTTACAGCACAGAAAAGAACTTCAAGCCTGAAAGAAGAGACCTATGAGCAAAATTTGTCAACCGTTTCACGTCCTGAATTGAATGGGACGCTGATAACCTGGGCTGTTAAAGAGCGTCAATAAATAAAAAAAAATTAAATAAAATAAAATCAATTTGACAATCTGGTAGAAGCGTTACCGACATTTTATATATTAGTCCTCTTCTAGAACTCATAAAACTCCCTAAAAAGAGATAATTTGCCTGGAATTTTTAATATTAAAATTAATATATCCTGTAAAAGGAAGATATATGTTCGTACAAACAACAAAAATATTAAATTAACTTCCCTTTTATGAACCACAATACCATACAAAAATGACTACGAATGGAAACAGAATATAAATTTTAATTACAAAAGCAACTAGAAGTATTAAGTGTGCTTAATAATTAAATAGCACGCTACAGTTTTACATATATCAGTCACAAAACTTTATCATGTTCTGTATTAACATCAATGTTTCCATCATACACAACAGAATTAAATTTTCCCAACATAGATTTTGTTGGTTTTAATGTATACAATCATTAGTATATCCTACCTTCAACCAATATTTAGCCATTTACATAGCACAGTGTCAATTGACAATCTGATTTTAGTTTTGATAATATTGTATATTTTAAATGCTCTTTCAACTACTGCATTTGAGAATAGCGGAGATAATAATAACAAAACTACTCAAATATTTTGATACATGCAATCCTGGACTACTTTGCCTGTACACTTTCACCCAAAATTTTGCAATTTATAATTTCCCATTTTTATTACATATGGATTCCCATTCCCACTTACATTTGTCAATATCATATCTCTAATAACCATCTACTAGACCTAGAATGTCAGTTTTTTTCCAAAAGTTTGCGATTTATGGTTTCAAAGTGTTCGGTCTTTCAAAAATAGTAATATTCTCAGGTAACTTCTGCAGTAATTCTTAACAGAAACAAATTAAGAAATATTTGCACCTCTTCCACCTCTTCGTAGCATCCTTCCTATCATTTTCATTATGTGTTGCAGGAAATGTTTCATAACGATAACCATTTAAACGGAATCAGCATGCATAGCATGGTTCTCAAAGTTAGAAGAAATTAAGTTTTTATCGAATATTTTCTGAAATTGGAGTGGAAGTACAAATTTCTGTAATGTACTTTTAAAAATGCACGGGAAGGTCCTGAGATAAGACTGCAGGGCTTATATTGTCCCATTGCAAAGCCATATTTATTTTCAAATTTGATGCAAGTAAGGTAATACTTTGAAGACAGCGTCTGTTCATAATATCTATTAAAGGTTCAGCAGTGTAGCTCTGAACATCCAATTTTTTTCTTGTTCAATAATTCAATTCTTATTTCCGCTGGTAAAGAACAGTACAAATGATAGCCATCTAGTGCCTGCCATTTTAGGAATTTGTTGTAATGTGCTATTCTTCAATGTCTCATAAGTTTCTTGTATTCACTAATTCTCTTAAAGTTGCAGGATAAATAGTTATAAATCTCTCTAATTAAACGTTCCAACTGCCTTGATAACTCTTTGCATGCATTTTCTACACATGTGGAGGAAATGACTTACACTTAAAAATTACTTCATTAGACTTTCCATACTTCAAGAGTGTAGAGATGGAATATTGCGATCCTACTATTACACTAACTGAATGTACACAAATTCCTATTAGATTCTTAATATCTATATAATCATGAATCAACTGTCATTTATTGCACTAAATAGTGAATTAGCATAAGTTTTTCAACTGGAATGAGTCTATAAAACATCGACATAATCCATTTTCTTTGTTCAGAAAAATTTATCATGACTCACTACGTTTTTACAGTGGAAATATCTGAACTTTGGTCTTTAATTAAGAAATAATATAATTACCTATATTACTTAACGATCAATTACACTTTTTGGTAACATTAAGCATAAAGTTCTGTGTAGTTTCATTTTGGATAGTATGTCAGATTTTTATGCCATTGACATCCTTTGGAGGCATCTTTATATACCTGTGAAAGAAACTATTGTAGGACTGTAAAAGTGCAAGAAGAATTCTACGTATGCGTGAAATATTTCTGTATTTTCTTCTTTAAGGTCCTATTGAAACATTCTACAATGCTTTGACATTATTTTTAACGGTGTAAAACTTTTCGCCATGTTTGGCTTGGGAACGCGATGAGAAAATATATTTTTAAAAGCTTGCGTAATTTCCGTGGCTATTGTTAATTTTAACGGCATTCCTTAGCACGTGATAATGTCTGGTGAGAAATCGTTTTTATATCGGCTTATGAAATGTGTAACTGTCCTGGATACGAAGAAAGGACTCGATATTATATTTTGGTATGGCCGCGATCTTGCGAAGTTTGTCTGCGGTACTAAAACCCACGTAGTGTTGCGAGTTGTAATATATATTTTTTTTTTTCAACGCGTTCCATTCCTTCATAGTTTAATTACACGGCGGTTCTCTCAATTTTCTGCGATGATTATAGGAAGAATTGGCCCTTTTCATCGGCAACCAGCTTTTATTCGCTTTTCTCTTTGCTGGCTTCGATTCCTCCTTTACCTCAATGTCATGGTACATAACATCATTAGCGAATCATATTTTGATTCAAAGTATGGTTCTCTCACTTGTGAATAAGATCGAGATAGTTTCCCAATTATATTTTATCATTTGCTATTTTTCGGGATCTACCAAATGTGAACGCTGCACTTTATTCATTTCTCTGTCAACTGAGTAATTGATTTGTCTAAGAGGTGAAACTTTTCCACTGCTTATGGCTGTGAAACTACAATAATTTGCTTACCGAATTCAATTCAGTTAAATAAGGTAAAATCTGACGAGCACACTTCCCAGTGAAGTTAATATCGGAAGTGGATATACAGATAAAAGGCCGCCTTTCTGTACAAAAAGCTTCTTTTCGTTTTCTTTAAGAAAAGTCGTTTATTGAGTAACTTTCTCCCGTAAGTTTTATGTTTCTTTAATCGCTTCAAGCATTTTACATGCCCACTGCACACGTTGAGTACACACTCGGAAATGGCCTTTAATACCTGAGAGTAAGAGCTTTTCAACATTTTTTCTCGCAAAGCAAGTTTGACCTTAGCTAACACCGTCAAGTTTACGTGCTGTCTTGCTATTAGTGAACTACTCAGTTTAGCAGTGCTCATCCTCCTAGTGTCTGTACAAAAATGACGGGAATATGATCATTGCTCGTTTATTTAAAGTCTCGGCAGGAGGAAAAATTTGCATATTGTGAACCATAAAAGCTTAAAATATGATCAACTAACGCGATATCCGTACTGATATAATTTCTAATTGGGTATAAAATAGGAAACCATTTCACCCGGGAGGGCACCGGTTCGATTCCTGTATTGATGGGGTGCAAGCCAGCAGTAGATAACCATGGAGATTTTCTGTAACCTTCTCAATCGCTTCTAACAGAAACCTAGAGTTAGCTCGATTTGTTGGCACAACCTATCAATTTGAATTTTATTTCTAATGTTTTTAAATACGACAATGTAATTTACAATTACAGATATAGTTCGAACTTTCTTTCCTTGTGGAAAAACATTTTGTAGTATGTAAATAATTTCAAAATGTTTGTGATACAAATCCCTTGTGAAAATTTTTGACAAGTTTTGATCGTCTGCTTCTTACATTAAATCGGCTAAAATAACCAAATCCCCTTCCGTAACAACCTTTATATCTGGTATGCCTGCATGGTTTATGAAGCACGGATTTGGTTTAGGAGAATATTTCGGGGGATAACACCACAACACTTTTCTCAAGGGTTTGTCAAACATTTTACCTGCATTATTAATTAAAATTTTCAACAATATTGATTTTCCACAACATGAAGGATCTACAATTAACATGGTAAATGGGAAACTCGTTTTTTTTTTACAAGTGATGATTTGTAGACATAGTGAGCGAGTGATGAGTGATGTCTAAACGCACCTTCTTTTACATCCGTACGGTTAAGAATCAAAGTTTTGACACTGTACACGTTTGTTGACCACCATCCTATAGATTTTCAAGGCTCGGTAACCACTGTACTCAAGAATTTTCTAGAAATCTGGGTCCCTTCAATGCCACCGACATTGTAATGTACCCCAAAACGGTATTCCTGATATGCTAGAATTTACAAGAATTAAGGAAATGGCTTTAATTTTGCTGACATAGTGCGTCTTCTCCCACACTTGCCCTCTTTTGAGCCAGTAGATGGAAACCTGGAAATATAAGCATCGTCACCGTATTTCTTTATCTCATTTGTCGTACAGTCAAAAAAATGGCCTCGAGGGCAGCATCCATTCCCCCAGTCTGTACGTGGCAATGACAGAATCCATCCGTGTCGAAATAACACACGCGTTAACCCAATCTCCTAAGATAGGAATATAGCTCAATTTTTGCATGGGTCATTGTGTATGCTGCTTTATGGTGTTAATTGTGGAATTTAATTTTGAATTCGATTGCTTCCATACCATATACATCACCTCCTATGTACCAGGTGGGTAAGACTGTATCTTCTAGATGACACCTGGGTCATTAAGATCTGTGAGCCTCGAAAATTCAGTAACAAACTCACAAATGGACATATTGTCTCGTTGGCCATATTTTCCCCTAAGGAAGTCTAACGTGAGTTTTGCCAACTCTCGCCTGCTTAGGTTGCTTGCAATGGCGTCTTTATCAAATGCAACTCCATCTTTTCCTAAAAATCATTCGACATATCCGTTTTATTTTGGCAGGTGTGTCACCTTCCTTGGGGCAACCAAAGGATTCGGTTTTAATTTTCAGAAACTGGTTAACATAGTCCTGTTTAAGCATCTTTTCACCAGTGGCTGGATCATAGCGTATCATGTCATATTCCCATATTTCATTCATATGAACTACTCTATAATCTTCCTCTAGGGGGACTTTAACCACGTCCGCTACCCAGGTGGCTGTCATACATCTTTTATCTTCCGTATGTACGTACTCTGTCTAATTCTCCATCTCTGCGCATACACGACATAGTGAAAACATAAGTTTACCGTTGATGCGCGATCGCAGGACGGGATAGTATAGTCTTTCAGGGGAAAGAATTGTGCATTTTACAACAACACCCTCTACATCTACCAATTTTGGAAAATTATTCACGTGGATTTTAGGACTGGGTAGGCTTTGGTCTTATTGATAAACGGGTAGAAACTGCACACATCCAAATAAAACGCGTTCATGTCTTCAGAGTCCTCAGCGCAGGTTTTCGTACAATTTATACGTTCGCCAAAAAGGGATTGAGAGGTTCGGGGTAAGGAAAACATTTAACAAACTCTGCCAGAGCCCCGTTAGCCTTAATCATGGCATTAAACTCACACTCTTACATCTCGATCACGTGGTAGCCAGTAGCATCTTTCATCATCGTGACCTTTACGGTATTCTCATGGTAACATGGCCCGTGTTGTACAGCAATGAATTCCTATGGGTAACATCGTTAACATATGTGAAAGAAACATTCGTGAAAGAAATCCACACATTTGTCTTATTTGTAGCTGTGAACTATCTGTACTAAAATTGTAATTTCTGGACATCGATAAGCATGCTGCATGATGGTAGGTTATTACTGCTTCAACCAGGACAGCCAGGTGCATGCAATTCATTTGTTTATCAGCTAAGCGGTACCCGCCGCCTGGAAATAGCGGAATTTTATTTAGCGGCATAAATCGCTTCCTGTACATATTCATACACGCCTGTACAATGGTGACGCATTCTCTAAACGGATCAATGCCGTATTCGTCAATAAATTGTTTCAAAAATTTAGAAATTCCTAGACTCAAGAGAAGTACGTCCATTTTGCAGTAGGCTACCAATTTGTTGGTGTCAAAAATATAAATCTGGGGACACCTTTTCATTATAACACTGTTCAAAAGTCTTGCAGGCATGTAACTCATGCCATTCGGACAGTAATATTTCTGTTCCCGTGCAGGACCAACATATTTTTCGTTTTCCTTGGTGTTAAAAAGGTATGGAAAATAACCTTTTTATTCGAGGAGTTGAAAGGTCTTTGTAAAGCGTGACAGCTGCATAGGAATGAATTTCAGTGAGTCTATAAATTACACACTGATATATGTCATTCTATAAATTTTACTCCCTTTCATGATGAGCTCCAGTGTCCAATTCTGAATGCCCACCATGTGCTTTAGCAAAAATTGTTCGATCCCTGTTTTTTTCAGTGATGTCAAAAGTTTGGTTTTCCATATCGCATTTAAGCTCCGCCCACTTGGTTCTCAAGCAATGAGATTGGATTTTTTACTGGGCATGCGCAATACATTCTGTCACCTCTTGGTTTTCAGCAAATGAGATTGGTTTACCGTATCTCCTTGCCGGAGGTACTGAAATTTTGGTACAACTTAAAATGAAATTCCAGTCTCAAGATAAAAATATAAAAAGGTTATATATGGGGAAAACCTTTAAAGTCAGGAATTTATAAGCATCGTGGTGGGAAAGATTTAAGAGAGCAATTCCTAAAACATCAAAACATCTTTTTCTCTGACCCTGGGGTAAGAAAACATTGGAAATCCATAATCAGCCTGGCCTCAAGGGAAAATCTATTAAAAGGTAAAAAATATCATTAAAAGCTTTTAGGCTTGCTCAGACAGAAACGACTCTCGTGGTTCCATGGCAGGTAGAAACCTTCCGACTACCAACGCAAACTTTCACCAAGCTCAGTAGATTACGAGCTTGGTAGATTACGCAACCACAGCAGTTCGTTTAGGGTACATCGTAAATGTTATTTTATACTTTTCCTAAAATATTACAAATTAACGCATTTTACTATTGTAATGTAATAATAAGAGGTATGTATCCCGTATTAGACCAATTTTGGGGCTCAAAAAAGTAAGGTTAAATAGTTTTTTGCATAATAACAATTTTTTTGCATCGTAAAAACTTATTTTTCACAATAAGTAAGTTCTTTTTTACATCGTAACGAAAGTTTTTGCATAATAACGTGGTTTTGCATCGTAATACTTTTTTCACGTTTATATTCCTTGAAAAAGTCGAGCGTCACGCGAAAATATTCTCTGATTTAACATAGCATCTTGTTTAGGTCAGAAATATTGTTACAACCACATAACTTTACTCACATATATCATTAAATGAAACCGTACTCACCTAAAGGAGAAAAAATCGCCATAAAATGTTGTTAGGGTAAAAATAGGAATTCCAAATAGTTGAAATTTAATTCTTAAAAACATAAAAACTCCATTAAGGAGAGAACCTTGCACTCCGCCCTCTTATCGCCAACCGTGGCGGTAAGAATGAATGGTGTTTAACGCCCGTTAAACAATATGCGCTAAGGAGGGACATACACTACTCAGGCTCACCATCAGCTTGGCTTTGGAATATCCTTTGAAGCAGCAGTATAAAATTCGCCTCTATAAATCAGTTCCGGATGCAAGCTGTACACAGAATGTTAAGGTGTGGCTAACACCAAAGTGCCATCTAATGTTCGTTTTCTATTGAACCATTTGTACTCAAATAACATGAAAAGTATCATATTAGTATAGGTTCTTTTATATTTATTTCTCAAATTTGTCTTTAAAATGCAATAGTGCAGAGAGTTTGCGATAATTCTGGGACAGCCTTCACTTTTTGCGGCCCATGGGCTCTTCACAAGTTCACGTTTCACAAATAATCCGCTTACCCTACAGCATCTTAATAGCTAGTAAGAGTTAAGAAATAAATGAAAGCATATGGTGGTTTAATAACTCCACAAATTAACTCAAAATTCCGCTTTTATCTTCCATTTCTAAGATTTTCAAAGTTGAACCATAACGTAGTTACTTCATTTCTTATACAGCTTTTAGAATTGCTTTTCAGAATAAAACAACAAAAATATGCGCCGGAGTTAATATAGATTGAAAAAACAAGTATCCATGCATGTATGTAATATGTATGTTCATCATATGAGCCACGGGTCCCCCTTGTTTGAAATAAAGCCCGGAGTTTGTGGACACAGTAACACGTTTACCTCAGCAAGCGTGTCTGTCTGTGTATACGTGCTATTTCCGCTACGCAGGTTGAAGCTGTCTTCTCTCTCAGCATGCATGGCCGGTTGTCACTGTTCAATCAAACAGTTCATTAATAAATGCTGCTCTTCTCTTTTCAACCGTCAGACTGTGCTCCTTTGTTGAACAAAGAGGGCAGTCACCTGGCAACTGGAACTAAACGAATTATCGATGGGACAAAGGAGAAAGGAATGGAGCGGTTCGGAACAGGTGGCTTCATGGGTCGTGGCTAATCTGACGGCAGGAGACGAAGCGATTTTACGGTGAGGACTCAACGCTTGTCACCTGATGCGACGCTAATTCGCTAAGTTTAATGCTGCTATGCATTAACCCAGAGTCGAACCTATTTTAGGTAATATCGAAAAATTAATATCTTTCTGTGGTGAAATACTATATAATTGCCTGTCTTTAACGTTAACGGTAAAGTTAAACTGATTGCTTAAATGAAATGCTCAAAATGTCTTTCACTTACCCTGCATCTTTGAAGAAGTGTTGCAGTCATGGATGTTGTAAAGCGTCGTGTAAAGTCATGTAAAGCGGCTATAATAAGCCATGATCAGGAGTTTTTGTATTTTGTATACCTTTCTGATACATTTTTTCGTGGGGCTTTCATAGAAAAAGAATCTAATAGGTTAGGTATGAAAATTTGGTAGCCACCAAGCATATGATGTTTTGTGTGTTACACTGATCAGTCTTGAAGGAGAGAAATACCAAGACAAGTGATTTCAAATTATTCCTGCCTAAATGTTAATAACTAGGCACAGGAATTCTTGAGCATTTAACTTAAATTGAGTACACTCAAACAAGAAGTAAATAAAAACACGAACATAAGCTTTTTGCATTCCGCCGGGAAGGTAAATAAAAACTGAGAGTGTCAGGCGTAAGAGGAGAAAGTGGTTTGTAGCTCTTGAAATATTGTGCCCCTATCACCTGTTGTTTACATTCCATTACCAACATAACTGTATTAATCGTGGTTCTGGTTTTAGTGCAAATAATGACTTTTCCCCTCTGTTACCAAAAGATTTTACAATTGTTAATTATTGTTATCGAAACCTTTACGCGATTCGGATGTCTATTATTGAAATTGTGAACACGTTTATTGCGTTCCTTTAACATTCTTAACACATTCCAGTGAATAGTATTCATTACTGCTTCTTTCTAGATCTTCCCTGATGAGCTCTAAAATATGTCCTTTCACTTGAGCGTCTGTTGAGGCTTTCCTCGCGAGTGTGTACAGTACTGACAATCGTTTGACGATCTACAGCTCTGCGTATAAATCATGTTCACTTTAATGCAGAATTCCCTCGACAAACGTTTCAGACCATAAGCTCCATCCCTTCTTAACAGAGTGGGGCGACTAGGAATGTGTTTATAATTATTCTTTCATCAGCTTTGTACATTGTTCAATACTATTAGATTCGGGAGTACATATTTCAATATAAAATATAAAAATATATGTTGTATATTACAACCAACCCCATATTCTAGTGGTTAGCGTTCCTGCCTACTAACCCTTACGGTCCCGGATTCGACATGCAGTGAAGATTTTTCCTGAAATAGGAAGAGTCCCATAGCGCCCAAGGCCTGGTTAAGTTAGGCCTCACTAGATGAGACTGGCGCATCGTAGCCATCATATCCTTGCGAGCGACCCGGCCTCAAAATACAGTTACAATACTGCTATGCCGGGAGAAAAATGTCCCAGATCAAGAAAACAGGGTCAACGTCGAGTAAAAAAAAATGTATCCAATTAAATTCAATATACCTCCAACAACTAACAGGGTTCATTTTTGCTAAAGCAAACACAATGAAACAATTATAACACGTGTTATCATAGTAGATAGCTATGCAAATAAATTCGCATTAAAATTTAAATTTTCATGCTTCGTATGAAAAAAATATTCTTGTAAAAACCCTTTATTTTAAAATGGATTTTTTTACGTTATAATATATTTTGAAAATAATTGTAAATCTTTATACAGAACTTAATTTTTCAGAAATATTATGTGCATATTGTAGATGTCTTCTATATGTAAACCGCCACGGATGGCCGAGGTCGTTAAGGCGGAGACTCGTGAACGGGAAGTTTGGGGTTCCTGCCTGACTAGGATATTTTCCAGGTTTATCCTCAGCCCTCATACATGGCAAATGCGGGGCGGATACTCTAAACTTAGTCCTGGAAAATATCTTTTTTTTCCGATTTATCGTTTCAACTCACTCGTATTATAAGTGTCCACCGCCTGTAGTGCCTGAGTGATGGAAACGGGCGTTGAAAACTATTCATTCTGTTCTATATGTATGAAAAGGGAAGCGTGCAAAGAATTGGTAAGGCGATTCGCAAGAAAATATTCTGTCAATCGTGTTCCAGGTAGAGAAACTGTTCGCCAACTTGTTATAAAGTATCGAGAGGCAACACCTCTCAACAATAAGAATCCTGCATCGAACCGCCATGTTCTTACGGTAGAAAATTTATATTAAATACAGGAATGTCCTACCTAGATGCCGGCAATGTATTGCAGCTAAAAAGCAGTGTTTTCAACTTTTATAACACATGTTAGTCCTTAGTATTATCGGTTTTTATACAGTATTATTTTATGCTTTCAGTAAAAATATAAATACTAACTCGAGCATATCTACTCTATATCCCTTTATCTGGTTACGGGGGCTGCAAAACGCAAGAAGTATAAATGGCTCGGAAAAGATAAGTCCTCTGTAAAATATATGTATTTATATGGAAAACCGGAAGATGAAGAATTAGAATGAATTGTGAATTGGAAAATAAATTTAACTTATTATAATGGTTATTAAAACTCGCATACTAAAATGGCCGGAACGTGTAATGAAAATGAAGGTGTAGTCAAATAGTTACTGGAAGTCAAACCTGAAGAAAGAAGAGGTACATGGTGGCCTATATTGAGATGGATAGTTAATATTGAAGAATACCTCACAAAGCAAAAATTCTATGAAATAATGATATTGGATTAAGGAAGTCAAGGCCAAGCTCTAAGGGCTGATCCACCAAATGAAAAATGAAAAATATTAAAAATAATATTAAAAATAATAAAACTTAACAGTTACTTTTCTATTGGTTTTTAACACAGATTGCTTCTAACTACAGAAAAACAAACGAATGCGCGCCAATACAGATGGCAGTTAGTTCGAGCAATTTGAATGGAAGGAAAATTGCCGATTAGAGCACGAGTAAACAAAAGCCTTCCGTTTGAAACTTTCTGCTGAAAATTACAACTTTTAGAACCGGTTTCATCAACAAATGTTAAAAAGTTAGCACACCGTTAGACTGCTTTAGCATTCAAATTAACAAAAATTCCGTTTCAAAAACCAATGTTAATTTTTAACAACGTCTTAAAACTACCTTTCCCTTGTGTTAAAAGCGTAACAACTGGTAACAGTTCGAAAATGGTGGCCGTAAACCCAACTGTAGATGTCGAAATTCTATATAATATATATTAAGTCGTACATAACAGAGAAAGGGCCGTAAGATGTAGTTACTTTGAAAATATGACGCAAAAGAGCAATTTTTACAAAGGTACAGAATATGAAAAACAGTAGCCGCAGGATTGTATATGAAATTCGAGAGAGGTTAAACCCTTTGTGCCTCTGCTGCTTTTAATATTCCTTGCATGAGCCGTATGCTTTAATTATTCTATGCAAACAAAAGTACATGGGAATGCGTTCAGATGCCTTTCGCTTAAGACATCGCCTTCTCCATCCATTGCAATTTGCAATATTCGGGGAACCTTAACAAAGTTTTAACTAAAAATATGCTGGAAATGCGAGGTGGAACACAGGAGTCCTTAATACATTGTTAAAATATGTTAACTAACAAAATGTTAGTTTAGGCCCTAAGTGTTTAGTAAAGTTTTAAACACAAGTTCTGCTTTCGTGAAGCTTAAAGATTAACAGCATAGGTTCGGTTCATGCTGGTCACTTGCATTGCAAAGAGTTATAAAAATAAATTGACACTTTTCAATTCTCTACTTTACATTAATACATATTTAGCTTTAATCTCCTTCTATGCATTAATTTTTTTATTGGTTTATTTATGGACGCTCTTTAACGTCTCAGGTCATCAGCGTCCCATTCAACTCAGGGCGTGAAACGGCCGACAAATTTTGCTCAGAAGCCTCTCTTTCAGGCTTGAGGTTCTTTTTCGTGCCGTAAATGTACGACACGGGACCCACGGCTTTACTTCCCTTCCGAAGGAAGCCATACTTAGGATTTTTACGCCCGAAAAAATTCATCGGTCCTGGCCGGGTTCGAACCCGCGATCTTGAGTGTAGGAGGCAAGTATGGTAACCACTACACCACCAGGACTAGCTCCTTCTATGCATTTACAAAAATAATGGGATGTATAAATGAAAAGCACATACATTTTTCGACATCACACACTGAGATGCAAGCATGACACTTTTTATTTCCATTATTTCTGCCTTTTATTTTATCAAATGAGTTTTAATGATTTAACAAGTGGAATTCTATATATATATATATTCAGAGTACGTAATGAACTTTATATATAACGGTGCTATCCTTTTAAGATCACATCTAACACAAATTATTTCAAGGCCGAATCAATTAAAAGTGGATTTTATACTTGCTTTTATTTCTCTCAGAAACTTCACTTTAAGGAAACCTTGAATTTTTATGAGGTTGAGTTCAGTGTCAGACATTTCACGCTCAGTTTAACTTGCTTTTTGCGAATGGAAATAAGAGTGTTTTAACTCAAAGGCAATTTTCTGTCACCGGTGAGTTTCAACTGTCCAATTTTCCAAGTGGTATGTAAAGCATACACTTGAGCATTGTACCCAAGAACTGCCCCAAACTAAACTAAGGCATTTAGGGCTCGGGAAAAAACGTGCATGTAGTCTTTGATTGATTGATTGATTGATTTATTTATTTATTTATGGACGCTCTTTAACATCCCAAGTCATCAGCGTCCCATTCAATTCAGGGCGTGAAACAGCCGAAAATTTTGACTCAGAGGCCTCTCTTTTAGGCTTGAGGTACTTTTTCGTGTCGTAAATGTACGACACGGGACCCACGGCTTTACTTCCCTCCCGAAGGAAGCCATACTTAAAATTTTTACGCCCGAAAAAATCCATCGATTCTGACCGGATTCAAACCCGAGATCTTGGGTTTAGGAGGCAAGTATGTAGTCTTTGATAGGTAAGCTTGTTAAAATAAGAATATAATAATAAAACAAAAGTTGGAGGGAAAACAAATTTTGTTATTTTTATTAGTAAATTTACACCCCTAAAACTCAATAGGACACGATTATTTACATACTTCCGCAACTAGATAATTTTTTTTTCTTTTTATGGGGAGGGGTGGAGGATCACAAATTGTTTCGTTAACAATTTGCAACACTGGCATGATATAGTTATGATATGGTGTTAGTCTAAAATATCGCCTAGGTCAAATTGTTCGACTAAAGTGTATAACTCTTTAACCCAAAAGACGGATCTACATTGTTTCAACGCCATTTATTTCTTTATTAGGTTTATTTACGAAAGCTCTTTAACATCTCAGGTAATCAGATCCCGTTCAATTCAGGACATGAAACGGCCGATAAATTTTGCTCAAAGGTTTCTTCTTTCTTTTACGTGTTGTAAATATATGACAGGGGACCCACAGCTTTACTTTCCTTCCGAAGGATGCCATACTTAGCATCTGTCTTAAATCAAGACATGAACTATTATGCATTTGCTATAATCAATACACTATTCTTATATATATAAGATAATAATTGTAAAAGTTCGATATTTAGAGTGAAAAACGCCTAACAGAACAAAGTGGTCCTTGTACTAACAGCTTACATTGGTAGACTTAAAAACTATTGATATAATCATACCTTTAAAATGCTAAACAAGGGGACTAATTTCAAAAGATGTGAACTTCAATTACTTCCATTTATTGCCTATATACATCTAATCGATATGTCACACATGACTAAGTACCCTAGATGTGATAGATTGAACAACTTTATGATTTTCTCTTCCAATTACAGAATATTGTTGACATGAACATGTACACATTTGGTTTTTGTAGGTTCATAAGTAAAAGTTTAGCACGTGTCTCAAAAATATGAGAGCGATGTCCTCCTTTTGATGACGGCAAATCTTACTTTAGAAAGGTGCTGACGGAAAACCCCCAGTATGTGGCCAGGAAAAGATCACTCAATAGTATGGAAGACGAATAATAAAATTCCCAAGAGTCAATAATGAATATTTAACTGCAATTTTTAAACAACATCATTGTGTACATGACATGTGCGAAACAATTTAAAATGCGTAAAAACAAATTATGAAACACAGCATATTAATTTAGCTTACACTTAGAAAAAATATATTGCAGTAAAAATGTACACAATATTTACACATGATTAAAGCATTTAAATGTAGACTAATTCACAGAAACTCATATAGTACATATAAATTATTTGACATATTCAATTGACAATAATACTTTATACTAACCCTTGAGAAAAGAAATTACAGACACCAAAATTCAATAAAGTTGCATTTTAAAAGACAAATAAGTTCTAAAACCTTGACAACCTACCTGACTTATAATTTGCTCTAGCAGTGCACATTTCTTAACAAATCATCACAAAATGTGCATTGAGCCAAAATAATAGTTGAATAAAAAACTTTACAATTAAAACGTTTGCTAATGCATAGTACCTGGAGTACTGGGTAGACACTGAAGAAAGTCCTAGCCATAATCTCTAATAATAAAGTCGAAAAATACCCTGGGCTTTCCTTATTGTGTCTTTGCTTAACAGAAGAGAAGACTGTGTTGCATAGCCGGTAACCCTTAATTCTTTGACTATACGATGCTCTGCAATCAACAGTGATGATTCAAGAAAATCATGCTATGCATATGCAATCGCACAAGAGAAAGGGAGAGGTAAAATGAAAGAAGACAAGCTCATACAGCGATCGTGAAAAACAGAATAAGAACAAGATCGACACCTTCTAAAGGCGTGAGTTCCGGCTATCTTAGTGTTGATGTCTATCATTCATATCTTCCTATCCAGTGCTGTGTAAATGTCATCTCCAGATATTCATGAACAATATAGCCATAGTGTGGAGTATCACTTTCTTGTTGAAAGTTGATACTTTCATTTGTGGCATTACATACTGGTCATGGATTCCACATCATAGGAATTATTCGTCAGGAGATAACATCGACATAGCATTGCTAATTTCATAACACCTTTTTGCAACAAAAAACATCTTTCATACTATGTCGCGACAGCTTGGCCTACAACAGCGACCGCTGTGTGCTTTACCTCCATTTTGCGACATCGTCGATAGAGAGCGGTAATGAAGTGGGGCTGTGGTCAGCATGCCGGCACCCCATCGATGGCCTATCACGTGGTTTTCTACTAGACCGAAGGATGCCACCTCTCTATCAGGCAGCTTCCCAATTGTCCTCGCCGGCCTCGTTAGAGACCTGCCTAACAGAAAATTGCTAAGCAGATACCGAGGATCAAACCCGGTATCTTCCGGCCAGCAGTCACCAACGTTAACCACAATACCAAGGAGGCGATCATATTATATTATACAGTGAGGTTATTTGAGTCACGGTCTGACAAAGCGCAGATGTGTAATGGAAGAAACCAGTCGCCAAGCTGTATAACGCTCGATCAGGTAGTAGCTTGTAGTTAGTTTGAGAGGGCTTAGCATAGAATAAGTTAAGATAGAACTATGTACAAAAGAGGATTTGCGCACCGAAGCCGCTAGAAGGACTCATTCTACACGCTGTGTGCTAATTGCTTTCCGTTAGTTATGGCATTATATGAATACAGTCTTGAAGAACGGTTTTTAAATACAATACATATGTGAAAACAGATCCTTGTAGAGAAGTGCTAAAGCGATTCGCAAGAGTATTTTCTGATAGCCGTGTTCCAGTTAGAAAAAGTTTTCACCTACTTGTTAAAAAGTTACGAGAGACGGGATCTCTCAATGGCAAGAAACGAGTTCCGAACCGCTTTGTTCTTACGGAAGAAAAGTTAAATGAAATACAGTAAAATCCTATGTACATACCGGCAATGTATTGCCATTGAGGGGCATCGTTTTCAACATCTCTTATTATAGATTATTAGTTATTAATATTAGTTTTAAATACAATATCATTTTATGCTTTCAGTAAAAACCGAAATATTTAAATAAAAATACTAACTTTACGCGCGACGACACCTCCTCCCTTTTTGCAATTGCAGGGACTGCACTATCCCTAGTAAACAGCCGCGCTCAGGCGGTCCGTGAATCAACCTCGCTGCGTTAATGCACACGAATACCCATCGCTGTCAATTACATAACAGCCATCCTGCTGATCTTGTACATTCACTGTACAATCCAACAGCAATTAACCTTATGTTTGCTGTGATTTGCATCAGTAACTTCAAGAACATATATTGAAACGATCAACAAGCGAGGATAACGCAACGAAGAGGAAGATCGTGAAATATTTTGCTTTTGATTTTCTATATAGAACTTAGCAACATATAAAATGAAATGAAAATTAAATGAATTAATATAATTTTATATAACAATTTTTATAAAACAATTAAAAGGTGCATATACCTTAAAGTGGATAAGAAAATACTGCAAACATACCAGTTAATGACAAAGTAATCATGCACCTCTTCAGCAGATGCACAAAGCATGTTCTCTTCAGAGCTATTGGCCACTCTTAGTGGTGTGTAGCACTATTGATACATGATAAACTGTAACATATAGTTTCCCTTTACTTTATCAGCTAAGTCGACTAAATATATTTAGGAATAAAATATGAACGTTCTCTCTTGAAATGTATTAAGCTGTAGGACTATTCTACATGGTTACCTAAAAGCAACTGATATGATTAAAACCATAGTTCGTAACTAAAACTTCCCTTAAACGTGTATTTTTATTCTCTGAAATATAATCTTAAATTGCTGTCTTAAGGAGCATGAAAATGTTGAGAAAACTGATCCCGGAGTTGCAAGTTCTATAAGATTTATATATAGCTGCCAGTAAATCCAGTAGACAGCTCCCTACTTGTTTACAAAACTCCCTATTGCCGGATCGGTTACACTCCAACTGTTATATTTTAATACTCTTTTTATTTTATATTGTGATATCACTGCTTAGGTTAAGTATCTCTTGAACATGAAACAAGAGTTTTAGCATGAAATAATTGAAAAGTTAACCAAAATATGTTAGTTCCATAACTCCTTAAGAGTGTAGGGTTTGACAGGCGCATTGGTCACTTCACCAAGCTATAGATACATAAAAATACATCAGTTAATGGTATTAAGAGTTAATTAAGCAGAGTGTTGTAGACAACAATAAGCAAACATAGGAAACCTGCAGCTACGCTTTCAGAACTTGTCTTAGGCATGTATTTTAACTGTTTGTAAATATGTTACATTTTTTCAAGATAATGATATTAAAAATAACACTCAATTATTTAAACTTGATAGCATAGTTTCAATAACAGTTGGTGATGATTTTGTAAATCAACGCGATTTTTATTTGTTCTAGTATTTTCTTTTGTACACAATGTACCTATTGCAGAATAAACCACGGTTCACACGAAATCATAACCTGAATCATAATAAGTCATAGTCAATAATAAAAAGGTTGACGATACTGAACAGATTAATAAATACTAAATATCGAGATGGCTAACTGAATTCTAAACATAAAAATAACCGTATATGGAATTCTAAATTAAAAAGTTTATTTTGTCAATTAAACAAACTATACACTCCCCGAAAATATTTCATATCGGGAATATACCGAGGTGGCCAAAAAAATGTATACACAATTTCACGGTGGATATCTATTTAATATATTTCAAAGATGGGCCGAAAAATTACAGCAATGTGTAGTATGGTGTTCTGTAAACAGATATGACTCACATATATTATGATAGTGTAGCTACGTGACAGGTAAATCAACTATGAACAAATGAAGTCAAGTTTATCGTATGATATTCTGTAAACAGGTGTGATTCACATTAGATTATGCTATGCCAAAATGGAGCCAAAATTATCGTTTGAACAGCGGAAAGTAATTTTGAAGTGGTATTGGAAAACGGAAAATGTTGTTGAAGTTCAAAGGCAATGGAGATGTGTGTACAGAACAGAACCGCTAATTTGCACGCAATCGAGACAAATTTGAGACTCATGGTACTGTATACCGTAGAAAATCAGCTACACTGGCAGCACTTCGGGAAGAATTTGAAACGGCTTGTGCTGCAATCGCTGAGGACACTTTCGCAAAAGTTGCTCAATCAGTAGTTCAACGTACTCAGAAGTGTAATCGACGCCAATGGTGGGTATTTTGAGCAACTGTTGTAACTATAAAAGTCTAAGATGATTAGTGTTCATCATTTTATGTTTGTGTGAGTTCATCAGTAGTTCAACGTACTCAGAAGTGTAATCGACGCCAATGGTGGGTATTTTGAGCAACTGTTGTAACTATAAAAGTCTAAGATGATTAGTGTTCATCATTTTATGTTTGTGTGAGTTCAGTTTTTTTATGTTAACCCCGTTTTTTTTTCTTTACTTGAAGTGTGTATACATTTTTTGGCATGCTCTATATTTAACAAACTTTTAAACAAAATTTCTTTCAAATTTGTAATTTCAAAGATTTTTTTTCATTTCAAATAAATTACTTTTTAACCTTCATGGATTAGAAAAGGGTATTTATGTACCTAGTGTAATCTATTCTATTTGTGTTAATAACACTTCTTGTATCTGCAATGTAAGTTTACAAAACATTTTAATGTGAGATATTATTGTAGTTATGCATAATTGCAGACCGAAAAAAAATCAGGAATAATGTTATAAGTTAAGGGTAAACTTTCCTTTATACATATTTTAATGAAAAGAAGTCAGAAAAGCGCAGTGTGTCCGTAAAATCATCATGACAGTTTCAACTTCTACAATACCCGGACAAAACAAAAGATAGTCTTACATCGTACTAATGAGCATCTCACAGTGACTAAAGAAGTGGAAGGTACTGTTTCTACAATCGTTACTAACGACATTTAGTTAAAAATGTTTTAATGTTGTTTAGAATCTTCTTGTTTCATTTATATATTCTCTTCACAGGGATAAACAAGGATTCCTATACAAGAATCCCTAGCTTCGAGATACTCAGTAACCAAGAGCCAAAGAGGAGGTTTGTTCAAAAAAAACTTATCAAAGTATTCTCTTCGTCATTGTAGTAACATTTCAACCTCAGGAACCATTTATCCAGGTGTGAAAAATCGCTGGTTTCGAAGGTGGTTTTCACAGTCGGAAAAAAGAAAGAACATAGTGCTAGATCGTTTAAATTTCATTTTTCATAAGATATGACAAAATATAATCACAATTGTTTCAACAGATAGGTGCTTATAAACGAAATAAAGAGTATTCTAAAATCGTTTTTATTGGTTAAATGTATGGAATATGAAAGTACAATGTAACATATATCAACAGTCATGAAAATCAAAATAATTAATCATTGAAATTAGAACTGTTTTACGTGCTTCCGGCTGGTGAAGTTAATGGCCGCGCGTCAGGGACCAAATTTGTGACAGCTCGGATGGTTGCTTGTAGATGACGTCTATTTGCTGCTTCCGTCCTTGAAGAAATAACATTCAGGGTATTTTCGCTAATTTTTATTGATCTAAAATCAACAGGGCTTAGGAAGAGATTGTGTAGTCGCAAATGAGCAGGGTTTTCAATAATTCAGAGTCACTTTGTGATAAATCTCGGTGCTATGTCGTTGATAGAGTCGACACACTGTGTGTATAGTTATTCACCATTGTTTTATTTTATTATATGACTTTTTGTTATATAAACTTACTGCATGAGTACAGCCCCTTCATATACTTCAGCTTCTTTCTTTCTGGAAATCGATAGCGAATTTTTTCGGAATATTCCAACCGCACTACGAGTTAATTTTTAGTCAAACGCTGTCCCATACAGTTAATGAATGAAAGACAATGTTGTAACTGCCTGACACATCATACATACCAACAGGATAAGTCTAATCTGCACATTCCCGACAACATTCACTAAAGTTGAATGATACACTGTGGGTCCGTATCACGCGTGTACAAATATGACAACTTTAAAAGACATGAAAGTACAAAACTAATTTCCAAGTGAGAAGAAATATATTTTCAAAAATCTTCTTTTTTGTCAGTCGCTGATTCCAGTGGTAAGTTACTGTTAATGACCTGCTAAGGGCACGTTTAGATGATAATTCAATAAGATATCTCAAATGATGTAATATATTAATATTCAATGAATTTCCTTATTGAATGCTAGTTAGTTACAGGCCCTTTGTGTAATTTATGTGGATTTTCTGTAATTAAGTTTTGCCTGGTAGCTTTACGACAGATGTACAGGTGTAGATGGGAAATGAAATTGCTACGTTATAGTCTTTGAACTTGCATAGTTCTCTTTCAGGGGTAGATTGCCTAGGTTTGCTCGGAAGTTTAGCTCACCTCTTCTGCAGGCTTTCATCGTTCCTGTTGCGCCTTTACGGCTATTCCATGACAGAAGGAGTCTCTACCATGCTTCACCTCAAAGGGATTCCAGCTACCCGTTACCCTTCCTTAGAAGGGAAGGGGGTTTGTATATACGAGCAGCGTTCAATAATGCAACACATTTTTTTCCTTCTCTCCCTCTCTCATTCAGGATTTGTTTTATTTCACTTTCTAATATACAAATTGTTACTTAGTTCTTTGGTTATAAGTGCAGTTTCGCTATAACCAGCTTCTAAATCTACGAGCTGCACCATTTAAATGGCAGTCTCTCAGCTATCTCCGTACTGAAGCTCTAATAACTTCGCTCACCATCAAATGCCTTCACGCAAAAGGTGCAACATCCGGACTGTAGGGTAGGTGAGGAAGAGCAGTGATTATTTCTCGAGTGCGTAAATTGGTATAAGCCTTCCATTGTGAAGGAAAATTTTGGACACATCTTTGTGAAAACAGATGTGCTAAATCCGCTCCATCAACGTACAAAGACGTTTGACATATACTTCCGATAGGGTAACTAGAGTACTGTAAGTAAATGCCTGCAGTAAGTAAAAGTGTATAGTCTTTATTCTCTGTTTAGAATAATTCACTAAGTAAACACATAAATTTGAATTGAGCAATATTGATACTGTGTGTAATGTTTACCATTGTTCTGAGTATTGAATATCCACAGGGAACTTAAGCGTACGCACGTATGAATTCATTTTTTTTTTTTCAGTTAATAAATCCTATAAGGTATAGAGCATTATATACGTGGTGCAAAAGTAATAAGCAATACATAAGTGTTAAATGTGTAACAGAATCTCTGAAATTGAAAAAGAAAAAACTTGGGGTCTTATTTTTTAAAACTCTTTCTTTGATTCTGCTCAGGGGCGTAGCTACATTGGTGGGGTTAGAATCCCTTCCCCTTAGATCCTCCAATCTATCAAGCTAAATGTTTTATTTTTCTTTCTTTCATAACTCTTTTCTTTGTTAATGTTTGTCTTTTTATCCACTAGCAAGTCGCGAGACTGTACCTTAACTTAAAAATATACAATCCGCCTATAGTGCAAAGGATATTAATGAGTAATGGTATTTTATAGATAGCACATATCTTTTATGCAAAATTATGTCTTCTTGTATCACATAAATAAAAACACGTAGCTTTATTTATTAGCTTGCTTTTAATGCATTTTGGAATAATTATCGAGGGGAGGTTGTATAATTGCTGGAGTGACTAATCACTGATGATTAGTCATTCCTGCCTCGGCTCTCGAAGATCGAAGTTTGGTGTTCGGTTCCAAAACAAAGAATAGGTTTCTCAGGGTAATAAGGAAGGAGTCATTAGGGAAAGAAGGGAATTCTTTACGTGAATAATGCACTTCTGGGATCAGGTAGAAGTCTTAATTTATTCAACACTTGATCATTTTAAGACATGCTGGGCGTCCCTCGCATGATGAGAAGTCTTGTTATAGACTCGCTAAAGACTAAAGTTCACTGCTCTCTCTCGAAGATCTAATGAGTTATTTATGTAATTTTTAATATTAATTTAACTCATCTGTAGTAACTTGTCGCGACCGAAAATTATGTTAATGCCTGTAATTTCACTGTAGTGAAGTATATAATAATAATAATAATAATAATAATAATAATAATAATAATAATAATAACACTCTATAAAAACTTTATAATAATTATAACCTTAGCAATAGCCTGACGTGAGTTGCACATTAATGTCTTACTGACGGCGTATTTCTCTCACTGAACTATCTGAATATTCTAACCGATGGATAATATTTTTAACACTGCGTTCATGCTCTCAAGTTGATGAGCGAGTTGTTTGGCTGTTGTTCGTCATTCGTCCCGATTAAGGATGCCGGCACGTTCCATAGTTGCAGGTGTGTGGCCATCAATGTATTCATCCATCGCCATATCTCCATAAATGGAACAGAAATTCAATTACTACTCTTATTAATGGCGTGCATCACTTACATCATTTTTAAAGCTAGTCATTAATGTTGCCTAACGAAAGAGGATGAAACTACATGAGATACTGTGCTAAAGTTCGTAAGTACTTCAATAAAATATTATATCGAGTGTTTCACTCGCTACCGAACCCGGAATTTCCTTATGAAGTTTCCACCAATAAAGACATGCACATAAACTTGAATAGAAGTACCTTCGTTGTTTGGGAAATAAAATGAAATGTGTCTATCATTTAATGTCTAACTGTTGCGATACGGAGTGGCGGTTCATCAGCCAGAATGACGCGTCTTTCTGATTTTGTCATTCGACCGGGTATATCTACACAATACGGTTGTTCGTTAATTCGTGTATGTTCACACAGGATAGTTAAAAATGTGTCAATATACTTTGGAGGTTTATCGTTCGCACTTACTGGAACACAGAATCGACAAGGCCATGCCAACAGCAATTACTGTAGAAGTTTGAAGACGGACGGAGCAAGTCTAGCATTTCGGGATTGTCGAAGAAACTGAAAACCAAGTGACCATGCAAAAAATCTTCACAAATGTCCGTGAAGGACCGTCTATTGGCTTTTCCCCCAGAAGTCACTGCGCCGACTTGCACTCGATCGATCTGATCTGATCCAACCTGACTATTTTTATGGGTACATCTGAAAGGTAAAGTTTGCTGCAACAAATCACAAACCATACACCTCCTGAAAGCAAACATTACCGAAGAAATTCAAGCAATAACAGCGGACATAATGGCACGGACTTTCCAAATTGTGGTGTGCCGGTTTCAAAGTTGTCTAGAGGCAGGTGGTGGCTCCTCCATGCACATTTTAAGATGTCATCATATTTATTACTAAATGCGGTAAATTCGCTTCAAATTTCTTTGCAATATCTTCATTGGCGTTAAGATTATTGTAAAAAATCGGATTCAGTAGCGAGTGAGACTCCCTGTATTCTTTCCAAAATAAATGTAGCATTACCTATTGAACGTCTCTCATATATAAAACATAATTTACTCACATTAAGAAAGGAACTGTTGAAACAATGGCCATATCCTTGGACATGATAAAATGTTGTCTACTATCCTATTTGAGTATTTTTTCTTATACAGAATGCGGCAGAACAATGACCTATTTTAAATCGTGCGCAATTTTTGGCCACGGCTTCTTAGAGAGATGATGTTGGCACTTTAGCGTAGTAAAGTTCAAAGCATTTTCTGCACGCCATATTACATGACCTTGGCCGTTCGCTCCGCTGACAGCACTACTTGACAGTCAGTATGGAGTGCAGGTCGAATGAACATGGTGCGTTTGCAATTGAAACGTTTTCAAATGTGGTGATTGAGTGGTAAGAACGCAGCTTTTGTTTTGGCAACAAACAAGAAGCCACCTGGTAGGTTACTTACGGTTCGCACTCCATAAACATGGCAACAGTAAGAGCTGCTTTAGAGCGAAGTCCAACGCGATCAGTTCATCCGACGCATACACTATTATCCGATATGTTAAGAGCTTGTGAATGCCGACGAACCGATGGCGTCAAATTTTGCTCCAAAACAGCTCTTACTGTTGCCATGTTTATGAAGTGACCTACATTTGGCTTCTTGTTTCAAGCAGATGTGACCATGAACTACCTGAACCATCTCGTAATCGCGTTCCGTGATGGAGCTTATCCATTCCACCTATGTCGAAATATTGCCGAAACAAAAGCTGCATTCTTATGACACAATCACCCCAAGAAGTTTCAATTGCAATCGCACCATATTCATTCGACCTACGCCCCATACTGACTGCCAAGTATGTTGCAGCAGAGCGAGCGGCCAAGGTCATTAGCATGGCGTACAGAAAATGCTTTGAACTGCACTGCGCAACGGTACAAACACCAACTCTCTAAAAAGCCGTGACCAACAATAGCGCACGGTTTAAAATGGATCATTGTTTCTGCCGCACTGGTATCTTTTCTGAAACCCAAAGTATAATTTGTAAATTCAGAATGATCTAACACATACAATCCCTATTCATTAGTATCTGATTTCATTGCTTAAAGGTACAGAAAGGTAATTACTTTAGCTTCATTTGTACTGTGGGTGAAAACGCACATTATTTAGGCGATAAAATGTCATACGAATAATGTACCGTTAGTAGAGAGAAAAGCAACCGGTTTGCGGCAGGAGTGTAATTTCACCTCTCATTTATAACATTTAACAGTTTCAACCTTTACAATTGTAATAACCTGGGAAAACAAGTGCCATTTTACATTTTCAACGCATTGTCGATACAAACCCCTTACAGAAGGCAAAAGGTAAATTTAATAATTAAAGCCGCATGTTAATCTCTCAAAAATGTGTGACAGAATAGGTTTTAAATTAATGCTAAAAATTAAAGAACAAACGAAACATAATCACAAATTTATTTCATTTACCAAAAGCAGATGCTACTTTTTCTACAGCCTGAGCAAGTGATCAACTGTTTCACTAATCTCTTTGCTCCCTAGCCTCGCATCAGGATCTAACAGAAAAATTTGAAATTAAAAAATTGTGTTAATGCTACGTAATGCTAATAGTACGAGGGTTACCCTTTAAGTTTTTACAAATGACGACTAGGTGGCGCTATTGACATATGTCATTACTATTTCCTAACAATTGACATTTTTGGGAAACAGTTGCAGCTTAGAAATTGACCGAATAGTTTGTTTGCAGTGAGCAAACAAATCGCTACAATTTTGCGAAAAAAATAGAAAATTCACTTGAAGGTTTTCGTTGAATAATTTTTTTACGATTTTAGTATAGCATAATTCAACAGCAATGCAGGAAATCGCTTCGTTCAACTATTGCTAATGAAGCACCCTCAGAAAAGATTGTTTACAATTGCTTTGCAGCATTTCGTGATGACCGTGAGTCTGTCACGTGAAGATTTTGCAAAGATCGACCAAAATCGGTTGTCATTAAAAAAAATCGATGCTGTGATCATTATGGTTGAAGAAGATCGGCATGTGACTTTCAGTGCGATTGTGTAATGTAAAACCGCAGTGCACATAATATCTGCTCTTGAGATTATTCGTCTTAAAACGAGCAAAAATTCTCTCACAGATGCTTTGTTTCGTGTTAATGTAATCATTATAGAAATATTTATTAACCATGTAAGGCTTTACACGAAGTTTTAAACATCTGCACAAAAATTTAGCTCGTTATAACGCCCTGAAGTTTTGTTGAAATTTACATTATGTAAGAATTTGTATAGAAAATGACCTTTTTTAATTTTGTTTTGAATGACGACATGACAACCTATGGCTGGTTATTTCGATCAATAATAAGACAAGGGTATTCTGTTCAGCTAGAATTCTTACTTAATGAAATTATTGAAAAGCATTATTTTTCTAAATGTTTCAGTTTGCAAGGTTTATAAAAAGAACATCCATACCAAAAATGTACTTTAGACGGCTTATGGAACTGATATAGCATCGCACATGAAATGACGCCTGTAACCCCCGAGTTACTCCTTTTGGATAGCGGATTGAATGAACCTTGATCAGTCTGGGTATAACAGTGCGGAGGTAAATCTCACAGAAGCTACGGATCGTGCCCGGAACGTTCGATCACAGTCAGGCGCCATGAGCTCCTCCAGCTATTTATGTACTGATTTCAATGCTTAAGATCTTGTTGAATGCCATAGGAGAGAAAGTTAAATGTAATCAGTTGCTAGTAATGAAAAAAGTGTAATGTAGATCTAAACATTTAGCAGCATGAGATTTTGCAGAGCAGATTCATAAAGCAGAATTTGTTTTAACTAATAAAGCAGATATTCGTCATTCTGAGTTAATGGAAAAAAGTAGTAACACTGTGGATACAGGCATTAATGGAATAGTTCTTAAGAAAACCAAAGAAGCTGTCAAAAGTGAAAGAAGGAGGGCTGAATATGCAAGCGGTAGATAATGCAAACCTTGGCATCTTTGAGAGTGAAATTGGAGTTTTTGAAAGCCATCATACATATTTAATGTGGTGTGGTGCGGAACAATGTATCTCCCAAAATAGGAGCAAAGTACCTTCATATCTTACTAAGAACTCTGAAGAGCCCCTGGTAAACCGCGCTTAAAAAGGAGCGAGAAACTAAAGTGAAGCAGTGCGATAAACAGTAACAAAAAGATTACACTTGATGGATTTTCTGCGTGGTGATGAGCGGGTATGAAATATTCTTTATTTTAAAACATTCTTCACCTCTAACCGAAGTAAATTAGAACTTTTTAGTGGTGTTTAACGTCCCTTTTAACTACTGGGGCATCACAGCGATGGACACTGATGATACATGGGATGAAATGGTAAACTGGGAAAGGAGTTTTGTTTTTTAAGGGAAGGAAGCGTTCCAATCCTATGTGCGGTACCTCCGCAGAATTTGCCATTTATGAGAACTGAGGAAAATCTGGAAAAAACCTCCGTCAGGGAGGACGGTGGGATTTGAACCCCAGACCTCCTGCTCACGCGCCTTAACGACCTTGGCCATCCTTAGCGGTGAAATTGAACCAAATGCCAAATATTATTTGTGGTGAATGAATATATAAATTATAAAATTAATGCAACTTTACTCCATTCCTTTCAGTACTCTGCGTAAATTACAAGTGTTTAATAATATTTATTTATGCTTCATAAATCTGCAACAAATATCAGCAATATCTTGTTAGAGTCATTGCACTTTAAGTAATCCCTGTGTACACATAAAACTCCTAGGATGTGGTCATAGTAAATAGTTGTACTCTATTTACGGAGCAGAAAACAATTTCTAATAAAAACGATTTCCAATTTGTGAAAATAAGCATTCCAGGAATTAATACATAAGTTCATTAATTATCAGATACAGCTTAACACAGAGGCAGTGTACTAAAAGTCATATTTAAAATATGCAAAAATGAGCTTGGAGATATATTCCGTAATACTTCAAAATTAACAAATTAAAACTATGGTAGATAAAATTTGTGACAGATCCTCAAACCCACGTATACCCAAGAGTGAAATCCATTAGATAACTTAAATAGTGATAATTATTAAATGTATAGCTTGTAGTAACAAACAGGAACATTTCATGTATTGCGAAGATGTATTCATGGCTACCTGGACGCTATGACAAGAGGGAAAAGGTTGCCTTTTGTAATCTTTTGTGCCTCTTCTGCTGATATTGGCTAGAGCGATGGGTTTCTCTATAGTGACAAAGCTAAGTGCTTGCAGGTGGCGGGCAATTGATCCTTTGTATCTTAGTTGCTAAAGATGCTTCATAATTCGTTAAAGATAGAAGGGAAACTGGTGTCAGCGATGACGTCATTACATCGTATGATCAGGAGCTCCCCAATAAGGATTCAAAGAGGCAATTAATTTAAAGAAGGCGCGTTTGGGAGCTGAAGAGCTCACCAATAGTATTTAAATATTTTAAATGCTCAGGAAGCCGTGGGTGCTATGCTGTGAACCCTGTGAGTTTTTGTAACCACGTGGCGACGATTTGAATTTCTAATATAAGGGGAAACACTTTGCAAAAACATGTGTTTGATGATCAACATCGCTTTATCAGAGGCTGTAGATGAGAGGCACACCGATACAATTTAAAGCAGCATATGTAGCACGCGTCATCAAAGTCATAGAGGTGACGAACTAGGTGGCCGATAACTAAGTCTCGTGTGATTAAACATCTCAATGAAGTAAGGTTGTGTGATTTGAACCATCTCCTTCCATCTCCCTCCTCCCGTTACCAACAAGACACGAAAGGCGACTTCGGGCCCCTTGAACGACCCGGGGTATGAAGTGGGACCCTCGGGTACATCTAACAACAACATCAACATCTGCATATAAAAACAACTTCAAATTAAAAAAAACCCAGAGCACTTGAAACAGAATAATTAAAACCAAACAATTCCTAAGAAAGTATAACAAAGGAATTACATGATTTTACCCATATTTAGAAAGAATTCCTTAAAACCGAGAAATAAAAGAAATGCCTGGGTCATTGACACAATAAAGACGGTTGACTGTTACCGTTCAAAAAACAATTATGTAGGAATACCTGTGAGCCACCTGCCGATTACACGAATAAGTCAATCCTAAAATACGGAACGGTGACTCGTCCGGTACCTAAAGAAAGAAAGTTTCAGAAGTATGGGCGTCATAACAGGAGAAAAGGAAAAAGACAAAATCGAATTACTTAGCACGGTTTATCACAGTACAGAACATGGCAATAAAATGTACTCGTATATTTAAATAAAAACTGATAATATGAAAGACCATTTTAACCTATACATCTTATTCCTTTTGTTGTAGCTCTTTAGTTAAAAAGTTTAATTAATTTTTCACAGTTTATTATTTGTATGTCATGATCAATTTGCATCTAACTCTTAATTATAAATTCTGTGGAGCCTGTATGGGCAGATTTTTCATATGCAGATAAAAACATAATACTATACTATAACACATACAAATAATGATTATTCGCGATAATAATATGTGATAAATTCTCCAAACATTTAATGAAATAAGCGGTACAATTGGCGCGAATGCAAAGTCTGAAACAGGTATAATGAAATGAGTAATCTGTCATCAATCGTATAGCGAAACAAAATTTCAGGTAATTTACTTAGCTTGAACACATGAACGGAAGATTAAAAATGATTATTTCAATAGTTATAATGCGAATTAAAACTATAAACATTCTCCTATTAGATGTTATAAAAATGTATCGAATGTAGATGTAGAAAGTACAAAATTTTTTTCCAATTTCTCGCACTTGACGAAAACGATGAAACAAAGCATTTTCACCTTCAGGTGTTCACGGACAATGTTGGGAACTTTCACATGACCTTTCGTTCAATGGCACGCTATCATCGTTTTCCCTTTGCTTCCTGGAATGACGGCGAACGGTATGAAATCACCAGTTAAAATGCAAGTGAAATAGGAAGTGGTGTTATTCAATTTCAGACCGTCCACAAAGTAGTAGCCCGATAGACTATGAAAACGTACTATGCAATTAAACAAATGTATGATTTTAGTGTTTAAATCTGTTATTAGTGCAGAACAGAGTTCAAGATATTATTCAAAGTATCTTGTAATGAATATACATATCGCTTTAATGAAAGGACGTGGAAAAATTACTATATAATAAAATTAAACTACAATCCACTTGTTTCATGCAAGACAACACTGCATTACTCTTTCAAAAAAATCTCGTCCATTGTGCAAAAAATTCTGATAGTTCAAATATAAGACCTTTATAAAACCGTTTGAAGAAATCCAAGAGAAGGGATGTTCCAGTAAATTGTGTTTAGGAAAGAGCTTTAAAATAATTGCAATAACGATTATAAATATTTCATCGAACTGCTTGAAAATATAACCCCTAGGTCCAGTTCAAGTTAAACACATTATATGTTATGGTGTCTTCATTTAATAATGTTGTACGTCAACACACTTTTTTTATTAGCTCCGTTTTTATGGTCTGCTTTAGGAGGATTGTGTATGCACTGAGAACGTGAAAGATTCTTTTGCATATAGAGCTGTTTATACTTTGGCCTCCTCCTAGTACCTAAAAGAGAGAGTTAAGCTTTTGCAAACTTGTGTTTTTGTACTTAAGAATTTTTATATAGTTATATATAGTTCTCTTATACATGGCACCGCTACGTGTGACTGAGGTCGTTAAGGCGCGGACTCGTGAGCGGAGGATCTGGGGTTTGATTCCCACCAGGACCATCCTCCCTGATTGACACTTTTTCCAGGTTTTTCTAAGTCCTCATAAATGGCAAATGTCCGGGAGGTACCCTAAACTTAGGCCTGGAACATTTCCTTCATTAAAAAAATCCTTCACCACCGCCTTAGTAGTAAAAAATGGGCTTTAAACATTACTCAATAATTATTCAATAATAATTCTACATAGGTGGTGTTATCGTAAGAGAGTTTACGAGGAAAGTGGCTTTTGATTTTGGTGAAGGCTATTAAAAGATATACTGTAACATTAATTCAGTTTATCTCCAAGAACATAGCAAAGGTTTTTTACTGTGTACGGATTGCTATTTGTAAGAAGGTTTGAAACAATAGGTTAAGCGCTTTACAGTGAATCATACTTTTAATTTCGTCGGTCCAAATTCGGTTGTTTAGATTAGTGCAAAGAGGAGGAACTAAGTGTAAAGGATATAGCAAGGAAGTATTTTCATTGTCATTTAACTGTATATTTACGTCGTTCATCTTTTAATGAGTTGGGTCTATGAATTTGTCTGTTGAAGGATATTGTTTTCATATTTCCTCCATCTTAGTAGTGTCGGTCATAATGACGACAGTGACGTCACCAAGAGCTCGATATTCGAGCTTTAAAAGCATATATAGGTATTATATGCATTAATGGTGTGATAAACAAATATTCGAACCTAAGTACTTCTTGAAAATCTTAAACAACCTCTTTCTCTTCAACACTTCTATGACTATCTATAGTCCGAACTATAATATATTTTACCTGTTTCAGGGTTTAATATTTGTTAAAACACGCTTTAAAAATGAACATATATTACTCTGATTACTTCACTATATTCCTAAATGTTTACTACATCTATGAATCCAATCCAGGTCCCTCCATATTTCTACAAATTTGCAACACCGAAATTAATATGACAAATTTATCTTCTTGCAGTAGTTAACTCGAGGTCAAGGAGGCGCCGGAAACTATTGTCATGGTTGAGAGAGGCGGTTCCACGTGAAAGGCAAGTTCCTAATCTGACGACGGTGTGGCGCGACGGTACCATATTGTGTTCTGTCATCGAGACAGCAATACCAGGATCATGCACCGAGCTACACAGGAAGCAGTACCAACATTTGTCAATAGAGCACGCTCAACTCTTGGCCTCCAGACACCTTGATGTACAACCAGTAAGTTTTAGTAGTAGTAGTAGTAGTAGTAGTAGTAGTAGTAGTAGTAGTGTATTTATTTTCAACACAATATAAAACATCTTCGACAGACACACCGGTCCAACACGCTGTACGTGCTTTTATAAACACTAGAAAAATACCAGAAGAATAATTTTTAAAATATTAAATACCCATATAAAAATATAAAGAAATCTTATTGTGTATGTCACACAACTATATTCGGTCAATTAGTTTTCCCAACCCCTTCCCCGTTACCAGCCATTTCAGACCTGAGCTGTCTCACTTTCTCAAAAATTTACCAAATCTCTCCTCCCCTTCCTTGCCTGCCAGCATAACCATCTCCCTCTGTTCGATCCTGTGAAGGTGTGCGGTAGATACTTTTCCGTCCATTCTTCGCTATCTTTACATTCAACTAGAGTATGTGTCAATGATTCCCTCTCTCCACATTTGGGGAGAATTCTCTGCTCATATTCGTCAGTGATCTTAATCACCCGCCATGCCCCTTGTCTGATCAACGCGAGCCTCTGTCTAGCAAGTTCAGTCCCTGTTTTGGTATATTGCTCCAACCCCCATTCAGATTTATCCCAATTGTACTTCCAGCCAGATCATTTCCCTTCATTGCGCAATTGTCTGTTGCCTGTCCATGTCCCTCAAACGGTTCCTAGCCTCCTCCATACGCTTTTTCTATTTCCCTGACCCACCATCCAAATTTTTGTTTCTAGTATCTTTCTTAATTTCCATGTAAAGTTCACTCCCATCCCCAGCTGTTCATAATAGCACAATGCCCTAATTAAATTTTGGTTTCCATAAATAATTCGCAGTCAATATTTCACTACTCTGATTTTACACTATATAGTCTCGCTGTAGGCCCCAAATTCCCTCATAATCCCACAGTTTGATGTGCCTCTCTCCAGCTCCAAATTTCTTTCAGAAAGGATGTCGACACTGAGTTCGCAGTTTATTCCCATCCCCAAATTTCTGCTCCATGTGTCATTGTAGATCTTACTAGACCTCATAGGTGGATTCCAGCTTACCCATAGGCATGTGTGCCATTCTGCTACGAAACCGGAAAGTTTCTACTGCTTTCAATCCTGCTTTATACTTTGTCAAGTCAATATGCTTAGTTCACCTTCCGTTCATCGTAAAAGTAATGCCCAAATATACGAAGGTCTCAAGTTGTCTACCGTCTGCCCCGCATACGTCAAAGTCTTCCGTCTTACTACTAGCCGATCAATTCTTGAAAGTCATTGTTTTTGTCCTATTCACATTAACGGCGAGTAATCGCTCTTCGTAATAAGTCCAAAGCCTGTCTAGTCCTCTCTGTAGGCCGTAAATCATCGTAGAATACAGTACCCTGTCATCTGCGTACAATAATATCACCTGTGGTGCCTCAGTAGTAAAAACGGGCGTTAAACACCATTCAAAAAAAATCTGCATATAAAAGCACCGGCATCTGCACACCACATGCTACCGTGCCTCCATTAATATTATGGCAATAATATCATCTATGAAGAGATTAAACAGTAAGGGTGATAAAATGCATCCTTGCCTCTGTCCCCTCCCGCTTACGAAACTCTCCGATACTCTATCCTTGTCGTACTTAATGCAGAATTCCAAATATATCGTCTGTAGAGCTGGAATCATTTTCTCTGATATTCCTTATACCCGAAAATTTAACCATAGTGCCTGACGATTGATGAAATCAAATACCTTCTTAAAATCAACAAAAGAGCAATAAGCCCACGAACTTGGGTCTACGAGGCAAGCAGAGCACCAGGACAGACTTGAAATAATACTGCGTTTATATAATTCTTATTCCAGAGTTTTTAATGTACATATCATGTTATAATAAGCTTTCTAAAATTACATTTTTGTGATATAACTTTTATACGCTGAGGTGCCGTTTGTTGTTTCTCTATTGCCACCGTGCGTGACCTCTTATCACATTCGTGTCCCGCAATCCTAGTGCTGTTATGTACAGAGTGTTTTCGCGATTTTCAGTTATTTTTAAGTTTAACAAAGAAAATTTTCTGTCCTCAGTCATTATCGATACTTTTTAATGGCAACCCACATTTTAAAAAAATTTACTTGTGCTTGTCGGTATATCTATTTAATCTACATTCATCGGAAAAACAAAATATTTCATTAAAATATGTCTACGGTGTTGTAATATGTGAACCAAGCAGTGATTTAAACATTTTATTTGCAAGTAGTGATCGATTTGTATTCTGCACTAAAAAACGTCTAAATTAAAGTTCTTGAATTGTCAATATTTTAAATTTAATTCCTTCGCTTTCCATTGTTAGCTTTTCTTAGTGTTTACAATAATTTTAAATGTCACCGCCACATACATACCATCTCTTAATTCAGCTCCTTCCTTTACGTTTGGCGAGCTGAGCCATTTTACGTGTTTAATTTTATCCACATATACATACCTACTTTTGCATTAGTTTTGTTCATCCCTGTCAACTACGTACGAGCAGAAATTGCCCTGCAAAACAAAACTGTACCTTTAATATCAATAATTATTATGAATAGCATTAAATTTAAGATTTCTTAAAGTGGGGCTTCATATAGCATCCAATTGAATCAGCTATTTCAATTTATTAATAAATACTCTCATATTTCATATATCGAGTCATTCAATTATCTAATGACTGACGCGGCGGCAAGGGATTGCATTAGCCGATAAGTCATCGCTCAAAACCAGCCGGGCTATAACAATCGGGGCATTTGAATTATCGAGCAAAAAAATAAAAATAAAATAAAATCTGCAATACTCCGTCCCGGCATCTTGTTACTATACAGGAACGTACATTTCCAAATTTTATAATTTATTAAATATTCTTTTTTCAAATTAAAATATCATAATTTTATAGATAAAACATAATTATATAAACAAAACAAAAATAAAAACTAAACATATCACTGCAAGAAAGAAAACTAAGTGAAATAAAATTACAAATCTATTGGAAGTCAATGAACTTAACCAATAGTTGGCACCTACCCAATACCTAAGCTAAAAATGTTCCATTGGAAACCAAAAGTTTGAGATCCTTGCACCCTCGCTCTCTTCTTCTATGTACTTCTATTCATCTTTTCTTCATCATCGCTGCTTTCTTCTCTATTTTCCTCTACCTCCTTTGTTATTTGACTCTTTTGTTTCCCTTATCTCTCTTCTATACTCGTCCAAATTCTTTTTGCAATTTGCATAATTTTTCATTTCCATCTCTTATAGGTAAAAATCTTCTCCTTTCTCTCCATTCTCTACTTCAGGTATTATTCCCGTCTAAAGTTAGGTATCTTCATCACTCCTTTCTTCCACGTCATCTTCTCTTCTACCTTTCTTTTCCTGTTGATTTAATAAACGTTGTCATGTGTATTTTCTATTCTTGTTAAGTTAACTGTATTTTGGGGTTGTCTTTGTATATATATATATATATATATATATATATATATATATATATACGTTCTGATCTTTTTATTTCTTCTTCTTCTTATTCTTATTCATTAATTCTTATTATCGTTCTAGATCACTTATTTTGAATGCAACCTGTTCAAGTTATTTATATAGACCCTTATTTGTGAGTATATGTGCCACCTAAGGGCACTTAATTTTTCTCTTTCTTCTCTCACTTGTTTCTAAATAGCGTGCACATACAAATGATCCGCCCTCTGGGTTATCCTGTGTTTTACAAAATCTACCCATATCGTCCTGTAGTTTGTTAATTTTTTTCCAGTAAGTTTTGTAAGGTTCGTGGCCTGTAAGGTAATGTACTATGCCTTGGGTAGGTTGTATACATTTTAGCTTTAATCTCTCAAAGATGTGAAATAAGTTGACGTTTCTCCGGCCTGCCTCGGTATTTTGCCATTCGTGTTGCCATTTTATTTTTAGTTTATGTTTTATTTCCTGTAAGTCGTTGCACTGACTGCCATTATTACATTTACTTTCTTCAAGTTATCTTTCTTCAACCAATAAACAGATCCTCTTATTTTAATCAATATGTTGGTCATATTCCTGTAACTACTAAAAGGGCCATGATGGTAAGATGTTTGTGCCCCTGTAAATCTTAACAAAACCTTCCTTTGTGCTTTTCTTAGTATATTTTTTATTTGTACCTCCTTCATCCTCAGGGCCCAGACCCCTGCTCCTTAAGTCATTATTGGAGCAAAAATGCTCATATGGTATGTTGTTATGTCTTTTAATGGAATTTTAAAATTTAATTAAACTAATCTAGCTAATTTCATCATAACGTTTTCGGATTTTTTTCGTACGTATTCAGCATGTTGCCTAAAGTTTAATTTTTCATCTAAGTAAATTCCAAAATATTTTGCTTCTTTTTGGCGTCTTATATTTTGGTTGTCATATTTTATACATGTATCTCTTTTGAGATTACCTTTCAGGAGCATGTAGCGTGATTTAGTTGAAGCGACTTGGAGTTTAGTTTTACTGCACCAATTACTTAAATTATTAGTTAAGTTATTCGCTCTTCTTTCTATGCTCTATTGTTTCCTTTTATTAGAAATAAAATATCGTCGGCATACACGATTGTCACATTTGCGTCTAAAAGAGTCTCCCAAACTATGCCCCAAAAATTTGTCCTAAGATGGAGCCTTGTGCATCCCTTAGTTATATCTCTGTAAATTGTTTCTTCAGTTCCTTTACCCGAGCCCTTCTACCTTTGCAGTAATCCATTAATATTGTATATAGGGATTTAAGGTCTTTTCCCCGCAATCACTCAAATAGTACCGGCCACCATAAATTATCGAAAGCGACGGAAATGTCAATTAAAATTTAATTTAAGTATTTTGACTTTGAATTATTTACCATTTCCAATAAATAGTTTACGTCGTCTTGTGTCGATTTTCCTTTTCTAAGGGCTAATTAATTGCGCATACTTTTCATGATCCTAAATTCTTTAAAATTTGTACAAACGAATGCTTCTAAAAGTTTTCCAAGATTATTTAGGAGACATATAGGTCTATATGATTTAGGCTCCTTAGGATTCTTGTCGGCACTTTTTTTTAAGATAAAAACTTTTGCTGCTTTCCGGCAATAGGGAAAGCGCCCTAAAGTCATTAAAGAGTCGAAATAGGAACGATATAATTTTGTCTTCAAAGTTTATCAGGACTTCATTAGTGATACCATCCGGACCAGCTGCTTTTTATTTTTTAGCTTATTTATAGATAGTTTATGTTCCAAAATACCAAAGGGGTAGATTAATCTACTATTTCTATATACGGTATTCATATCTACTCTCTTTTAATATGCAGAACATCCATACTCTTGTTATTTTGGGAAAGTAACTTTTCCAAAAGAAGATTTACGGAGTTTTTCCAATCTGTAGTCATTTCCGCATTGTCTTTTTTATTGTATTCAGAATTTCCTTTTTCTTAATTTTCTTCATAATAATTTTTTAGGGCATTCTCCATATATCCGTGTCTAATTCTTTATCTACGACATATTTTCACGAGTTTGTCCTTGTTTCTTCTAAGTGGTTCTATATTTCTTTTTAGCTTCTCTATATTAATAAAGGTTTCTCTCCATTTTTTCCGCAAATATCGATCTTTGGTAAATTCTTCTTAGTTTTCTTACTTTGCTTCTTGCTTTTTGAAGTGCGTCCGTTCAAATAGTGCCATAGTATTTTTTGAGTCTGGTTTTGGAAAGATTTATCTATCGCCTTACGTATTGTCTGGACAAGGTTGTTGGCATCCTTGTCAATAGACTCTCCTTCGTATTGTAAATTTAAGTTTTCAAATTCCTGTCTCAGAAGATTCCAATCTGTTTATTTGTAATTGTAAATTTTCCCTCCTCTTCCTTCTTTAAATTTTGGTTTTCATGTACAGTAATCGAAATAGATTAAGCTATGATCACTAGTACTCATATCTTGAGCAAGTTTCCAATTTATTATTTTAATATTTGAGTTTAATTTACATAAAGTTATATTAATATTGATAGTAGCACCAGCTCTATTTTCGAAATTAGGAGGGTTGTTGGGTTGGGTATTGATAAATACATTTAGTTCAAAAATAGTTTCATCCAGTTTTTCTTCTCTTTCGTCTTTGATGTGACTATGCCACCAGTCATATTTGCCATTGGCATCGCTTGTAAAAATTTGCTCAAAAATTGAAAGTATTGCTGACCTTTGAAACCACTTGGTGACGTTTGGGTTTCATATATAAGGAGAAACAGATCCATAAAAACATGAAGCTGAGGCAGTACGACGCTTCTCAGTATTACATTCGCTTTATTTACATTAATGCGTTTTTCCAGTCTTACGTTCGGCTCACTCACATATACGTTTTTCAGTCATACATTCGCTCAGTCATACATACGTTTCGTTAGTTCTCTAATGATCAACATCGCTTTACCAGAGGCAGTAGACGAGAGGCACACAGATGCAGCATATTTAGCACGTGTCATCAAAGCTATAGAGATAACGAACCAGGTGGCCGATAACTACTGTACTGTGATTAAACATTTCAATGCGTTTAAATGAAACAAGGTCGTGATATTTAAACCTTCCCTCTCCATCTCCTTCCTCCCGTGACCAATAAAAACACGAAAGGCGACTTCGGGCCCCTGAACGACCCAGGGTATGAAGTGGGACCCTCGGTCCAACTACTAAATCAATACCAGCATGTAAAAACCGGGCATCCAACGTATGGTGACATCGTCCACACACCTCAGTAAATTCACTTCAAGTTTTACTGAGGATGTTATGTAATTTATAGAATTGTAAACTTTTCAAAACGATTAAAGGAAAAGCTTAATATTCACGCCTTCTATAACATGGCATGAATATTTTAATCTTGGTACAGCACAACTAATGAATTTATCATATTATTGCACTAAGTTGTACTGTCTAATTTTGTGGTGGATCTTTATTGCTAATAGTTGTAAAGTTGCGAGGCATGTTTGCTATTACAAATGGTAATGGTGATGGTTCATCCATTCTTAAGTTAAATGCTTTTTAATTGTATGAGTGCTCAATACCCTTGAGTTTTGCTCTCTAAGAATCCAAAGAACAAAACACCTACATCTGTATTGCAGCTTAGTTAATTTTTTTAATAGGTATGAGATTATTGATCATGTGTATTAACATACTTAAAATGTTAAAATCCCATATAGATATTAATGCGACACGCCTTTGTACATCTTGACTTGTTCTATGTTCTGAAGTACATTGTACAAGAACCTTGTGGAATAAGATAAATTTTATGCTTAATCCCTCATAAAAGGAGTGTTGAGTAAATGCTTGAAATGTTTTAGTTCTAACTAATTTAACTAACCTATCCCCACTTCCCTTTTCTGTAATTTTCATATTATATGTAACCCATACTAATTTTATCATTAAAATGTGGAATATGTAAGAATGACGACATATATTTGTTATTGTAAAATTGTACAAAAGTATTCAATTATGCGGTCTTATTTCAATTTATCTATAATTTAATAACAGTTTTTCATACAATTTGAATAAATTCTTAATATAAATTTTATTGAAAGTTATTCCACAATTTACTTGATAAATTTGGAGGCTAAAAGATTTTGTCTTAGTTCAAAAGGAAATGTTATACAATATTCTCTCAGTGCATCTCAGTGCCTTTCTTGAACGCGACCGTCTCAAAAACAATGGTTTGCACTCCAAAAGCATTAAAATCAGAGATGTTAGTCAAAATGAAAAGGAAAAACATTTGTTGCACATTTTGCCCCTAAGTGTTTTCTCCTACAACTGCGCAATACTCTCTCAGCACAGCTGCCCCATTGAGCATTTTTAACTACCGAAAACAGCAGAAGTCTAACTGGTAGTGTCTAAAAATGCTTTAAAACCTACAAGTTTTAAATGTAATATTAAAGATGGACTGTTTGAGTTGAGAAATGAGTTACTTAATGAAACAAGAATTTAAATGCCATACTATTGTACATTAAAACTTAACGAACAATAATATCATTCACACATTGCCCTAGATATACAAAATATTGATATATTCATAAGAACTTACCAACATTCACCAACGCTGGACAGAAGAGCTGAGAGTTGAAAGTTACTAGTATGACATATTGCCTTGTCGCTGTCCAAGAGAGCGCTCTCTTCCTCGCCCTCCTCCTAAGAGAAAATGGTGAAAAATCACGTGACAGTGACGCATAATGCGTAACTCAGAGTTGCCACCATAACTATTAAAGTCACTGTCTCGTGCTGTAAGATTCATTCTAGCCGCCTGTGCTGCAGCGCCATCTTATATTATTACGCATTATTACTAAACTGCTGATGGCAAATTCGGAATTAATTAGTGTGTACTATAAAAGTTAACTGCTAAATATGAAAGAATTAGATAACAGAGTAGAGACAATGTCTTCAGAATATTAGTCCTCCAGATAAAATGAAAGCTATAAAATGTATTACTGCTCTAGAAATACATTTTATTTAACGGAAAACAAGTTAGAAGACACTACTAACAAGTTATTGTCATCTCTAAAGCAACTTAACCATCACCATATTCGTTTCCTCTTCCTACATCTTAAATAGTATTCACATTCTTATCTCAATCCTCTCTTCATGACCGTTTTTCTTCCCCTGAATATTTGCCATTGCTCCCGAATTGATTGCTATAGTATTCAGAGACATAATTAACTATTTAGAACATAATTAAAATTGTTCATGAAATACGTTTGATAAAACCAGAAAAACCTAACCAAAGTACTATGTATTTTATTTCGTTTAGTTTCACTTCCTTTGAACCGACGTCTTAACACCGAGTCAAAAAAGTGACCTCTGGCTTTAATGGTTGAAGCAAAAACCATGAATCCCTTTCCGTTACTCGTATCTTTGTGTGTTATATCTGCATTTGCAAAACTTAATACAACAGTGTCACAATAAACAGACACATATTATTATCCAAACCAATAATAAAATTACAGGAAAAGTTATATAATGAAGATTTTTTTACCTTTTGATTACCGAAAAACATTAATAAAATGAATTTCTGAAAGTTCTAGAAAAATAGTCAAATTCTGAGGATTATAGCAAAAATAATGAACAATAATTTTGCAAACAAATTACCTACAGCAGAAGTATGAGCGCTGTCTGGTAGGTGGCACCATCTCTTATGGTATCTGTGAGTGATCTATAGGTATGTCAATATCGTGCATCACATGTCCACCATGGCCCTGTTTCAGAAAAGTTTATAATTCGACAAGTAACAGATTTCAGGCAATAATTTTTCAATAACTAATAAATGTTTATTTCATAAAACATGAAAAATTTACAAAATTGTTACGACAAATTTGTCTTATTCTGTTTTATAAAAAAATTAGTGTGTTTGATAAAAGGTGACCATTTATCAGAAATATTTTGATATATTTGCTTTAGGAAACATAACATTGTCACACACAATACTGACAAGCTGACATATTTATAAAATTGTCAAATAAATTCGACAGGAGAATGTTTACCTGCCATTCTATGGGCGACAGCAATTATTTATTGCAATATAAGATATGATAATTTTAGCCTTGATGTTATATACGTTTCAACTTAAACGAAAATGAACATAAGTTTGTACTTTTTTTTTTTCAAAATTTACAATTAAAAGCCGCGACTATAATGCTTTCTTCAATGCTCCCATAACTTATTTGACACTAATTTTGTTGCTGATTAATGTTGTCCACCATAGCTAATTTATCGTTTGTATTGCTTGTTTACGTTTATTATAAAATACGCGATAAGTTGGCGGAGAGCATCCTTTTAATATCACAGGTAGATAATAATGTGCTAGAAATAGAAACTGCATCAGTCTATAAATATTATCAAATACATTGCACTTCGCCACATTTAATTTACATTACGATATAATATAATATCAACTTTATTATATTAGGCACTAGCTCTTGTAATACTTTATTAGAAGCAGGTAAGAACTCCGAATTTGATTTTATATAAATTTTATTATCTATAATAATTTGATTACTAAAACAGTTGATGGAATATTCCGACTACAGCGACATCATATGAATCAAATGATTCACAACTGTCTTTACATTTTGCAAATTATCACAGAAATAAAGTATGCTTCTAGTCTAAATCTAACCCCATTTGTTATCACAAGGGTTGAAGTAAAGCTACTTCAGAACACTGTTTTTTGAATTGAGATATAAGGGAGAGAACCTAAACAAATTATTTTCTTACATTTAAGATAAGTCTGTCAAGAGCAGAAAATTGTGTTCTGATTTTGCTGCAAGTAGCTGATGCGTGTGCGAGACAGGTGTCATATTTGGATAAAGATTTTTAAGAAAGTTTGCTGCTTTCGCCTTGTCTTTAACCAGTAACAATAGATTTTTAGACTGATAGCCAAAGCATATTCACACATCTATCGAAAATGTTACATTAGTACAGAAATAATCATCTTGACTGTTAATGGACCGTCACATCGCTCACCTTGACATCCAATTTGTTATGTAACAAAAGGATAAAAGTTTCATAAATAGGAACAAGCATTTGTGCTTCGTTTGAAATTAACTTTCTACTCCACTCGTGCATTTGTTTCATGTACGAGGAAGTGCAGATATTATGCAATGTAAATAATTCAGTTAAAATTATGCCCAGTATATTTTTCTTAAAACCCTTTCAGTTGATCATTTTGCACGCTACGGACAAATTTTTATATTTTTCGCCTACTTGCTCGAGAATTGTACCACATGCTGTTGCTATTTTCTCTCACAAGCTGGTCTAATATATTGTTACTTTTATGCTTTTTAACACTACCCTTTTATCCGTTAAATTTCAACACAATTTACAAAAAAAAAAAAAAAAAAAAAAAAAAAAACTCTGCATTAGGTAAAATACATTTTCTTAATAATTTTTCTTTGTTTAGTTTTTGTTTATGTATTCCTATTGATATATATTTAAGTTGTTGAAAAAATCAGCATTTATAGTTTTTTATTTTTTATAATTGACACGTTAGAGTAAATTATTTCATAACAGCAAAATATAATATTTTTAAGTCATTTATGAACAATTTAACACTGTAGTACTTATAAAAATAATAGTATTTCAAATGTTCATGTAATATCTTATATCTCTATGTGCGAACCAAAATGTCATGTATAAAGTACTTGTTTAAAGGTTAATTAATTTGGTATCAATTTTTTTTTAACATTTTAAAGGGTTATTTGAATATATTCAGACTTTATTTAAAACAATTCAATGCTATATTTGTTGCTGATTCATTTCGTTGCCTATTTAATAAGCTTATAATTATGTCTGAATGAAATACGAAACTTAATTTAAGCCATAGTTTTCGTGAAAATGTTGCAAATTTTAAATTTACGAGGTTTGTTAAAAAAATATCGTGAAATTTGTGTTTTTTCAAAAAGTATTTATTTATTCTTGAATATCTATTTTTTCCCCTTCAAAGTAATCCCCACCAGATATTATACACTTGTGCCAACGTTTTTTCCAATCTTCGAAGCACTTTAAAAAATCGTTTTTTGTGATCTTATTCAGTTCCTCCTTTGATGCCGTCTTTATCTCCTCAATCGTGGCGTAGCGTCGTCCTTTCATGGGCCTCTTCAGTTTTGGGAACAAAAAAGGTCACCTGGGGCCAGGTCTGGGGAGTACGGTGGCTGCGGCATCATAAGTGTGTTGTTTTTGCCCAAAAATTCGCGCACAAGCAACATGTGTGAGCAGGGGCGTTATCATGGTGCAAAAGTCAATTTTTGTTCTTTCACAAATCCAGGCGTTTCTGGCAGATTGCTTCGCGCAAATTGCGCATACCTTGCAGTTAATATTCCTTATTGACCGTTTTACCCTGTGGCAAGAACTCATGATGCACCACGCCCCTGCAATCGAAGAAAACTGTAAGCAAAACCTTCACATTCGACCGAACTTGGCGCGCTTTTTTCGGTCTTGGCTCGTATGGCAGCATCCATTGGGATGATTGAGCATTAGTTTCCACGTCATAACCATAAAACCATGATTCGTCACCAGTTATGACCCTTTGGAGCAAATTTGGGTCGTCGCGGACAGAGTTCAACAGCTCCTTAGCAACGTTAATGCGATGGTGTTTTTGGTCGAAATTGAGCAACTTTGGTACGAATTTTGCGGCGACATGCCCAAATCATTGGTAAAAATCGAATGGCACGAGCCAATAGATATGTTTAGGTCCTCAGCAGCTTCTCTAACGTTGATTCGACGATTGGCCAATACTATTTTCTTCACTTCTTCAATGTTTTCGTCTGTTGTTGACGAGCTCGGGCGTCCGGGACGCTCTTCGTCGTTCACATCTTCTCGGCCCTCTGAGAACATTTTGTACCACCGATAAACGTTGCTTTAATCCAAGGTAGCTTCACCATATGCCACAGTCAATATTCGAAATGCATCGCGCACTTAATTTTGTTTTTCACACAAAATATGATACAGATTCTTTGTTCCATTTTTTGGAATAGGCAAAAATCGAAGACGAACCAAAACACATCCAAGCAAAATAGCTGTCAACAATTAACTGAACATTCAAAATGGCCGATCTTGTCAACATAAGTGAGGGATATGAGTACCAACATAACGTCACAAAACAATCGAAAATCGAATATATGTAGCCCGCGGAAATGCAAAATTCGCGATACTTTTTGAAGAGACATCGTATTAAAAACAAAAGAAAAAGATGTTTTAAAAGACTGAAATAGCAATGTTAACTTTCTTTCTGTTGCAAAAACCTCCTGGTGTGCATTTGGAACCCTCGGTGTATAGTTTTTTTTTTTTTTTTTTTTTTTTTTTTTTTTATTCTTACTGAGATGTTTTAAGTAATAGTAATATATATACTTATTGCTCATTATTTACAAAAATTATTTATCGTTCTCGCGAGTCTTTCGATCATACGTGTTATTCATTACACAGGCACTTATAGAAAAAGAGTGTACAATTCAAATCAAATACATTTACAGTAGTTATTACCTAAGCATAAACACTTAAACAACGCACACACACTTGCTCTCTTACGTGTACACACCCACCCACCCACACATACACACACCACATGCCACATACAAAATCAGACTATAAGAGCCGGCCTACTCCAACAAAGAGCTTCTAATTTCATGCAGTCAGCATAAAAAAAGTTAGTGGGCAGTTGTCTTCCTGTTCTATTCGATTTAGCAAACTTAGCTCCCAGGACAGTTTTTCTTTTTTCTACAAAGGCAGATTTTCAAGAAAATAAAAATTTAGAAGATAAAACATATCTAAGTCCTGTGAAGACAGACTATTTTTTCAGCAATATCCACATTATTGGAGTATTTAACTTTATTTTACTGTGTTGATTGCAATGAAATGTTCTTTTTCTTCTACTTCGATGTTACAACGCATATAAAATCAGAGAGTTAAAACTCAATAAGTGGAACACGCCAACAAAACATAAACAAAATTACAAAACTAATATTATATTTCTGCACCGTGGAGGTAAAAGCTTTTACTATCACTTTCTGGTAATATGAGGAGAAAAAAGTCAAAATATGAGGCTTAATTTGGCATGACCAAATTAGCGAAAATTTCATAAATGTAATTTACTGATAGGTACCACGCTCTCTTTCAATATCAATGGTGTCAGTATGCTAAAATGAACTCATTTTGGTGTGAAATAAGGCATAAACAATATGTTTTTGGAACCTGAAAGGAATAGATTATTTTATGATGCAAATATTTTGAAAACAAATTATGAATATGTTCCTTAATACGATCTAGCTCATTAGAGCTAACGAATGAGCAGCACAACTAACACGAATAGACTATTGTCTCCATCTTTGACTACAAGTTGTACGCAAAATGGTTGTCGTTTGTAAACAGACGTTATTCCTATCCTGTTATGGATAATTTTTCCAAATACGGGTTAAGAGATAACGAAGGCAATACAGAAAGAAGTCAGTGGACTAGTGTCTTCGGAAGCTGGGAGTTCTACGTCTGAAGAATGTTCAAACTTTCAGAACGACGGGGAAAATATGTTCAAAGAAATGGAAAGTATGTGGAAAAATGAACAAAAGTCTGTAAATAAAAATTATGCAGTTGGTTTTGCAATAATACAGAATGGTGATGAATAAAAACTGTTGTATGTTACTTAAGATATGACAACTGGGCCCGATCGAGAATTTAATCGTGTCTGCAAGTATGCCAAGAACTCTAGAGTTAGAGTCATGGGCTGTCAAGATGAAAACGGTTAATTTTTTCAAAATAAAGTAAAATAAGATGCATTTTCATTTTAAAAATTGACTTAGTGAATCTAAATAAACCAGCACTGTGACTTGGTCGCTAAGAGCATAGTAAACTTTAGTGTGAAGTTTAAAAGCAAAGTATTATTATTATTATTATTATTATTATTATTATTATTATTATTATTATTGTTGTTGTTGGGTTTATTTAACGGCACACTTAAACATCTCTGGTCATCAGCATCCTATTAAAGTTTTAAACTAAATATTAAGAAGCCTCTTCTGTCAGGCTTGAGGTTCTTTTACGTGCCGTAAATCTACTACACTGAATCACGACTTTACTTTCCTTTCAAAGGAAGTCATACTTAGGATTTTTACGCCCTAAAAATCTATCTACCCCGGCCGCGTTTGAACCCACGACCTTAGGCCTGCCAGACAAGTATGGTTACCGCTAGTCCACCAGGACCGATATAAAAACTAAGCGAAAAAAAATGCTAATGAAATAATAATGATAATTTGGTTTAGTTTTGTATTGCCAAAAATTATTTGTTTAAATTTAGACATTTTGGGAAATATTTTCGATCGCATTTATTATATTATAAGTGTATTTAAACTACTTAATATACTTGGAAATAACGCGTGTACTGAAGTTGTTTGATAAGAGAAATAGTTAAAGGATTGAAATATGCAGGCTATCCGCTACGCGTGTGTTTCAATTTGTACATTGTAAAAATCGTTATCCGCTTAAAGCATTTAAATTCCACACGTCAGCTATCTGCATTCATCACTGTTAAGTGCCTACTGTTTTTACAACAAAAACAAAGCGCATTCCATTTCTCTCCACATAGCAGTGGCGTTGCATTCTGCGCAAGAGCTAAACAATGATTAAAGTATGGTAATTTTTGTACTTATTATGAAATTATTACTATTGCTCCTTTTCTTTTACTTTTAATTGTCCATTATCTTAGTACAATACACAATTAAAGGAAATACATAACCGAAATGGAGTTTTCATTTAATCGACAGAGATTCTTGCCTAAAACTGCAGCTACACTTATATTTTACATATACAGAGCTTTAGTTATAAACCTTGTCCGCTCACATGGTGTCTTATGTCTTGGCTACAAGGCATACCGCAGCCGGCAGTACCTACCCGAACTTTAATTACGCTTTCCTTTTAATCGTGTTCTTGAATGCCACTTTCTGCACCTTTTCTCTATGGACTTAATGACTTAATTCATTCGGGAAGATGGTTAGAGAGTTGACTCTAGAGTCTAGGGCAGCGCAAATCTAAGCCTAGATGTTTATTTAAATACGAATCAACTCGGTATGTGCATGCGAAGTTCATTCAAAATTTCCCTGGTCGATTGTCTTTTTCATAAATTCAATTCATTATAATGTGCGCAAATTTGAGGCCACGTGTTCAGTGCAAAAGTAAACAAAACAAAATATAAAAAAAATCATGAAAGCATATAGTTTTAACAGAGATAAAATTAAACGGAAATGGCGCAAATGTTACATGCTTGCTGGAAAAATCACTTGTAGTCCATATGGAAACTTCGAAAAGGAAAATGTAATCACTAAAATGAGAAACTTTGCGATGGCCAAGTAAATTATAATATATATTTCCCCATACAAAGTCCGTATAGCCGAGGGATGACGACAAGCTTTACAACTAAAGCTTGGTATATGTCTACATTCATAAACTCAGGGCAATACGCTACGAGAACAGTTCTACTGGTCTGTAAATGATATGTGTTTTTGTTACAACTATACTGCATTTTGTGCCTTCTACTTAAAACTTTAGAGTAGTAATGTTTATGTGAAACCTGAAATAGCATTTGCTTGGCAACAACAGAGTAAGTTTTAAAGCAATGGCCAAAGGTTTGTGCGTTCTGCATTGCAGTTCTCACAAACAACACAGTCATGAATCCCCCAACTTTACTCTACCTGTGGTTCAGCTAAATGAAGCAAGTGCAGAATCTCTTGAGGGAATGAGATACGATCTCAAAGCCCGCACATTGTTAGCATTACAACTTCCTCAGAGGACAATGAACAACTGCGTGCACGATCTCTAACTCTCTGGCTGAATCTGCAGCAACGTCCATTACTTGCCCTCATTCCTGAACCAGGAGTAATAAATGCAAGAATCCTTCCTCCACAGAATGTAAAGCAAATATAGCACCTTTGCACTATAAGGCAAGTAGTGCCTATTCAATTATTTTAATGTTCTGTGTTGCTTCATGGTGTCAATGAAATGAACGAAATGGCTCATGCGATAACGCTTGAGACCCGCATTCTTGTGATTCCGGGTTCAAATTCCTTCTGCCATCATGACCTCGGTTCATTTCGTGGTTTCCACTGTACGCCTAGTCCAATGCTGGGATTGTTCTTTCCTTTCCACAAATTTCCATTCTCACGTTTTAGTCCCTAGTAATTGATTAATTGATTATTGATTATTTAATTCGATTAAGAGCAGCCTCTTATTGCCTTAAAAACAAACTAACTCAAAAATAATGGATATTATTGACAAAAAGTGTAGAAATAAAACATAAATCAAAGATTCATTATTACTAATGTAGCAATGAGAATGGGATGAAATAAAAGAAGGTAGAAGAGTGCACGAAATCTTCTCATCCATAAAGGAAAGATTACAATTTAGGTATATTCATCCCAATAAGGGTGTAGTAATTATGTAACAGGACACGGTCCATATTGCTCATATTTGCAAAGATTTAAATTACAAGCAAGCAATACATATACGGACTGTAACGTGATCGATACACCGGAACATATCTCATTTGAATGCCTCCATCGCCAAGTGTGGCCAAGGTCGTTAAGGCGCGGACTCGTGAGCGGGAAGTCTGGGGTTCGAATCCCGCCAGGACCGTCCTTCCTGACTGAGGTATTTTCCCAGGTTTTCCTCAGTCCTCATAAATGGCAAATGCCGGGGAGGTACCCCAAATTTAGGCCTGGAACGTTTCTCTCCCTTAAAAATAAATTCTTTCCTAATATATCATTTCAACTCATGTATTATCAATGTCCATCGCCTGTGGTGTTTCTGTAGCAAAAACGGGCGTTAAACACGAATCATTCATTCATTGAATGCCCTAAATACTAATCAACTGTAGCAGAGGAAAGACGACTACTTGCAGGAATACACATCTGGAACATCATGAGAGATGAAGATGCTTTTATGATATTGAATGAACCAACAAATAAAACATCATGAAAAATGGCAGAGGAGTATATAAACAGCAAAAATCAAACAAGAGAAAAAATTCAAAGGTCAGAAATCGCATATTCCCCTAGAAAATCTCAGAGAATTAGGGAAAGGCAAGAAAGATATTTACAAGTAGAATTAGATGAAAAAAGAATGATAAAAAGGATAATGTCCAAATTGAATCAGAGAAAGGGAACAAAATTGACAGAAGAAAGGAATAATGGCAGTTTTCGGACGGATAGGAAGCAGTTGAGAGAAGAAGAAGTAGACAGAGATCAAGAGAAGGAAACTGCACTGTCAACACTCCATGGTCCAGTATAGCTGTTGCTTGAGACCGGCAGCATCTCCATTGATGTACAGGTCCTGATGTCAGGAATTCCGGTGTGAAGCAGCGCGGATACCGAGCGTTAGCAGAATTGAAGATGTAGATATTAAATTGGATAAACATTATAAATTAATTAATTTTATGTGTAACTATTGCAACTGGGTACCAGTAGCAATTGTAGATGTAATTATAAATCATTGTAAAATAGCCGTAGTGCTGGATTTCCGTACCGGTTTAGTTTTTTGAAGTTTTAGTTTTGTTTAGTTGAAGCATTAGTATTTAGATTAGATTTTAAAATCTGTAGAATTGAAATTTTAATTTAAATTGCATTGAAAAATGTAAGAGGAATAAGTAAAACAAATCTGGAGTATTATGTCCTGGTGTCGAAACAATATATCAGAATGTAAGTATTGCAGAATAAAAAATAATAAAAAAAATCTTCCGTTTTATTTTGATGATTCTGTTACGGAGGTGCTGTGTGCGACTTGACCGTGGCTTGCGCTTTTATAAGATTTCTGCCCTGGCGTCTGGAGTGAAAGCGTCACACTGAGGGACTTGAACTCTTTATAGGGGGCCTATGCCGGCGTCAAGGTTCTATATATGGGAACATTGTCAGGGACCCCCCTCCCCGCCTCCCCGTATCTAGATCCTGCCTCCCGGTGTCTCCCTTAACCCATCTCTTCGTTCTGGTCATTGAGCAAGACTGAAGTATCGAAAAATTCCTCCTTCGTTCCTACCAATCTAATTCAACGATGCATGCGAACCACACAGTTGTATTTTTGATTATTTAAATATGAATTTATTTTTATTATTTACGGGCGCTCTTTAACATCTCAGGTCATCAACGTCCCATTCAAATCGTGAACCGGCAGACAAATTTTGTTTAGGGTCTTCTTCTTGCAAAACTGTCGTTCTTTTTACGTGCCGTAAGTTTACAAGGCGAAATCCACGGTTTAACTTCCTTTCCGAAAGAAAATATATTTAGAATTTTAAACCCGAAAAAAAAACCATCGATCCTAACCGGGATTGAACCACGACCTTGGGTCTATGAGGCAAGTATGGTTACCACTAGACCACCAACACCAACATTTAAAGCTAAAAATAACATTGACACTTCTAGGATTTGACTTTCTTCTCAATTTTATTCATTCTCTTTGGAATAAGATATTCAACTATTCATTACAAATGATCTCCATTGTATACTAGTGTATTTTATTTTACATACTTTTCTGTAATATTTTTGTTTCGAGTAAGTAATAAAAATTCAAACTTTAAGAACACATTATATAATACGTGATGCAATAAGAACTGTTTCTCTAAAATATTGACCCATTAGTATAAAGAGGGTTATAAATTATAATTAAGCATGCAATGGCCATACTTTTGTTTCAGGGTATAAAATATTTTCTTTGAAAAACTGACAACCTCAGCATTCCCCAAGACGTAGCACAAATGGAATATCATGTTTTAGGTAATTCATTCCATCACAATTTCCAGACACCATATATAGGAGATATCATCATCTTGGAAAACACAGTGCGCTAGTGCCTAAATTATTCGGATTTAAATCTGTTGAAAATGTTCCATATAGTAAAAGTGATAAAGTGCTAAAGACAACTTTAAATTGGAGGGATATTTTGATATACTATACAAAGCCTTTCACTGCATTAATCAAAAACTAATTTTAACAAATTAGATTATTATGAAATGGGATAAGCATAGCAGTGGTTTCAATCATGCCTTGGAAATAGAAAATAGAAATCAATGTATTGGCTTGTACTATAAAATCGACTTAATCATGGGAAAATGTTCATAGTGAATACCACAAGGATTAATACTAGGACCTCTTCTGTTTCTAATTTTACTAATGAGCTTGCCCTCTAACAAAAGATATAGGGTTGACCTGCACTATTTTCAAATAACAAATATTAACTCATATAATTGCAGCTATGTATCAATTACATATCACATTCGAAATGTCATGTGGAAAAATAAAGTCTCAATCAAATTCGGCATGTTTTGTGATCTGGTTCATGAAATTTTTCGGAACATCAGTGGCCTAGTGACAATATGCTATAACACTTATAGTCAGTAACGACATTTGAAATGACGTTTTGAAGAAATTTTAGAAACAATAAATAAATAGTCAAGCATAAAAAAGCAGCTATAATTATAGCAGCAGTCAAATCTAGAAGAACATCTTTACAAAAAAAAAAAAAAAAAAAAAAAAAACTACATGTAATGTAACTAACATAACAGTAAAAAATTTTCCAACTAATTTATCAATATAAAATGTAAATAGTCGTCTAATAATTAAATGCACCATCATCTAATGTAATATGGCGATAAAAATATTCAGTTGCCCACTGAGGAGATATAAAACAAAATGAAAGAATAAACATTTAGGACAAATTTAAAGAAAAGTTTAATCTTTCATATTTTCTATTTTATAGATAAATTGTTGACATTTCACAAAAATTCGTTACTATTGGTGCAATGTAATACATCATTATATGAAGGTATTTTGATTTTAGAATAATATTCACATAAAGAAATTTCCCATTCTAGCTATAACCAACTGTATGAATCGCATGTAACGCAAATAAATATTTAGCATTAGCTAATGAAAAAGCTACGAATAGTCCACAGAGAGGAAAAAATTAGCAAGGGAGTTGGTATATCGTGCTTCTAAAAAAACCTTCCCTCTTTCATTACAAACCCGTTTAAAACGTTATAATCAAAGCGGGGGAAAACGTTATGATGAGATAGCTTTCCATCTTGCCCTCCAACAGTTTGCTAATAATTATTCTACGAGGCGACGGCGCATACTTATTCTGGGAAGCGAATTAAGAGGGGAAAGTCTACAGGAGCAGTTCAATAAATAACCGGAAGGAAGCCCAGCGCTCATCTGCATTAAGCCCATTTGAAGAGGAAGCGTGCTATTGGTGGAGAGGGAAGCAATGACTTTTAAAGAATTGTCTGCCGCTAAGATCCAATTTTTTCTCAAATGCGTACGATCACGGCCATTAAAACTTAAATAAAGCATAGGGCGTAAATACAAAGAAGTTATTCGTAATGATTAAATAAACCATTGACCTTATATCTAACTTTTGAATGATATGACCATAGAAACCAGAACAACATAAGCATATACAGCCTTCAGAGCAGAAAATCTTAAAAAGTATGTAACTTGGATAAAAAAAATATTGCCGCAAACTTATAACATGACCTCTGACACATGTTGTTTATTGACACCTAAACTACTTAAGAAAATTAAAATATTCATAGTCTCCCCTTTCAGATTCATAAGTTCTATTAGTAAACAGTATCCCTTGACCTGAAGAAACAGCCTGGCACTTGAAGCCCCTGCTTGCGCCCATCTTTTAGTGGTGTGCTGCTCTTTAAACTCATCCTTGATATGAAATGTCCATGAGCCCAGGAATTAGGCTCTTAGCATAAGGGAGATACTTTGCTATGCTATAAAATAAAAGAACGCATACGAATAAGGAGCCCTTTTATAAAACACGAGGGGGGTTTAATAAATAATGCAGGTTAAATTATACAAAAATGCAACATTGCGTGTACATTATCTTTGGTCATGACTCAGTCATACAGAGAAAAATTATTCAAAAAGAATTGAGGACTTTACCAAAGCATTAGAACACATGCCATTCATTTTTGATAGCATTAATAAATTAAGACACAGAGCAAAATATATCTCAAAAAAGCAAAAAAACAAATTTAAAGAGTTTTAATACTGGGAACTGCAATATCTCCAAAAATTAGTTAAAAATAGGAATTAGTTTGTAAGAGATTGAAAGAATTCAGATTTATGGTAGGTATGAACAACAACCAGTTTGGTTTTAGAAAAGGAAGATCTACGGAAGATGCAACTAGTGGCTAATAAATGAGATAAATTTCTCAAATGCATAATATGTTATTGGCATTTTAGTTGATATTTCCAGCGCCTTTGACAATGTAGGGTGGCCTGCATTGTTCGAACTTTTACTGGAGAAAGATTTCCCCAAGTATTTATATGCAATGTTAAAAGATGATTGTAAAAACAGAAGCATATATATTAAAGGCATTAAGCATAATACATACAGGTAAATTACAAAGTAATGTCTCCAGGGTTCGATCCTAGGTCCGATCTTTTGGGATGTGATCCCAGAAACTTTATTAGACGAACTGATATAAGATGACCACATTAAGCAAACCATTGCCTATGCTGAAGATGTTTTGTTTATAATAGAAGACAAAAATAGAAATAAAATTGAAAGCCGTGCTAACTATTTAACGAACAAATTAAAGGATTGGCGTGGAAGAAATAAATTACAAAACGCTCTATCCAAATGTGCATATATGGTACTGTAAGGTAACCTAAAACGAGATCTAACTATAAAGTACAATAACCAAAACATCAGAGAACAAAAAGAGGCAACATATTTTAGACTTTGTTAGAAAAATATTATGATGAAATTGGCAAAAATAATGCAAACAGATTTTTAAAATCCCATTCAATGCTATTACAACTTATCACACAAGCATTTTTACCTCTATAATAACTTACGAAGCAGACGTATGGGTGACAAGGATGAATGATATTGCTATTAAAACTATTCTTAGACGCTCGCAAAGAAAAATGTTATTAAGATTCACGGGAGCGCTCAGTAAAAAAATATGTACGAGAAAAGATAAATATAATAAACTATAGAAACTGTAATATATGTCCTAGTATACGCATCTAGGTGACAGGATGACGTATTACAATTATTATTATTATTATTATTATAATAATCATTATCATTATAATCATCATCTCCAAAATTGTTTGAATGATTTCAGGAAGATATTTAGAAAAAATTAGGTGCATAAGGTGCACACCTAGATGGAAAGAAAAATTTCCAATCTTAGACCCGCGGACCAAATTGTGTTTGTAGTTCCATTCCAGCAGAACTAAAATAACTACCGCAGCAATAAATCAGTTTTGGAAATGAAGCAATAGAAAACTTGGAGAAAGATGTAACAATTAATAACTTGAAACTAGAATTAACGTATATAGGAAAAACTATATCCTTCATCAATAAATCTGCCAAAGAGATATCACGCCCCTTGCAGCAACATGGGCAAAATTTTGTAAGCTAAGATTCATACTTCTGAATAGATCATGCAATATGAAAATTAACAGATAAATAATGAACACACGCCTTCTCCCATCTCTTCTATACTGGTCTCAAACCTGGAGTCTAACAAAAAATAGACAAGTAAAGCCTTAGTGTTAACACTAAAGGAAAAAAAGGAAACAGAGAAATGAGGCAGTAAACATACATTTAAGATGCTGTCAACACAGCTATCTGTTTAAAATGAAATGGGAATTATAAGACCCCAATAAATGAACTAATAGAATCACAGCCTGGGATTGGCAAGTGAAGTTCAGGACATCAGATGACTAGCTAGCAGAAAGAGTTGAGATAACAAATGAACTACGTCAGCAAAGGACCGGAAGCAATGCAATTGGCTAATAAGGAAAGTGACGCTGAACACGAAAGGATCTTTCCCTGGACTGTCTAAAATAGCTCATTCGAAAGAGGCCGCTGCTCACAAAGAAAATTTCAGGATAATTCTAGCCGTAGTATTTTTTTAACCTTTATACACTACTAGCAGTGTTCTAAAAATTGTCGGCCTCACTCAGAAATGTTGTGAAGACGGTCAAATTACTACGGTAGTTAACAAACGTCCTTTAAATGGCGCGCTGTAAAGTTTCAGACGCGTAAGAGTGGTGACTTGTTTGTGATGGTCGTGTAAACAAAGTAGTGTTAACATTTTCTACAAACTTGATAAAATTGAAATGCCAGTTGTGATAAAGTACATTGTTTTGAAGGGTTTAAACCGAAAGAAATACAGAAGGAGTTATAGTTTACAGACGGTTTAAAGGTGCTGTTGACTTTAGGAGTGGTCGTACATCCATTCAAGGCGTTCAGGGCGTCCCAAAACTGCTACGACCGATGAGATTGTCCGTCAGACAGGAGCTGCGTAAACTAAACGAATTCTTCACCGAGATGAATAACTTTTAATAAAAATTAATATAAAATTCAAATTAAGCCTTATTAATTAATTAAATTAAATAAGTTAGAGGTTTATTGTGTGGTATTATAGGAACAAAATTAGAATTCTTGCAACCCATACGTATTACCTAAGAGAAATCACATTTTTAAAATATCATTATTATTATTATTATTATTATTATTATTATTATTGTTGAGATTAAATCACAAAAATTATTGGTATACTATTAACTAAATTAAATGTATAACCATTAACACACAAGGCTACACTGCGTGAGTATTTTTAAATATTTTTAAACGTAACCATATATGTGAACTTATCCAGTGATATCTTCATTTTCACTTAAATAGAGAAAAATAACAAGTTTCCAGTTATCTTCTGCATTTACGAAGATGTTCATATGTTTCAATAAAACAAAAGCATATTACTATTCAGAAACAATCACAATGTACAAAGAAAATAAAAAAAAAATAAAAAGTTACATAGATTTTTATTGGATTTAAATTTAATTTAAATTTTATTGTAGTAAAAACATAACGCAAACGTTTTTGAATGTTTTTACACAGTTCTCTTACATACAAATATAATTCTCACACACATATTACATTAATATTTCACAATTGTTATTTTCATGATGATGCTGTTGTTGCATATAATACATATGCAGCATTATTATAAATACAGTTTAATAGCTGAATTAATTTGTTATTTTATTTTAAAGGAATATAGAAAAAAATTCAATATCAAGAGCACTTTTTAAATTTCGGTTGTTAGGTGTATCCCTGCTCCTAATATTCCAATTTCCCTAATTTTCGGAAACTATTTTGTTGTTTTATTTAAATGGTATATTCCTAACTTTGAAGAAACAAATATTGGTGCCGCTGGAACGATTTTTAAATTTTGGGTTTCAGATAAATAGCCCAATTTCCCTGATTTTCAGAAACTATTTTTTTATTTTATTTCTATAATATATACTTCCTTCAAATTTTTTAAAATTGCAACCTCTAGAACTATTAACGAATTCCGAAGGAACGAAGGTATTTTTAAATTTCGCTTTATCTCCCTCTCGCTTTCAGGTACACCTCCACTCACAACCTGAATGCTTTGATTTTCGGAAATTACTTTTATCCATTTATTTTATAGAAATCTACTGGAGTTTCGTTGACAAAAATTAAAAATTTCCGCCACTAGAGCAATTTTTCAATTTTTTAAAAAACGTTTCGTTTTAGGTTAACCCCTACCTCCATTGGTCCAAATTTGCTGATTAACGAATTCGACAAATCGTTTGTTAATTGATAGTTATATCCCGAGTTTCATTGAGAAAAAAACAAAATTGCGACTGCTAGAGCGTTAACACACACACACACACACACACACACACACACACACACAGCTGAAAGTGCACAAAAAAAAAGGAAAAACGGTTTCATTTGCAGGAAAAGTCATGGCTACAGTTGTCTGTGATTATCAAGGTTTGGTGCTCGTAAACTACCTCCAGAAGGGCATATCCTTCACTGCGGAGTATTACACATTACTACTGGACCAACTGAAGGATTTTATTTAGTGTAAATACATCTTGAGAAAAAGAAATTTCTCTTTCATCACGATAATGCGCCTTCACACACATTTGGGATTATTGCTGCAAACCTACACGACCTTCGCTTCAAAGTACTTCCACCTCCGTCATATTTGCCGGATTTGTCTCCCAGTGATTACCTTTTGTTCCCTAAACAAAAGAAATGTCTGGATGGACGAAGATTCCCATCAAATGATGCGGTTGAAGTTGAAACAGGCGCTTATTTTTCACATTTGGACAAATCTTATATTACTGTGGATATTAAAAAGTTGTAAAGTCGTTGGACTAAATGTATTGATTTACAAGGTTGTCTATGTTGAAAAATTAAAAAAAAAATAAATTTCTCTTAAATCTTGCGTTTTGTTGGTCAAGCCGAGAACATATGAAACGCCCTGTATTTCATAAAATTTCAGCTTCTTGCGTTGGGTGGCTGTGATGCGGTTAGCTTTCAAAAAATAATTCAAATAATGTTGATATAAACAAAAAAGTTGATGAGACCGTCAAAACATTCAGAGGCGTTTAAGAAAGGTATGGGTTAAATAAATGCATTGACGATTGAACAAAAAGGCTGACATCATCGAAAGAGGATCCAGGCAATCAGCCTGCCTCAGTAGTAAAAACGGGTGTTAAACACTATTAAAGAAAGAGCACTGAGTAAAGAGTGAGAGAAAATTCGATTACAGCACTTGGGCAAGCTCCTTTAGTCCATGCCTGAAATGTGTTGCAATAACGAAATAAAGAGACTATGCAATTATATATTAGGTTACGTATTAAATTACGCTTAATATATAAATAAAATAAAATATAATAAATAACATAAATTTATGACATAGTTCGTTGAACTTACGTTAATCGGTGCTGGTGGTTTAATGGTTACTATATTTGCCACCAAATCCGAGATCGCGGGTTCAATCCCGGCCAGGACCGATGGAGTTCTTCGGGTGTAAAAATCCTAAGTATGACTTCCTTCAGAAGGAAAGCAAAGACGTGGGTCTCGTGTCGTACATTTACGGCGCGTAAAAGAACCTCAAGCCTGAAAAAAGAGACCTCTGAGCCAAATTTGTCGGCCGTTTCACGCCCTGAATTGAATGGGTCGCTAATGACCTGAAATGTTAAACAGTGTCCATAAATAAACCAAATTAAATAATAATAAAAAAGAAAGAAAAAAAAAACTTAACGTTGTTACCCAACTATTGTCTTGTTCCTACAACATCTTTTAGCGATATTGCTTTTGTTCATCACAAGTTTCTAAGAACTGTACGTGATAAACACCCCTATGTGCGTGGCAAATATCTTGCAAGAGGTAAGCTTGCCAAGAAAGATATTGGAATGATATTTGAATGGATTCTACCCCCTCACAAGAAGAAGACGGGGTGGAAAAAAGAGGAGTTGGCTGCGGAAATCTGGAGTATGATGAGAAAAATTGGAATGGAAAAATACGATTGTCAGAATGGAAAAGAAAGGAAAAAAGGTGGCCTGTTAAACGATTCTCGGTATGGAAAAGTTTCAATGTAATTAGATTTAAGTTTCACTATGACTCTTAACAGGCGTATATATACTTCCGTTTTAGGACCATCAGATAGGAGATAGCAATACCAAGAAAATGTCAGTTCCATGATAGTGTGCACAATAATCCAGCATTGCACCATGCTAGGACAACTGATGTTCATTAAAAGCATAGAACTTTTCACTACTAAAGAAACTAAATATCCGGATATATAAATATTAACTGGTTATGACCTATCCCTTACACTCTGACATGTTATTTTCTGATGTGTTCTATAAAAACGCTTGCAGCGGTATTGAGTACGAATTCCGTGTTCGCTTCATAGAGCTGCTCTTTAATCAATTTTGTGGGAGTGGGGATTTAGATATATAGTGTTGCTTTGTAATATGAATTAAAAAACTGAGTATTTCATGAATATTGCGGTGTCTCATTGATAATGTCGCTTTTTTACAACTGGTTTTGTAATTGTTAATGGAATTAAGAGGTGGCTATAATTGTATCCGGTGACTGTATGACAGTCGTTATCTATGCATTTAAAGAATCCCAAGAGGTAAAAGCAAGTGGATTATGATATACCGGAACCCGAAACTGAAGAGAAAAATCAAGACTCATTTTTGTCCACTTCTATAAAAATAATAATTTTCAAGAGCTACTTTTTGTAAATTTTAGAGCATTTAGATCGGTAATCATTTTTCAGAGAAAGCAAAATTTAGAAAATACTTTATACCTATACATCATGTCCACTAATTGATAAAACGACGCGTTATCATCTGAGCCAGGCATTGGATAACCACGTGTGATATCCAAAATTTCTGGTCATCTGGTTTGCATTCTGCAAGTATTGATCTGTGAGGGTATTTAGCATTTCCTGCGTTTCTGCCCCGATCATCTCATTGCGTCAAACCGATGGTCTTTCTGTTGCATCTACATCCGAGAAAATAGAGAAGTTTCAGAGAGTCATATCAAAAGGGTAGAAAGGATGAAGACAACCGTTAAATTATTTAAGTGAAAAAATTCCTTGGTGAACAAAAAAAAAATGTTCAGCGTTTTCGTATTGGCAACAGTCAGTTTTTTCATTGTCAAAGTTTGGAGCGAAATGTTCACTCATTGTAGTGCAGTCAATTGTCACGAAATGTCGCGTTTGTATGCGTAAATGATTCCTTGGCCAGCAAGGATGAATTCGCCGTCATGGGAGGTCGTTAAGGCGCGGATTCGTGAGCGCAAAGTCTATTTTTTTTTTTTCTCTGACTGAGGTTTTTTCTTGGTTCCCTTCAGTCCTCATAAATGGCAAATTCTAGGGAAGTACCCTAAACTTAGGCCTAGAACGCTTCCTTCCTTCAAAAAGAAATACTCCTCTCCCAATTTACCATTTCGTTTCGTTTATCATCATTGTCCACCACCTGGGGTGATTCAACAGTAAAAAGGGCGTTAAACACTATTCAAAAAAGACGATTTATTTTTAACTATCACTATGATGTAAAAATATAATAATAATAATAATAATAATAATAATAATAATAATAATAATAATAATGTTCTTGATTTTCTCTTCATTTGTCTTACATTTATTAGTTTTTATGATTTTGAATTTTTCAATTACGAGATTGTTACTTTGTCTCAGGATCACAGTCATCAATAACGATAGACTCTAGAAAGAAGACTGCTCGTCGCATGAGACCTGATGAAGCTAGTTGCATATAGTGTTGCTTCTTATCACTGTCAGAATTCTGGGCAAAAATGTGACAGCGATATGAGGCAAGTTCATCCAAAGAATCCGTTGGCATATCTTATAGCTAATTCCCATCTCATCAAAAAAAAAAAAAAAAAAGTCATAAATGATTCGATGTTAATCTTCAAGAATATGCTGTTGAATTTTGGCTACAATATCTGGTGTTTTGTGGCTGATGGACATTCCATTATGCTCGTTGTCCTCGGTAGACGTCCTGACCGGTCCTGAACCGAGTACACTATTGGAACACCTATGTACAGCTCGTACTTTCTTCCCCAAATGTTTGTTTATTAACTACCAGGGTCTTTAGAGGGCTTTCTTCGAGGTTTGCACAAAATATTATGCACACCCAGTTCCTTTTTCCAATCCATTGCTGTAGGCTCAATAACAACTCCAAGTAGAAAAGGACATAATCGCCGTACCCTCTAAGTACACTAACTTCCAAGATGTGCCGTGGGTGGCATGTACTGTTGCATCTTGCTCCTATATTTACTGTTAGATAGCGTACCAGTCCAGAAAACTTTGGATATCATACTCGTAAAAATTTACGACAACAAAACAGTCCCACCGTGTTGTTTTCTCATTTCTTAACTAGGTGAGTAAATTATGTTTTTATTACTTATATTGCCATACAAATGGCTTGAACTCTAGAAATGATCAGACTGCCTGCAGAAAAGTTTCTTCTCATAATTTTATTGTTTAGTAGCAATGATAATGTTGATTTAGTACGTCAGCCATCACGGAGACTGACGGGGTCCTTACCTTAGGGGCGATGTCACCTTGCCAAGGTTGCCGAGCGGCGAGCAGCAGTGCAGGGTAACTCGAGCGAAGAGTGAATAAGGCTCGTCTACATATAGTTTCAAGCCCGCCTAGGGGGATCTTTACATTATGTTGTAATATTCACCGTTATGATAAACCAACGCCCTAGGTTTGAATTATAGTGGCCAATGAAAAGGGAGTATGTAGATGTTAGGTTCTTTCCCTAGCATCCGTGAATCCGTAATTGTCCTAAGTTCAGCATGATTCTCCATGTTGCTAAGCGGAAGTTCACAGTAAAACCCTTTAAGTCGTATTCGGAATTGGTAAACCAAATGGATTTAAATAAGTTTAAGCATTATGATTTAACTAAGCTATGTAAAAGTATGGAATATTATTCAAGCAAATAAAACTAACTGTTCTCATAATAATTTTGACCATTTATTAAACTAATGAATTCGTCAGCCATACATGTGACAATATTTCTTGTATATTATATGATTCGTCATCAATAATCACTGCTGTTTCTATAATCAACTTATGATCGTGCACTTGCCGATTAAGTTTACTAAGTTCCAGTACCAAAGCATCTAAGGAATTTATCTGTATATAAAACGGCATTGGTCTGATAACATGTGTAACCGCGAACGCACAATCAACGTGCGTTATACAGTGCGAGTATGGTGTTTGATACTTTTTAAGCATCCCTGTGCACTGAGTGCGTCCTTACTCGGGATGATCCGAGGAGAGAGTTGGCTCCCTAGGTCACAAGGGGAAACAGGGGGACGAGATTTCTCATTCGAAAGTAATTTTAACCTCGTTTGCCACCCTCTTTCCCGCCCTCAGCAACGAGGTTTTGCACAGCAACGAGGATATACATATACGACGGGCTTCTACCCAACTTTAAGAGAGGGATCTTGTACAGCTATAAAAACCATAAATTACATTTTAGTGCAAAATTGAAAGCCGGTGTGCCTGAATGTTAAAATTGCATAACGGCCATTAGTGAATGTGCTGAGAGTACAAAATTTAAATCTCTTTGCCTAAATGAAAGTAGTTGAAGATTATTCATACTATAGGTACAGATTATATCCACGTTTCCCATTCATCAAAACTTCTTGTGGCAAATAGAAATGCTAAAAATAGATTAGAACATTAAATTTCCAACCAAAACATATTTGCCTCTCATAAGCAAGAAAAACTGAAAATAATGAAGAATGATTTCTCCGTATCTGAGCATTGAGCTCACTATATGCAGAACTCATTCGAATATGTTATTCTTAAATATTAACTTTTTAATAGTTTCAAATATACAGAAGATGCCAAAAAATGTGTACACACTTCAAGCAAAGAAAAAACGATGTTAACTTAACAAAACTGAATTCACACAAACAGAAAATGAGTAGTAATCATCTTAGACTTTTACAGTGAGGACAGTTGCTCAAACTGCTCATCATCATCGTTGATACACTTCTGAGTACATTGAACTACTGATTGAGTAACGTTTGCGAAAGTGTCCTTAGCGATTGCTGCACATATCGTTTCAATTTCTTCCCGAAGTGCTGTCAGTGTAGCTGGTTTTCTACGGTATACAACATCCTTAAAAGTTCCCCATAGGTGGAAGTCCAACGGAGTTAGATCCGGAGAACGCGGTGGAAACTCAATCGGATCTCTTCGTCCTATCCAGTGTGTTGGATAGTGTCTGAATCCAGTGCGCGGGGCTTGTTGTTGTTCGAGGTTTCCCATATCTTCCCTTGTGAACATCGCATACGGTACGACGAGTATAAAATTTGTCTCAAATGCGTGCAATTGTCACTCGCGTTGGCGGTTCTGTTCTGTACACACGTCTCCATTGCTTTTGAACTTCAACAACATTCTTGGTTTTCCAATATTACTTCAAAAATGCTTTCCGCTATTTAAACGATAATCTTTCATTTTGTTGTAGCAACGGTAGCATAACGTAATGTGAGTCACATCTGTTTAGGGAACATCATACGATAGTCTTGCTTCATTTGTTCATTGTTGATTTACCTGTCAGTACGAACGCTATCATAATGTATATGAGTCGTATCTGTTTACAGAACATCATACTACACATTACTGTTGTGTTTTGGCTCAACTTTGAAATAGATTAAATAGATTTTTTTGTACTCTCGGTATTGTTACTTTGAAGTCTACTTATTATTTTATTAGTTACTAATGCACAAAATATGGATATTAAAAATAAAATCTTCAGTCAAAACGCTCTTTCTTTCATAGTTTTGTCTCCCTTTCAAGGCAACTGGCGAATTGGCATTCAGAGGGGAAACTCCCAATGAAGCGGATATCACAACCATCCAATTAATTCATTTTCTCGCAATTACAAAAATAAAAGTAAAATGAAATTAAGCACGTATTTATGACAGGAGATACTGTAAATGCTATCCTGCTATAGTCTTACGTTTTAAAACTATCATTCAGAAGCATCAGTTCATTTTCTGAAAGTGATATTTTTCTTTAAGTTCTCCTAATGTGGGGGATTTCTTCCATACATATTATTTTTCAACTTCCCCGATAAATAAAAACTACGTACTGTCAGTATATCCTTCCTGTATCTTTCAGGTTTGTGTATTCATTAAAATATAAGCGCTATTACTCTTAACAATTTATTACGCTCTATACAGCAATTTTCTCGTTATCCAAGGGGGTTTCGTGTATGAAGTTGGCCTTTTCGATAGCGTTATTTTGCAACCATGTAAATGTTACCATGTTTTATCAGTGGTGTTGAAAGGTATATGCTTGCAAATATGCACTTAAAATTCCATAGTATGCTCTTACATATGCACTAAAAGCTTAAGAGCTTATTCATGAGAAAAAACATTCGCATTATAAAATGAAATATTCAAATTATTAAGTTTAACAATTTCTTAGTTCTTAGCTTTCACGACACAGTTTATTTCCTCTGTCTACAAAAATAAACTTGTGCATAGATAATGTTTTTTGCACATCGCCTGAAGTAAAAGGACAAAACTTATAATCTGGTCACTAGCAAGGATTAATATCCACATCACTGTTAGATTCTTTAAACACTTTGCTAATTTCCAATAACTCCTTTAAACCATCATTCTTTGCAAGTACACTCGCCATTACATTTTGACATTTAAAATCATTTTCATGCAATTTTGTACCACTATTGGACAATACAAAGACTGTTGAACGCACATTTCCATCTTTTTTTCCCCCCAAAGTTCCACTAGATAGATAAAAATGACTTTGCTGTGTGTGTGTATATATATATATATATATATATATATAATATAAAAGAAAAAGAAAAATAAGTAACACTATTAACAATGTAACAAATTAACAGTAATTATAATAGTAGAAAAGGATAAAACGCTAAGAAAAAGTCACACTTGAGGTCGCTTTACTTCGAACTCGTGGAGTCCTTCTATGACCAAATATATATATAAACCCAGAAAACTAAAAGCCAACATTATCGTATAATGTTCTGTAAATAGATGTGACTCACATTACAATATACTGGCGTTTCTGCAACAAAATGGAGCCAAAATTAGCGTTTGAACAGCAGAAAGCAATTTTGAAAGGGCACTGGAAAACCGAGAATGTTATTGAAGTTCTAAGGCAAAGTAGACGTGTGTACAGAACAGAACCGTTCTCCGGCTCTAACTCCGTTGGACTTCCACCTATGGGGAACTCTGAAGGAGGTTGCATACTGTAGAAAACCAGCTACACTGGCAGCACTTCGGGAAGAAATTGAAACGGCTGAGGACACTTTCGCAAACGTTGCACAATCAGATAGTTCAACGCACTCAGCAGTGTATCGACGCCGATGGTGGGCATTTTGAGCAGCTGTTATAACTGTAAAGTGCTCATTTTCTGTTTGTGTGAATTCAATTTTGTTATGTTAATACAGGTTTTTTCTTTGCTTGAAGTGTGTATACACTTTTTGGCACCCTCTTTATGTATGAAATACGCACTAACATCCAAAGAATATATATGCACCGTTCGTCTTAATTAAATATGAAATATGTAGTTCTTTATTTTTAATGAGGTATACAATCCCACTGCAAATTTGCTTTTGTATACATCTCTCACCACTATTCACCAGTAAAAAATATCAAGCGGGGGCCAATTGCTCTATCATTAACGTTCCGTAACATACAATTATAAAAAAGTACCCAGATCAGGATTACCTGCTTGCAGTTCTTCGGTGCTTTTAAGTTTAAATTAACTCAATTTCGGAAGACGAATTGTAGCGTGCAAATGACGATATTCTAAAATGATTTTTTATGGTGTTTAACTTTTTACTACTGAGGCACTAAAGGCGATGGACACTGATTATACACGAGATGAAATGATAAATTGGGAAAGTATTTTTTATTTTTAAAGGAAAGAAACGTTCCAGGTCTGAGTTTAGGTACCTCCCCGGCATTTGCCATTTATGAGGGCTTAGGAAAACCTGGAAACATCCTCAGTCAGGGAGGACGGACCCCAGACGCTCCTAAACGAACTCGGTCACCTGTGGCGGTTTCTAAAATGATGCCCCAAATGTGAGGATGAACACAAATGATGAGGATGTGAGACTTCTCCTGACATAAAGTACGTGCTTATTTTTTGTAATTGTAATTGTAATTGCGTGAACTTGAGTCATTTGCGCGAATATTACAGTCACTTCGCCGGGTCTATATGAGCCTCTTATTTCAGAAAGGGACCTAGGTCACTTTTGCATCGTTTTGATAAAAACACAATACACGATTTAGTTTTTGATTATATGTAGTTTCCTTACATATGCATATTACCATTCAAAGAATGAATAATTTAGTTTGGAAAAACTACAATGTGGATCATTTCACTTCCTGTGAAACTGTGTTTGAAAACTACTGACTCTCTCATAACAACGGTCTAAAAAAATATGAATGAATGTTGAATGAAATCAGTGCGGTAATGTTACCTGCCATTCACCTTTAAAAGGCAAGGAAAAACTCTGGGGAAAATCTTATCCAGGCAACTGACTTTGCAGGATTCGAACCTGGGGCCTCTGGGTTTACAGTCAGACACGCTGATCAAAAATCAAGGAGGTGGCCATTGTGTTTGTTCATATACTCATGCCGAAATAATGTCTTGTCATCTCGTTCGGTTGTTTGATGGGGTCATTGGGATCCTTCACGTCTGTGTGTTCGACCTATCTCCATCCACTAATCTCACATACTCTCCGCTGGACGTGTTTTTTCTAACACGCGCACCAATTTCTCGGAATGATATGCCAAAACTCCGCGACCAAAATCAGACACCTGTTGATGTTGCTTTCGCCTTTTGGATGTATCATACTCGTGTCTCCTGAGGAAATGTTGAGTCGGTTTATTGCGCCTCTTAAAGGGATTTCCATTTTAAAGGCCAGCAGTGTATTTTTATCATCACTTTTACGATGTTTGTAAAACCGCTCTTACGAATGCTGCAAAGTCTTGCACTTTTGATATCCCATAACGATATCAAAATAACAAGAGTCAACTTGTACAACGATTGCAACAACGTTGGTATTTACTATGAAGAGATAAACCTATGCCAACCGCAAATAATTTTATAAATATCCTGATTTCTTAAGTTTTGTACCGATTTGTGTCAATTCAACTTTCCCGAGTGCCATTTGTATCGTTTCAAAAATTTCAAACGTTTGCTTCAAGGAATGCATCCAGTACATGAACTGAATTTGTAAATGTTTGCATCTATTTAACTGCTTTTTCTAAAGACTACAAATATCGCACATTGCTTTTTTTATGCATTTAACATTCCATACAGATTATTGTTTAGTCTTTGAAACAAGATCTTCATAAAGAACTTTAATTTCAAAACTTGCCAGCCTGAGTCTAAAATAAGTTTGATTTTAACAACAAAAAATGTCAATTTAGATAATGAGAGGGAAGCTTAAAATTAATATTAAACATATTTTAGTTTTCGCCCCTCAACTCTTTGAAATTTCAAATGGCACTCCTATATTTTGATACCTAATTTTAAATAAAGTTCATCTATTATACCTTTTGTTCTCTATCGTTGCCTAGCAGCCTGGATTTTAGTAATTGCTCTTTGACTTTGGGCAGAATAAAAAATAAGTGAGTTGTTTTAGGATGTAAATACTATTTTGAATAATATAAACAGTATTAATATTATAGAAACACAGCCTATTTCGAAACTCCTAAATAATCCATTTCTGTTTTTTTCTTGTAGGATACACACTATTTTCAAGCAATTTATTATCAAAACACAACTATTACTTTAATTGCCCAGTGTTTTTTTTTTCAGTTTTATTCTGTTCAAACTCAATTACAACACAATCAACAATCTTGCCAGGTAACATTTGAAAGCAAAAGAAGCAGATAAAAAGTCAGTTCTCTTTAAACTATCTATACCATAAAGTAGAGTACAATTTGACATTTCAAATGGAGGTGGCTAGAGGTGAGAGGGTGAAACTTAACCTCTGGCTTTAAACTTCCTCTTGTATTTATAAATATACATGTTTTACTTCAAATGAAATTAATTTATTATATTTATATTTTTATTTTATTTATTTATATTTATTTTGTTTAATTTATTTATATTTTTTCAGACTGGAAAGTTTTTTGAATGAAAGCCTATTATGATGTAGGTTGTCGTCTTTCTGAACCAGTGCTAAACGGCACCTAGCTTAAGTATCTTCACTATAATATCTTACTACTCATGGTTTCTAGCATTACTTCGGTTCGCATTCATTTTCGTCTATCTCCTTTTCTTCTTGGGGATTTTCAATTATAAGTTTTTTGAACATCCTCATTCTTCCATCCTCATCAGATGTCTAAACGACCCCAGTTTTCGTTGGTTCTAACTATCTTTGACATTATTGGGAAATGTCAAAAGCATGGACAAAGGTTGAAGTGATACATAGAATGTTTTGTAGAGAGGTTCGGGGGTTAACAAAACAAAAAATTAACAAGAGGGGTTGAGTGTGGCAGAACTAGGAAGAGTAGGTAGAAAAGATCAGTACGTATAGTGGAGAGAATCTTTAAATATTGACACAGATGTTTAATATTAGATAATAATATTGTACTAATGGATTTCTAAAGTACCAAAATGATGTACTGGAAGAAAGAGATTTGGTTTAGGGAGGTAAGGAAACTATTAGAAGAAATTGCAATGGGGGATGTGTGGTGACTGGATGAAAGTAATGTAGGTGGATTTTGCAAAGAGAGAAGTGAGGCAGACTGTAGCAGATACAGGTAGATTTGGGCTATCTTTGATGATACAAGCTCTTTAGACTTACTTATACTAAGTAGTTATAGTTGAAAGAAATTGAGGACGGAGGAAATATAAGATAATTGTGATCAATTCGGAAAAGGTGTAAGTATAGCACCTGGGATGAAAAATGCGACAATAAGAAGATACAACGCAATTCAAATGTTGACAGATATGAGGGTAGAGAAAATAAACAAGATTGGGAGATTCATAGGAAAAGTAAAAGATAAATTGATGATAAATATAGTGCGATTACTTTTTCGTGCACTTAACTTGTCTTCAGCACTTGAGTAACGGGATGGACCTCCTGGATAATACGTTTTTTAGTGATGAGGCGCATTTTCATCTTAATGGTTAATCAACACAATCCACGCATCTTACATGAATCGCCACTGCATTGTGAAAATGGTAATTTATTTTAGGGTTCTTTTACCATTTTTTATGAATAAAGGGGCAAATTGGTAACTTAGAAATGAATGACTAGTTTATAAAAGTTTAGTAATTGATAAAAAGTAATGGTTTACATAGAAATATTAAAATAATTTTATTATTGTGCATTTGGTTGGATCGGAGCCTGGTCCCCTGGGTATTCCAGCACACAGCTCCTGAATAACAGGAAACTAAGGTGTGAGGAAATCCAATTGGAAAGTTTTGTATTTAATTATTTAGAATTAAAGATTAATGGTGATTTATGAGTTAAAAGTAATATGAAAATTTAGTTGTAATGTTGTTTGCTGAAACAAAAATATTCATTCGTATCGTGCTCTACATTAATTGTTCTTTTTAATTTCCCACATTAGTAATGATAAAAATTCACATTGTGCAAAAGAAAAATTTCACGTAAAAGATCCAATTTTGTTTAGAGTATACATTTTTCAACAATGGAAACATACGAAATAGTAAAAATAAAATGTTTCAAATACTGAACTGACAATTGTGGTAAACGATAGCTGGTCAAAATTCATCGCTCAGATTGCTCAATACTGCCCTGAGTTGTCATAGAATATGAAGAGCAATAAACTTAAACAATATCAAATACATTTCAGCACATAATTTATATTATCTTTCATAAATGCTGCACCTTTCTTAATGTCGGTCCTGATGGTGTGGTGGTAACTATACTTGCCTTCTAAACTCAAGATCGCGGACTCAAACCCGGCCAGGAACCATGGGTTTTTTTCGGGCGTAAAAAGTAACCGGAAGTAAACCCGTGGGTCCCGTGTCGTACATTTACGGCACGAAAAAGAACCTCAAGCCTGAAAGAAGGACTGTGAACAAAGTTTGTCGGCCATTTCACGCCCTGAATTGAATGGGACGTTGATGACCTGAGATGTTAAAGAACGTCCATAAATAAAACAAAATCAACAACCTTTCTTAATTCATAATGTGCATCTCTTACAACTTGTTCCATTCATGTTTAGGTATTTGTATATAAAATTATTACATAATTTTATTGTATATAATAATTATAAAAGTATTAATAGAAATAGAAATATATCGAGCATTTGTATATTTGTATGTATGTATGAATGCATGTATGTGTATGATCATTTTGATTGTTATAAGGAGGATATTAATATGTACGGCCATAATGCCCACGCGACAGTTGTATTTATTGGAATGTATTCTAAAACTGGTACAATAAAACGTCCGTTACTATTATTACTACTACTATTACTACTATTACTACTACTACTACTATTACTACTACTACTACTACTACTACTACTACTACTATTATTATTACTACTACTACTACTACTTCTACTCTATTACTACTACTACTGCTACTACTACTGCTACTACTACTATTATTATTACTACTACTACTACTACTTCTACTCTATTACTACTACTACTGCTACTACTACAACTACTACTACTACTATTGCTACTATTACTACTACTATTACTACTCTGCTGCTGCTACTACTACTATTACTACTACTACTGCTACTACTACTACTACTACTGCTACTGCTACTACTACTAATACTAATACTACTTCTGCTGCTGCTACTGCTATTACTACTACTACTACTACTACTACTTCTACTACTACTACTACTACTACTACTACTACTACTACTACTACTATTACTCTATTACTACTACTACTGCTACTACTACTAATAATAATACTACTTTATTGCTACTATTATTATTATTGCCACTACTATTACTACTACTACTACTACTATTACTACTACTTCTACTACTTCTACTCTATTACTACTACTACTGCTACTACTACTACTGCTGTTACTACTACTATTACTACTACTCTACTACTATTACTACTATTACTACTGCTACTACTACTACTACTACTACTACTATTACTACTACTACTGCTACTAGTACTACTCTGCTATTACTACTTCTACTATTGCTGCTGCTACTACTACTACTATTACTACTACTACTACTACTACTACTACTACTACTACTACTACTACTACTACTACTACTACTACCACTATTCAACTCCATATTACTATTCCCTTAGTGAGCTCCCAGGGACATGTCCTCAAATATGCACCGCCAGGCAACAACAGAGAAAAGAGGGCATGTCGCCCACCCTGTGATAAGCAATTCATCAAAGTCCCACAAGCAAGCCGTTGTCGTTCAGCACAGCAAACATAACATGAGCGAGTTAACGTACCAAAAACCACAAAGCTTTTGTAGAAGAGGCCCCCCTGTCACCGGCTATGAATAGATGACCGACTGGCACAACAACAAAAGGACAGCGGTATTACTCATGGTATCAGTTTACCCTTACGTGATTTACGTCCTTATTCATTAAATTTTAATTTTTTTCTAGAAAGTTAGTTTGCTCAGTGGCCACAGTATCGACAAGAACTGTATAATCGGTGGCAAAATGCACGGGTATTTGCCTTTGGAGGAATATGCAGTACCCCATTTTACAGTGCATATAACATTTTGAGACATGTAAACTACTTTTAGATTGCTTAACATCAAAATTTTACAACATATACATTAATGCTTTGGCATTAGTTTATATTTTGCTCTGGTGTATAGATTATTTTTCAAAATGTTTTGAATATTTTGAAAACAATTTATCAAAAGACGGATATTTTCATGAAAGGCTTTCTCATAAATTTCAGTCAGCGCACCAATAATGTAGCAGAGAACAATTTATGCAAATATTTTAATTTTAATATTCGTAATAATATTCTTATTACTTCGTTAGGATCTTAAAAACATATGTATAAAAATTCAATGGTATACTGTTTATAGGTTTAAAAAAACAGTACATAAAAGTCCTCCTTTTTGCTGCTGACTTCCAATGTTTTTAAAATAAACGAATATAATGCAGCAGCATTATTATATATAGCGGCCGTAGCAAGTCAAGTATTAGCAGGTCAGAAGCACAAATGGGTTATGAAACTTACCACTGAAAGTGTCCCCCTTCCGCTCGTATACTCCGCTTAACTCATCTAAGCCTGAAGTTCTTCTTATTTTATGTTCAATATTAACCTGAAGATCCTCTAATATGTGGCGATTAGTTCAAAATACTTTGCTTTTCAAACTATTCCATAAATGAAATTCTAAACTGTATAAATCGGGAGATCTCCAGGGCAATAAACTTTATATCCTGAAACACCTTACTTTTATTTAATTTAATAATTCTTGAGCCGTATATGCGATTGCAGAGTCCTGTTGGAAATAACCGTGCAATTTTTTTTTCTTCTGTCAGCTGCTGAAGGAACGGCGAGAAGATTATCATTTATTGTCCTATTAAAAAACATTGCATCCATTATTTTCCTTGCACTTGTCGCACACAAATATAAAATTTCTGGTCGTAATAGGGCTTTCATGCAATTACTACCTTTTCTGAAGATCGTTATCATCAGTTTTGTGTCTTCATATGCTCATTTAGATGAAATCGTTTCACCGATCTGAACCGCACTCAGAAACCACTGCAACAGTTCCCTGTTTGAACCGATTGACCTTCTCGTAAAACATATGTGCCAGTATGCTTTTAATTTTAGTAACTTTGCTATAATTTTTGCAGAAAATGGGGAAACTTGTGGAAATTTAGTTACTCTTTTTGTGTATTGGCTCCATATTTATCCAATTTTGCTCATTTAAAACCATTCATCTTCAAGAACATGTTTTGTCAAACACTGTACCTGAGGTTTCAAATAAATTTACTAGTCTATATATCACTTTTTGAAGGGGTCACTGCATTGGGAAAAGATTTCAATAATCTCTTTTCAAGCATAACAAGCAGAATTATTTTTATAATTGTTTTCAAAAAGAAAAATGCGTTTTTTCACAGTCAAACGCTGTATCATTTTAAACACATGTGACACCACTAGAATACCGCCACGGGTGGCCGAGGTCGTTAAGGCACGGACTCGTGAGCGGGAGGTCTGCGGTTCGAATCCCGCCAGGACCGTCCTCCCTGACTGGGGTTTTTTCCAGGTTTTCCTCAGTCTTCATAACTGGCAAATGCCGGGGAGGTACCTAAACTTAGGCCTGGAACGCTTCCTTCCTTAAAAAAAAAAAATATCCTTTCCCAATTTATCATTTCATCTCATGTATCACCAGTGTCCACCGCCTGTGGTGCCTCAGTAGTAAAAACAGGCGTTAAACACTACTCAAAAAAAAAAAAACACTAGAATAATTCTGCTAGACCGACTAGTATGTATTGTGAATGCATCCCCTTGAGTCATATGTTCTTGGGCGATCCTAAGATTTTGAATGACTTCACTGTCAAGAAACGAGAGTAACTGTCATTGTAATGGCGTACCTCCAGGATTCGACAACTGTATATTTCTATATAATAAAATGTTCACATATTATTGTAGATTGATATATTTTATAAGGAAAGAAATTCGATAGGTTTAAAGATATTTCAAGATGTAGCTTCTGGCTATATCTTAAGTAAACTGTCTTCTTAAATATATCATGTGATTATTTTATCATACCCTAAAGATTACATGTAATCCTATTCTATAGTCACCAGCCTCGTTGAAATAATTTTCAAAGCAGGAGTTGCGATTCTGAAATATCCAAGAACTCCACTCTTCTACAAAAATTTAAAAAATGAAAAGGTTATAACGTTATCAGGGACCCGCTTATTCACTTTTAGGACCCGTTAAACCATCAGATTAAAATTCATAAAAGCTTGTGCTTTCTAAAAGTACGATAAAAATTAATCTTTCTCTAAAGAAAGAGGTGGTTAATAGTATAAGAAGTTTAATCATTAACCTCAGGATATAACATAAATGAAAAAGTGAAAGGATTTTGTGTCTGACTGTTGCTTCTTGTGGATATGATTATTATAAAACCTCAGTGGAAATCTCAATATAATTATCTCTTGAAATCGTTAATTACTGCCAAGGACAGAGATTTTTAATTATATAATAGTTATATCTCTCACTGAATCCTTTGCTTCAAACAGATAATTTTGCTGAATGCATGTATCTGCAAAGTCACTCTCTTTATAAAAAGTTGCAGCATTCCCAGTAAAACCGCCACGGTTGGCCAAGATCGTTAAGGCGCGGATTGTGAGCGGAAGGTCTGGGGTTCGAATTCTCCAGGATTGTTCTCCTTGACTAAGGTTTTTCCAGATTTTCCTCAGTCCTCATAATTGGCAAATGCCGAGGACGTACCATAAACTTAGGCCTGGAACGTTTCCTTCCTTAAAAAAAATCCTTTCCCAATATATAATTTCATCTCGTGTATCATCAGTGTCCATCGCCTGTGGTACCTCGGTGGTAAAAATGGGCGTTAAACACAATTTTAAAAAAGTCCCAGTAAAATTTTATAATCATTATACTCATCAGCGATATCATTAGCGATATACTTGCCAATTAATCAAAATAAAATTAATTAATATTTCTCGCCACACGTTAAGCACTGTTTCACCGCCATTTCAATAATTCTTCTTTGAGCTGCCCAGCTTTGTTATAATATAGAACACATGTTATAAATCTTTAAGATATGCTAAAAAGATTGTCTTTAATTGCAGATGTTCACGTACGAAGATCTTCATCAGGTGACCTTCAGTGTTTACCTGGAGCGGCGTCTTGTTCGGTACCTACAATCCTTCAGAACTGCCTTGATTCAACTCTACTACAACAGGAACAGTTTGAGCCGTCGGCTTCGCAACCTTGGTCAATCAATTTTTGGATTTGCACCTACGGCTAAAAAGGTGGATCGACCTCCGCCCCCACCAGTAGACTGCATTCTTAAGGGAATGGGTCTGATAGTGGCGGTGCAAGAGCGTCGCGCCAGCTTCTACATTTATTTTCTTCAGCCACAACATTCTTATACGCTGCTAATTCATCAGCAACAGTATGACCCGGAAACTGCAGACATAGCGGTATGCATTCGCGGTCCTCAAGGAGACTATGGCGAAGTGATTATCCACGACCTCAATGCTATCAAATCCAGCAGCAATAGATCTCTGAACTTCAGTGCCACAAAGTCTACTTGCAACATTCCAATCAATTATCGTCTTTCAGCCAGATATATTCGTATTAATTACATGCCCCAGAACTCTGGAATTCACGAACTATCAGTACTCAGACGAGGCTATCACCTACCTGGTTCACCATTTCTCGTTACAGCAGACAGAAAAAGCCAATACGCAATGCCTCAGTCGTCTGGATTCTCTGACGAAGAGGAGTATTCCAGAAACAAGGCAAATAGAAGAAGATTAAGAGTTATGTTTCGTGTAGTTGATTTTGTCACTGAAAAAATGATACTAACGGAAGATGGAAGACTGGAAAAGTTACCTGTTCTGATGTCAGAAAGAATTCTGGCGTGCCGGACATCCCTAACCTCTTCCGAGAGGTCAGGCAGCAGTATCGACTCTTTGGAAGCAATCGATAGCGGTGATGAGCGATTATCTTCACTGAAAGAAATCGAAAATGAGTATCCAGAAAGAGTTTGTGCTATAGTTAAAAAGAGTCCTACCCAAAAACCTAAATTAGGTAGGGATAACAAAAATTTACTAAAAGGGAAATGGAGGAAAGTCATGTTACTTTGTAGATTCTTTGCAAAACACGGCTCTGACCAAAAAAGGCTTCAAATACTTAGAGCTGCTGGCCATATTTTTGACGGAAGGCCTGTCAGATTAACAGAAAGCACTTTGAATCTTATAGAAAAAGCTGTTAGTGCGATGCCCGACATCACAGAGGATGCTTCCTGTCAAACAGCAACAGATCAAACAATTGATGATACAAATCCAAACCAAAGCGAAATAAACATTAAAGGAAATCATGCAGATCATAATCAAAAGTTCACTTTTAATGAAAACCACGAGGAATTGATAAATATACTACCAACTGAGGGCGTATCATCCTTGGATGGCTCAAGCACACACGTTGATTCTTTAGAAATACAAGGTCTTGAAAGCGTAACTATGCAGGACCCATCAATGGAAGGTTTGCGAAATCTTTACAAATCGCCGAAAAACTTGGGGTTAAATTTTATAGCACATTTAGAAACTGAGGAACAGCAGACGGCCATCGCTACAAGGAGGGCTATGCGTTCTCAGCACAGAAAAGATATAACTCGTATCCATGAAACTGATGTGGAGAGCATTAAATCTGATACTTCATCAAATAAACTTAATTCTCAACAAGAATCCGCAGACCGTGGTTCAGAAACTAACAAAGTGAAACAAGCAGAATCTTTGCCTAAAATGAACTCAACAACACCTCCAAATAAGAAAAATGAGAATGAAACAGAAATTTTACGAGATACAAGTACCCTAAGCTTTAAACCAGATGTTATGGCAAGAGATAATGTCTGTGGAGAGCTGCAAACTAAAGAACTCCAAGATTTAACTCGTGCAGAATCCATGTTAGTTTTCAGTGGGGAAAGCGAAGGAGATTCCGAAGCAGGTGAGCGTTTAGATAGGATTGATAATGGCGCACAACTTCACAATACATGCAGAATGAAACTGGGAGATATCGGTCATTTAAATTGCGATGTTTCTATCACTGATCAGATTTCTAGAGATAAACATTCTATAAATTACCAAGATAAAAGCATAAAATCTGAAAGACTGTTGCATCTAGAAGTTCAGAGTTATGCAGGATCCAAAGAAATTTGCCATGATGATAGGTCACCTGAAGTCCCGGTAACGCAAGATGACAGCGTAGTAGCTTTGAAAATGAATACTAGTGATGAAACAAACGAACGGCGTCTCTCTGCAAACGTCACAAAAGACATAGAGTGTTCACAAGATAGGCTACATGAAAACGACATTCAACAGCATAATATGGTAGCAAAAACTTCTGCAAGTGAGCCGATATTAAACATTTCCAAAGAAAATGAGACCGTCATGCAAATGCCATCTAACATATCTGCTGATTGTCCTTCGACTGCCGTAAAATCAATGATAATGAAATTCGAAATTCTACAAAAAGAAACTAGCACAGAAGCACTAACAGAAAGAGTGAACCTGAACAATTCAGTACAAAGACATTTAACGGATCTACAACAAACACGATGTGCTTCTGATTATGCTCAGACCAAGTTATCTGATGTTGAGGAAGAGGACGAAAATGAAAATACACAGGTTATGCTGACAGAGTATGAGCCAGTTTCTAACATAACACCAGATGGTCATCAACAAAATGATATGGAGAATGAACAAATGCATATTTTATTATCGCAAACTGAAGATGTGTCCTCTGATGTAAAACATAAAATGACAGAAAAATGTGATTCCCCTTCTTTAAAGAGAGATAATATGTCAACATCAGAAGCAGAAACTTCAACAACAATATGTAATTCTCAGGAAGAATTAAAACCCCTTTCTTCTAGAGATAATGAACATAACATTCAAGAGGCGAAAATAGTATCCTTAAGTTGTTCATCTGCAGAATACTCACCAGATGGTGTCAATGAAGATATATACGGCATCATTTCAAAAGGAGACACTGAAAGTTCTTTATCAGCTTGTGAAAATATGCTACCTCAGATTAAACCTCAATTATCTTCTGAGTCAGATATTGCCCAACAAGAAACGTACAAGGACTATTACAAAACTCAAGATACCAGCGGGCCACAGGATAAATCTCAGAATACTAGCTTAAGTACTTCATCTGCTGTGCATGTTCCTGAAGAAGAGTCCACAGTAACTCCGAAAGAATCATTTATTGGTGCTTCTAAATCATCTACTACCCAAAATATCCTAAAGGATAACTTAGAATTACTTACATTTCAAAAGCAGTCAACACCTTTGGAATCCCAACTTCTTGAAAGGGAGATTAGCGATTGTTCAAATCCTGACAGTGATATGCTACACAGTAATCAAGAAACTAGTCCAAATTTGACTGAATTACAATTTGTCTCATTAAGTTCCGCAGAAAATGAAAATAAAGATCAAATAAATATTACAAAAAATGCTGATACTTTTCCCCGTAATATGCTTTCAATCAAAGAGCAGTCGACATCTATAAATAACTTCCCTGAAATTTTTCCAGATTGCGAACCAGAGACACTAGGAGCAGAAGGATGTTTGTATGCAGATGTCCAAGATAATCTTAAAGAAAACCTTACAGCAGCAACTAAACCAGAAAGTTCAACATTCAGCTGTTCAGCCCATACTGGTTTTCATAAAGATGCCAAAGTGGAAGAAAGGTCAAAGACGGGTGCCTCAAAACAACCTTTGTATGCAAATAACCCTATATCTCAAGTTAAAACTCCAGAACTAGAAATACCACTAAGTGATGGGCAAACTAAACCATCAGAAAATTCTGAATACATTCAAAACTGCAAGATACGTTCGCCAAATAATGGAGAAAAGGATGCTTTTACTTGCATAAAAACTCACCACTGCAATGAAGAAACCAGTATATTGCCCAATGAAAAAAAGTCTTCCACTTTAAACAGTGACAGTGAATGTGGTAAGAAATTTAAAGAAGATACAAATGAAAAGCGAAAAACCGATGATTTGAAATGTTCTTCACATTCCGATTGTAACGTGAGTTACGATAAATATTTAGAACCGAATATATTACCGATGAAGGACAAATCTTCGGATGAAGATGACGTGTGTTGCAAAAGCTCGGCATCCTCTAACGAACAGGAGTCTTGTTTTCTTATCAATACCCATCATCCTGATACTAACGGTATAAACATGCCTTCTAGTCTTACAGAGTTTGAACCAGATAAAAATGTATGCTCAGAATGTATTACTGTTAATGAAAACATAAATAATGAGCATGGCATTGTTGCTGAACGTTCAATAGACTGTACTACCGAAAAAATATCAAATAAAGAAATAGATCTTGAATCTTTGAATGACATATCTGCTGCAAATATTCAAGAAATGGCAGTAATTGCGGAAGAATCAGATGACACACCTCCAGCGTATGCTACTAATATGCAAGAAAGCGTTAGCACTCTGCAAGAAGAAGGTGAAGCTATAATGCCTGTATATGTTCCTGAAGTAGAGTTGTATTGTCCAATGATAATCACAGAAGATGTTAATTCATCAAAAATGAAACTTGTAGTTGAAGAAAGCGAAATGGTTATACAAGAATCAACTGCTGAAGGTCCCATATTTGCAATCGCTGACAATGTTGATAAAATCGTGGAAGTTTTACAAGAACCTAATGCTGAAGTTTCAACTTACGAATCTGCCACCGTTTCAATGAGTGTAAAATCTAGAGAACAAAGTGAAGATAATTTGCAAAACGTCGAATATTTAGAATGTGCATTTGTTACTGCTATTGAGCAAGGCTCAGTGGATGAGACAGAAATATGCATTGATACGTCATTGTCTACATTAATTGCCAGTGTTGAGGAAACTGCAAAAAATCTACAAGAACTGGATACTAAAACCGTGACAGATTCGAAAGACAGTGCCTTAAATGTGAAGGAAACTTGCACTGCATCTGCAAAAAATTCATCTGCTGGACTTACTGCAGAAAACGAAACAATTCTGAAAGAAGAAACTTCCATGTCCACGTTCATTGGGGATCATGGAGACAGTGAAACAGATGTGGATTATTCATTTTTTACATCCACTGTTACAACTAATGGGAAAGAAACAAATGCTGATTGCTCCGTATCTGTAGGTGCGTCCAGTATTGATGAAAATACATTGATTACCGCTGTTGAGGAGAATATAACTGCAGATGTTGAGAACCCCTTTGTAATTTGTGTTCACGACGGGTTGGAAATCCAGTTTGCTCTGAAAGGAGATACTGGATCATCACTTTCGTGCTCGGCTGTAGTTGAAAGAAATCTAGTGAATGTTAAAGAAGCAAATGACCAAACGTGTGAAAAGGCTGTTTCAGGAATGGACACAGAATCTTTCTTGGCCAACTCCAATATAATTGCAGAAAATGACGTTATGGAACTGAAGAAAATAAATGGGTCTTCCTCATCTGTGTTGGTAACACATCAAAGTACAACTGGTTTGAAAGAAAAAGATATTAACTCACTATTTGCACTCCCTAATACTGTCAAAGATAACCTCGTGTATTTAAAAGAAGCAGATGTTGAACCACCAGAATCCATGCTTGCTGACGGTGTTCAAGAAGGTGAAGCTGTTGAAGAAGGAGAAAATAATAAACCTCTAATATCTACAGTTGCAATTTCTGAGTCAGAATCCGATGTTGTGACATTATTTTCTACAGCCAGCGGCAATAAAGAGTGCTTAAAGGATCAGAGCAAAATATGTGCTAAGTCTATCATACCTACATCAATAACCACAGCAGAAGAAACTACACTAGTCACAGAAAAACCAGTTGTACATATTGTAAAAAGCATAGTGGACATGAAAGAAGTAAGTCTTGAAACTTCGGCACACCTCTCCGCTGTTACTGTTAAAGAGAATGCAATAGTTCCGAAAAAGAAACACGCAGAGTCTTTTCCTAACCACACTGGAGAAAGCGAAGAATTTTTGCAACCTTCACTGACTGCATCTATTAGAAACATTGAAGAAACACCTATCCCTATAAAAGAAACAGATGATACAATTTCAGTTTCCATGTATAATGCTGACGTTGGCGAAAGTGCAGTTCTTAAAAAGTCAACTATTGACCAATCTGGCATCAAAGAAAGCCAAGTAATTTTAGGGAAAACAGATATTAAAACAACAAAATCTTCGCCAATTGCCATATTTGAGATGCAAAGATCAACAATTCAAAATGACACAAATATCCATTCTTCCCTTGTTACATCTTCTATGGATACTAAAGAAGAAACGGCTCTTTTGAAAAATGTAGATATTCAAGCATTAGTAGATAATTTTCCTACAATAGTTGAAAAAAAGACAGTTCTAAATGAAACATGCACCGAATCCCCGGCTGAGAACAGTCCATTGCTTTTAAAAGAGACAGGCATCGAGCCAAAGACAATAATCCACTCCTTAACTGACAACAGTCTTGAGAACAACGGAAAAGAACAAAGAGATAGTGTCCAAAATGGAAGCATCCTTTCTCCTATAGCATCTGTTCACACTAAACATGGAAATGGCGGACCGCCGGATTTATGGTCCACCAAGGAAACTGACAAAAAAATGGATTCTCTTGAATTGTTGTATGGTGGGCAGATGCTTAGTTTAGCCACTTTAAGCTCTCAACGTGCTTTTGAAAATAACGCTGCTTCAGAAGAAATAATAGTATGTAACCCTGACGCCAATTCTTTCGTTTGTTTGTCCGGAGCTAAAAAGGAAGAAACTCAAATTTCAACACAAGAAGCATTGAACTCACATGTAGGCGATTCTTTTTATGACTATGATCCAAAAGTATGTGCAGTAAATCCTGAGGAAAAACTGGCGTATAATCCGTGGACAACCCCTTTAATATGCTCAACTGTTGAACGCAGTCCTACAGACCGACATAAAACTGAAGTAATAGATGACAAATTAGCTTGTAATCCATGGGCAACTACTTCAACAGATCGCTCCGCTGTGCAACAAGGCATGTTCGAAACATCAGACTTTATAAAACCAATATATGACCTACATGAGCCAACCTTGTCTCTGAATGATATAAACGATGCTTTATTAGATGATTGTAGCTCGGAATGTATAGTTCCTGCAGTACGACAAGTCATGTTGATAGCTGCAGCTGAGGATGTCGTGGCTGATAAAACTTTCCAAGAAACAAATGAATCGCTGCCACCTGGTGGAAATTCTTTAAAATGCAACGATGCAGAATCATCGGAATATGAAGCTTATACTCCTATGCCAGAAAGTTTGCAAGAGGATATTAGCGCATCAAGCGATGAACAAACCTCAGAAAACATCCAGACACCTGCAGAAGCATTTCATGAAAGAAAACTCGAAACAATAGATCGACACCAGTGTGAAGTACAGAATATAGAACTCGAAGTGCAGGAATTAGATGGTAGTGCATTATATTCAGACAGGAGTTGTTCCTCATCAGAGGAACCTTTTAAACAGCACAATATTAAAGATTCAGATATATTCAGCTATGAATCACAGGACAAAAGTTCAAATTCTTTGTATAATAATGAATGTAGTGAAAATATTTTCATGAAGGACAAATTTCCTAAAGATGATAACGAAACAGAACACGCAGAAGAAAAACTTTATACTACGAAAACATTGATTGCTACTGCATTTCCAGAAAGCATTGCGTTAAGTTCTGCCCAAGAGAAAAAAGATGGAAAACCAAATATGCTCATTGATATAATCTCTTTTGAAGATAACCCAAAAGAAAACAATAACATTGAAGATGTGCAGATAAACTCAAATAAAAGCAATACAGAACACACCACAGAGGATACCAAAAGGAGATGGCAACAGATAGAATCAAGTGAAACTTGCAACAGTGTTAGTAACAATTTTCAAATGCAAGAAACAGCTCAAACCATAGGAGAGCTAATAAGCAATACAAGGCTACCTCCTGAGGTTGATGCACCAAGCACGAAAGATACTATAACATCAGTCTCGCAAAGTCTACCAGAAAATGTTAGTTTAGAAGATTCTTCAACCGAAAATGAAGTAGTTTGTACTGAAAGCATTGCATCTCAATTCAGTCATGTTAATCCAACATTTTTCAAAGAAGAATCCTCAGTAGCAGATGGCACAGAACTTGAAATGCAAGGGGATGACACATTACTGAACTTACATCAGAGGAACCAAGAACTTAATGCAGTTACTGAAGATTACGAAGATACATTATTTAGTAAGAGAGATGAGTTGATATTTCCCGTATCAGTAAATGCCAATATCTCTGCTAATGTGCAAAGTTTACAAGAAATTGAACGTGAAAAAGATATAGGTGAAGTAGAAAATGAGAGAAGGGACAAAAAGATCAGGAAAGAGGAAATTCTAGCTTTTGAAGATCTGAAAATAATAATCAGTCCTCCCTCTCCAAAACTGAAAACTATTCCCCCACCATCATACGAAGATGTAATTCGTAGTGAGCAAGAATTTTCTTCCGTTAGCCCTCCCTCTCCAAAAACGAAAGCTATTCCTCCGCCATCATATGAAGATGTAGTTCGTAGCCAGCAAGAACTTTCCTCTGCAAACGATGCCTGTGAACCAGAAAATGACCAAGTTATCAACAAATGCAATGGAGGAAAAGGCAATGAGCCAACAGATTTGGAATATTTAACATTTTATAAAGACCAAATCTCTGCTATGGAAACTTTAGAGCAGTTTAGCTCAGAAGTCTTTAAAGAGCGAAAAGAACCACATGACAAGGTAACGAAACCTGAAATACTCACAGATTATGATGATGAAGTTTCTATAGAATTAGCTGCACTAAGTGCTACTAACAAAAGTGATTCAGCAGATATTCAGCTGAAGACTTGTAAGGCCAGAACCGCATCACCAGAGCAAGGCTCCTTCAAGAGTGATGAAAATAGCTTTATATCTCTACAGAATGGGCACGAACACAAAGAGGCATTAGCTTCTAGGGATCTTATCACAAATCAGATGGAGCACAAGCAGTTTAGCCAAATACCTGATGTGAACAAATTGCAGAATGATCTCATGGCAGAAGACCATCTTTTAGATTTAGTCGACTCAAAGGAAATAATTGAACAGGCTCCTGCTTTATCGGAAAAAGTAACAGCCGTGGAACATGAAGTCAAAGTAACAAGTGATATTTGTCAAATAAATAAAATACAATTTGAAACAACAATACATTCTTTGAGACCTGGTTTTGCTAAGGAACCAGCAGAATGCACATCAGATGGTTTTTCTGGTTCTGAATATACATATACGTCCGAGGAAATTATGGCGAGTCAAAAAAATGAGAAACAGGGCGATGAAACCTCTATCAGTGCAGTAAATTCACAGCAGGATGGGGATACATCTTCATATTGTTTCCCTGAAGATGGGTTGCCATTTCCTTCACTGTTAGAAGAAAATAAACTGAATGCAGAAACACATAATATATTTAACTGTGAAAGTTTTAATGTGACTGAAACTAAACATGAGCTCGATGGGCAAGCGATTATCCAACTTTCAGAAAACGGCACAGAGGTAAAAGTTTTGATCCAAAACACCAAATCTGTTGAAAATAACAGCGTATTTGAAGAGAAAGAAAACCAAGTATGTCCTGAAAAAACAAATTTGGAATGGACGGAGTATTCAGGTAATACGCAGAGAGAAAGGTTACACAAGGATGAAATTAATACAACATTACAAACTAACGAGAAACAGGCTTTATTGCCTTCGGAAGAACCAGTAAACGGACAAAATCTTTCGAAATCAACTAAGACTCAACACAAAGAGGAAATTCCCCGTATTAGTACAACAGAGGCTGCACAATACGAACTGCATATAACAGACACTCATCCAGAATCATGCCCTAATATGATGGGTCATGATATCGATGATTGTATGAAAGAAGCATCTCTATCGACTGTTACTCAACCAGCATTAGACTGGAAGAAAGGAATGTCTATGACTTTTAGTGAAAAGCCATTGTATTCAGAGGAAAGCGGTTCTCCTCAAGGAGTGATAGCTGAGACGATTGGGAGTAAAAACTTGCATCACTTCTCTAATGATGGTAAGTTTGATTCTGTAATCGATTTAACTTCAACAGCTAGTCACTGTGGATTTTCAAACAGAGAGGCACTACACAAAGAACATCTAAATAAGACAACAGAATTGGTAAATGATTGGTTGGATACATCTTATCTTGCAAACAGAGGTACTTTCTTAACAGACTCTAATAACTTCAGTAGTTTAAATAACAGTACAGACGAAATTGTTACTTGCTCGGGAGAAGAGACAGATCCTGAAATGCGGAAACGCCATGACACAGAAACTAAAGAAGTAGGACAATTGACCCCTGATGTAACTCACACTACAAGCGAAACAGAAAGTAAATCATCAGAACAGGTTCAGCAAGAGGAACCGTTTCTCGGCGAAACTCTGTTTATTTCTGATGACGGGCATAGTTCATCTGACATATTAGTTAGTGCCTTAGTAGATTCTCCTCTTACGACAGTCATCCTCACATCGCCGCCATCAAGGATTAATGAACCAGCTGCTTATGGAGTTGAAATCTCCATGATTGAAAATGATAACACCAACTCTCACGAATTAAATTTGACACCATCTGAAATGACTGATACGCGTTTGGATGAAACATGCCCAACTTCTCTCTCTGAAGGAAAAGACTTTGCTTTTTCGATTTTGGATACGCATCCTTGCAGCTCTGTTCTTCCCAGTAGTTTCCCCTTATTAGGACCGGAAGATGGCCCAGTTTTAGCTTCAAGTCCGTCTGAGTACAACAGCGAAAATAGCATATGCTTGTTCCCTGATCTTGATGATATTTTAAGCAAAGATTTTACAGCATATATGAGTGGAGATCACAGTGGAGAGCAGTTTCATCTTTGGCCTTCGGATGTTGCATTTGGCTCACCTTCTTCAAATATTGATGAAAATATTGATTTCGATTCAGTTCTAGCTGCTCCGAATTTAGAGGAGGCGTTACGTAAACTTGAGCATGATATTCAAAAACGGAAGGAAGAAAATTTGTCTTCTGGCTTATCTCCTGAAGAAAAATGTGAAAGTGAAATAAATTACGACAAATTTTTAAACGCGGATGTTGATAATGATGAATCATCTTCGTCGCCGTCCATACCATGGAATGGTGAAGAAGATCATAATTTGGCAGACGTAGGCAACATGGGAGATATAAATCTTCAGGATCAAGAACACGGCCCCGCAGAAGATGATAACCTCAGCTATGATATCGGGGATTCTGATTACGTTAGTCTAGATGACATCCAGGGTTCTTTCAAGCAGAGCCCCGATAGTAGAGATACAGATGATGGCAGAAATTTTTCATCACCAAGTGCAAGCAGCAGGAAATTGAAAAACTTTGGCTACACTCAAGAACAGGAAGCTCGTCATATGCAAAGGGAAAGCGATGCAGCTGAAAGAGGACTTATGGGACCGGCAGAAAAGGAAATCTGGGGAATTTCAGATGTTCAAAGTGATGACAAAGATAAATCAAGGGAAGGTGCTGTCAATGTGGAAGAATGTCATGGCACTGTAGAATCTGAACAAGCACACTCTGTAGATGATAACGGGCAAGATAGCGACGATAGTAACAAAGAAGCAGACGATATTGATTGGACTGCAGCCTTGAGCAACTTTAAAAGTTATCCACGAGTTCTTTCTCCAGCGGTAGCTCCCACAATGTCCGCTATAGTGGAAGAAATGGAAGAAGGATGTTGTAATAGTAAAGGAGGAAAATCGCTTGCCCACACAGAAGTTGATACTTCCCATAACACGTTATCACCTTCACACAAAAATTACGAGCAGCCTTCAAGTCCACCGCTGTGTTTTGACGAGAGAGGTTCTGACTGCGATATGAGAAATACCGTGTCAGAAACCACCGTTGGAGTAATGACCTCATTGAAAATGGGCTCACAAAAAGCAAATAAAGATACTAAGCAAAGTGAATGTTTCGATTTTCCTTCAGAAACTGCGACTGAAATCTTGGTTTCCATTAACGATATTCCTGTAGAGTCGGCATGTGGGAATACTGGTATAACTATTAATGAAGAAATGGATTTGACAAGGGCTGTGAGTTTAAATGTAGTAAAGGAGGAGCCACTAGATAGTACTAAAATAGTATCGGCAGAGCAGAAACATCGAAATGTTTGTGTTTCTGAAAGTAAAAATACACACTGCGAGGAAAGCAGACATTCTCCTCCTATTATGGATACTGATCACTCAGAGAAATTGAATGTCATGGGTGCCAATGATCCTGTATTTTTAATAACAGACTCGGAGACAATGCAAGTACAAAAAGAGACAGCTAATAGCCTTCCGTCAGAAATGAACAGCTCAGAACCTTTAAGATTCACTGCAGTAAGCAGCAAGATATGCTCTGTATCAGAGGTTGTAAGTAACAATCTGGTAAATAAAGAAATACAGATAGGGGAAAGTTCACAATGTGACGAGGCAATACCACATAACAATGAACCTAATCGAACTCTCGTCAATGAAGAACTTAAAGATAATTCTATACAGGAAGATGATTGCCTACCTAATCTATATCTGGGCTCCATCAAGAATGAGATGGAAACTAAAACATGTAAAATGGGGACTTCCGAAGAACGAAATGCAACAAGTACGCTCATCACAGACGCGCTGCCGTATACAACAAGCTTTGAAATAGCCGAATGCGCTTACACTGGAGCAACTATTAGTAACGTAAAATCAAGAAGTAAACCTGCAGTCCACAAGGATATTAGTTCCCCAGGAACAGTCATTCAGAACACTTCAAGGGGAGACACAGTACACGAGCATATTCCATGGAATGACAAGGAAACGAGTGGAGAGAGTAAAATTAATGATCAGGAAACTACTGCAGCATATTTAAATAATTCCTTTAATTCTTTTGGTGTGAATGAAAAGACCAAAGAGGAAACAAAGACTCCAGAAAAAACTGTGTGTATTGCGCATCTAGTTTCGTTGGAGAAGGACATTGGGAGTTTTGCCGAAACAGCTGTCTTTCCAACAAAAAGCCTTCCCGATAATGTTAACATTTCGGACTCTAGTAAAAGGCAGGAGCAATTGCTACATGGAGCGAGGTGTGAAACTCCAATCAATTCATTGTCTACGTACGAATATCCAAAATCTGTAGGTACTATCTCAGTAGAGAATGTTGTCAAAGATGTACAAACGGTTCATCAAAACAACGATAATTATTTGGATATGAGTAACAACGCAAAAAATGCAACAGACTTACAAATACCCACGACACAAGCATTATATTCTGTATCACGCGAAGCAAATGACAGCGAGTTACTCAGTCAAGATGATGTTTCCACCGAGAAATTTGCAAACAAAGTTGATGAAATATTCAACGAAATACTAGGACCAGAACTTGTAGATTCGTTTGATAGCACCGAGGACAATCAAATGGTCCATTCAGCAGATTCAACTGTTATTATGCTTACGGATGTGCTGCTGGCAGCTGATGAAGGCGGTACTGGAGATAAAAGTCTTGTTGGTCACTTTGATGCAGACGATAGCCAAAATATAAATGAGACTTCAGAAGAAACTTTTACAGGTGATATGATTGAGCCTGTTGGCTCTAAGCACGAAGCAGCACAGTTTCCTTTACCACCAATAATTACTGTTTCCGAAGTTTGTACTGATGATGGAACTGATGCTTTTGCTTCATCTGCTCTAACTACGGAAAATGTCATGGAGAAAGACTTACTTCAGTTTGGCTTAACTGAACGGCCGTTAGTAATGGCTATGCGTGTAGCTCGCAGAAGGCAATATTGGGATGATATTTTGAGGCTAGCAATCGAACAAAACGATCAACAGAATAGAGATAAACAAATACAACAGTCTAAACAAAAATCAGCCGGATTAACTCAGACAGAGATATACAAAAAGTTGTGCAAGAAAAGTAAATGCGCGGCTCTAAGAACTAGAAAACCAATATCTGTTCGCATACACGGAATAGTTAGCAAATGGAGACTTGCTTTCGAAACGTTGAAATTCTTGGAGGAACCTGGAAGAGAGACTAATAAGCAACAAGACGACAGCAAAGAAAAACAAAACAGTTCTAATATAGTGGAACACTGGAAAAAATACTGGGACGACTTAGTGGAAGAACAAGCACAAATTGCCCGTTACAGGGAAACCAGCAAGGAGGAAATCACGAAGCAATACAAAGCTGGAGAGAAGAGAACGCTACGTGTTACGGGAGTTGTCGCTGTAGGACGTGAACGTTTCGAAAATATTTCTTCGGAAACCTTGGAGAAAAAACACAAAGATGCGATCAGAAAACGTAGACCACGACGATGTGATCGAAATATGAAATCATCTTCACCTTCCCCAGATCGGAGTGCCGAGTCTTATGCAAAAACAAGCATTCAACTAGATTCAAATACCGTCATTATGCCGATTTCTCTCAAAAATGAGGCCAATGATGACCCAATGAATCTCATTTGTAATACAAATGTGAACTTTAATCCCATATTAACTCTAGAACAAGATGACTCCTCGTTTAAACACACAGATGATCCGGCAGTGTCTGAAAATCAAAACGAATCTAGCAATGTGCCATCCATCACAGTCCTAGCACAGTTTGAACAGGAAGAAGCTACGATTGTAGGTTCGCATACCTGCAATATGACCATTTCTCTCGAAAATGTGACCAACGATGACTCAATGAAGTTCATTTGTAATAAAAATATGAACTTTAATCCCACATTAACTCTAGAACAAGATGATTCCTCGCTTAATCACTCAGATGATCCAGCAGTGTCTGAAAAACGAAACGAGTCTAGCAATATGCCATCCATTACAGTCCCAAAACAGTTTGAAAAGGAAGAACCCCCAATCACACATACTGTAGGTGTCTCTAACCACACCGAAAACCTGCATAATGAATCTGAATCGACTTCATTTACTAAATTGGTATCCTCTGAGACTAACAAAGAACAAAAGGAAAACCAAAGTCATGGATCAAAAGAATTTAAAAGTACAATGACATCGACTAACGAGTTTAAAGATGGTGCTACAAGACAGAAACCTCAAAAGGATCCAGAAACAAAAAACCGCTTTCAACAAGCAAAGCACTTTTTTCAGATGCTGGAACAAAATGCTGGCCCTACAAACAATAATTCGACATCTCGCATTCGTCCCGTAGGATACCGAAAAGGCAAAAGGAGTGGTACTGTTGCTCAAGGACCTACGGAAGCCTGGGGAAGCACTCAAAGTCTTAAAGACCCACCTTCAATTCGCCAAAATACAGAAGTTCCTTATACTCGACCAAGCTCGGTTAGCTCTGCGCCTGCGTATGAAACTTGGGGAAGCACTCAAAGTCTAAAAGATCAAAAAACGTTTGAAAGCAACAGTCGCAGCGAAAAAAACTCGAGTCCCTCCTCCAGTAGTGAATCCCTATCCCGGAGCTTCCCACTCAAAAAAATCAGATCTACTGTTGGTGGAAGCGAGCGCTGTGCTAAAGTATACGAAAAATTCCATGTTGAGGACTTATTCAGAGATGTATTTGGAGAGTCTGGGAGAAATTGTGGAAGCCTTAAAGGAATTCCTCACAAACAGGCTGTCCTCGCGTCATTACAGTCTGTCGGTGATAGGTGCCTCTCGCCCTACGACGAGGTGGGAAGTGCTGCGACTTCGGACGATGAACAGGTATTTGACGGGGGCATGGCAACGTCGCCTCTTCCACAGGGATATCAACCGGAATACCCCTATCTGTCTACGACACCTGCTCGGTTGTACAGGCCTAGATCCAGTCTTGTGGGCTCCACACTCATTTCAAGGAAGGAACTTCTCGGTGTGGATAAAAGAAAAAACCAGCTCTGAAAATGTTGTAACTGTGTCTGTAAATGTCTTAATGCGAAATGTTTACGTAATAAAAGTATTTTATTATGAAAAGTTTTGTGAATATGTTATTCAAAACAACGTAACATACCTCACAGCACAAATAATCATTCCTTTTTGTGTATATGTCTATGTGCTTGTGTGTTTCCTTTCATTGTTTCTTTATTCAATTCATTTAAAGCGAAATAGTGCCCCTGGCGGGAAAGTTTTAACCATGTAATTTATATCAGCTATAATACATCTTTTAATAAACGATTGCAATATAACGTACACAGTGGAGCCCTTTCGGCTACATAGTTTTATGTTTAACCAATGAGCGACAGGAGAAACAGGGAGCAATGTAGGATTGTTTGTGAAAACTAGAGATGAACCAACTCCTTTGGAAACAGCATATCAGCAAGTTACAGCACATGACGTAAGAGGGAGAGGTGCAATGCAGAAGCCTGCTGCTCATCGGAACGCTAGGCACAGTTAAGGATCAGTATGGTCAATGCTGAGGCTCTTCACGTTCGCGGTAGCAAATGTTCTATCATTACTCGTAGTGATAACTGGTTTGTGAGCTTAGGTTTCATGGCATTGGTACGTTGGTCTAATGTATAGGGGCATTTAATAAATAATGCAACACTTTATTTTCTCCCTATAACTGAAGTCGAATATATATATATATATATATATATATATATATATATATATATATATGCTGGATTTGAAAATATAATATAGAGGGATTTAACGTTACCATAAAAATATATGTGTAAATTAGCCTTGTCTTCTAAATTAGCAGGTCTTATAATTTAAAATACTCAGTATTCTCAACTGAACATCTTGACTTGTTCCTGTATTTATTATTTATTATATTAGAATATTGTTTAAAGGTGTTTGTCACAATTGCATTTGTGAAAACCGCCACGGGTGGCCGAGGTCGTTAAATCACGGACTCGTGAGCGGGAGGTCTGGGGTTCGAATCCCGCCAGGACCGTCCTCCCTGACTGAGGTTTTTTCCAGGTTTTCCTCAGTCATCACAAATGGCAAATGCCGGGGAGCTACCCTAAACTTAGACCTGGAACGTTTCCTTCCTTAAAAATAAATCCTTTCCCAATATATCATTTCATCTCGAGTATCATCAGGGTCCATCGCCTGAGGTGCCTCTGTAGCAAAAACGGGCGTTAAACACTATTCATTCATTCATTCATTGCATTTGTGAAAGTAACTAATTTGAAAATAATACTTTAGTAAATAAAAACTAAACTAAAATAAATACGCTAAGCATATAGTTAGAAAAAAATGTAAATGAACAGAATCTTTTTTTTTTTAAGTGAGAGATGTGAAATTCATTACTTTTGATTTTTTGACAAAATGAGGTTAACTACAACTAACGACAAACACAAAATACCATAGTTTTTAGTTTATTTCGCAAGTATGTATTTAGAAAATGTAGCATAAGTGATTATTTTGACTGATAAGAAAAGAAAAATGTCATTTGAAATCCTACAATAAACAGCTCATCGACGCCATTCTTCACAGCTTATGTATATTCACATGCACACTGGTGGCGGGATTTCATCATACAAGATAAAAGAAATATGTATAACCTAAGACCAAAAATTGAGCAACAGCCTGAAACCATGACCAATTCTAATGGCTGAGCGGACAAAAGCACGTGTCTAGAGTACTGCATAGGTTCGATTTCTCGTTGTGCTTAAATAATTGTTTGTTATTTTTGTAAGTAAAATAAAACACACAGCAATAATATACATTTACTGACAAAATATATTTGAATTTTAATACATTTGAATTCAAACACAAAAATGTAAGCAAGTCATCATTGTTCTCAAAATAAATGTCACATTAATAACTATTCTAAAGTGAAAAACTACAAATAAAATATAACTCACCTTAACATCTTATGTGTAAACGACCGCTTCTCTTTACCATCATTCTTCGGTTATCAATGATGTTGACATATTCATGCACGCGCGTTGTGTAGATGAAAACAGCCTTGAGCTCTGATTTGTTTGTTAGCAAACATATCAAGTTCCGCTATGGCTGAGCGCGCACACAAAGACGCAGCTACATGGAGATCCCTCTTTACGTTAGTAAACATTGCAGATATGTTCTGTATCTCAAGCTGCAAGATGGCATGAAGTCAGTACTTCTAATCAGCTAAAAAAGCAGATGACAATCTCTTCCAGTAAGTCTCTGCAATAGGAAGTAATTCCCGTTTTCCTGGGTAGAAGCATACAGTTCTGCGTCGTTTGAACTCTATCAGCTGCTAAACAGGAGTATATAAAGACACGATTACAGGTACTTCGCCTAGCTTTTGTAGAAGAAGATGCTAACTATAACTGGAAAAGGGTTATATTTACAGACAAGGTGCTAATTTAGGGACAATCGTCCATCCCTTGGGAAACACGATGCGACATAAGATATGTGTAACTCTGTGTCGTGTTAAGATTACATGTCATGGGACGGTCTGGATGTATTGTGGCGACTTGACGACACGCAAACAGCCACCGATATCAAAATACCTTTAAATGCATTATGATTCCTTTCTGTCAGGATGAGATAACGTAATAAAATCGTTGGGTCCCAACAGGATACTCACGCATGATTACAGGTTTCAAACTTGTCCTTTCAGAAGCAAAATATCACAAAGATTGGTTAGCCTCCTTGCCCTCCAGATTTGAATCCGATTAATAGTATGTGGTCAGAGGTTAAAAAACCGCACAAATTAAATTGGCCTGTACGATAACGATGGACGAAATAGGCTTTATGTGACCAAATACAATAACTTTCCGTCAAAGTTTCATTCGTGTGTCGCCGAAAGAGGGCAGTGTTAGAAACGGCTCCCATATTAAGTAACTTTTTATTTCCATTTTACTTTTTCATTTAATAATATTTATTAATTTTGTATTTATTTTGAAAACAAAAAAGATTATTATACCTTTTGTGTAAGCATAAATGCCATAAAATTCAAATAAGCCTTTGCATTGAAAATCATATTATAATGTGTATACTAAACATTTTAACTTGCAAATAATAAACAAAAATTGCATGCATAGGTAAGATCCAAATTTCACCTGTTCTCATTGTTAAATATCTGTTTTTAAGCGCTCGACTATAAGCGCATCCCTGCGTAGAGACATGCAAGCGTAAATCGAATGCACAGCCGACTTGGACAAATTAACGCTTTAAAAGTTTGCATCCCCACCCCCTTTTTTGTCTTAGTGTGTACATCAATAACAAATTGAGTATATATTATAAAAGAAGTCTTAGTTAAAAACCAAGTCAGCTCGTGTGCTGTTTTACACCTCGGCTAGTAAGCATGTATCAATCGGCAGCGGCCCGTATTCAATTTCGTTTCTTTACACAATCTTATCTTGGCGAAGTTGCTGGATTTGCCGCCCCTCCACAGCTATTTAGGCATTATATCACGTAAACATATTTTGATTGACACAATTAAGTTCGTTCACCGTGATATGTCTAGTTTTGCTGTTAATGTTTTCCTTTGCATTCCGAAATCCCACCTTCTTTCCTTGCTAAATCATGTATTCAAATGTGTGCACAATATCCTAAATTGCAATAATGGAAGGTAGCAATTGATCTGAAATATATTTCGTACATAACGATGAACTGATTCACATTTTAAATAACTTTACGTACTAAAATGTTGCTCTAAGGTAAGTTGTCTCGATCTTCGTGAATGAATGCACTGCCGTGAGTCCGGCAAAAAATAGGCTCAGTTAGTGGAGGTAAAGTACCCTAGCCGCCAGTTGCGTACGCCTTGTAGCCGAGTTATAAGCACTGAGTGAGCGGACAAGATTTATAACTAAATATAAACAAAAGCGTTTTGCTCAAAGATGAGGTTCATCCTTCTAAAAGGATTCTCCCTCACAGTCCATTACACAGATTACTTAAATGCATTGAAACGGGATTTTATTATGTCCCCACAGTTGGTCGATAATTTGAAACGGTTATTTTTGAGTGGTTTTAAATGCAGGGGGATTGATGGGTTTTCAGGGTGAATTTTGGACTGTTTTTAATGACTTGAAAGTCATTAGGGAGGGAAGGAGATTGTTCACTGTATTAATAAGTCCGGCACTGGTTGAACTTTTACTTTATTTTACAACTTGGCAGATTACTTCCTGACTGCTCGTCGCTGACCTCACTACTCACTTAGACTGACTTTAGAATCACCTTAGAATGACTTAGAATCCTTCGACCGCTTTAAAATGACCTAGACTGCCCTCGGCTGAATTTAGAAATGACTTAGGCTGAGTGCTTTCGTATGACTTAGGCTGATTCCTTTCGAATGACTTAGGCTGCCGGGTTCCGTATATCTCTTGAGTGAATCCTCTCGTGTCTCTCGCGTCTCTTGTCTCGTCTGAATGTCTCTGATTTCCGTACCCCAGTTTTCTACCACATCGCCACGCCTTTCGCTAAATTAAATTCCCTCGTATATTATCCTATTTCCATGTTATATGTTCATCATTGGCTTCCTAAAAATATTTGTTTGTATATAAGTTCTCCTTACTCGTTGATTTTTATCCGATGCCCATTGGCTAGAATTATTCTCTCCCCCTGATCCACAATGTCTTTCCACGAATTTGAATTTTGCAAGAACAACCTGTTATAAATTTAGGCACTTTCCTTACATGCTGATTTCTATTGAAATGTCTTTTGCCTTCCTTAGCTTGTAGATTGCTAAATGTTCTCAGAGATAACGCAAGTGTTTATGGGCGGTTTTCATACCTTGTGTACCTGGCTTGCCTATAATAAAACATTTTCGTCTCCGTTCTGACATTCGCATTTTCTCTTAAATTATTGCTACGTCTGACTTTGTTCAAATACTGTCCCGTTACGGCCACATGTTTCTCTTATTGTGAACTCCTAAGTACTCCTTGGGCAGAAGGTTCGTGACCTAACAAAAGATAGTTTACCCTTTCTTCAGCCTTGTCTAAGGAGTGGTCAGTGGTCGAGGCGTCAGGTATACATCTGTCTCTTTCTCACATCTTCTACTACAAAATGTATACAAAACCCTTTTGTAAGATACAATCACCTGTCAAATGACATACACATAAGTACAAGAATTATTTCAATTTCTGTTATACCTATCTCTAAAATATTCCCTTATACATATACATAACAATTACCCTTATCAAATCTAATGCCTTTATAAATATAACTCTTTGGCCTTAAGTTATTAAATTAATAAAGGCAGCCTCATTTACGGCTTCAGCATTTATGATATCAAACTTGGCTCTGGCGGAACATGCAGTTTATGCACAGAAAAGCAGATATTATTCCCAATTTGAAAATCGTCATCTAAAAGATTTTTTTCTGCAGAATTCAGTTGAAAATTGCATAATAATTTATTAACACACTATTTTTTTCCCCCGGCATGTTAGCTTTGCTCGGTAATGCGTATAATTTCCTGAAAAAAAATATTATATTTTGTGCATAGATTCTTACACAACTGTAATGATAATCTCCCGTAAGCTCAATAATGTAAATGAAGTAGGCTCTAGAGCAAATAATTTATTACGTTACATATCCGTCTAAAACATAAGAAACTATTGGCGCTTTTCACATCAGATGGACACTTGACATCAATTGTGATTTGTTGTAATTTCGTCCTGAGAGAAATCCATTACATCATTTGATGATTGCCTGATAAAGATAACAGCTTCTCTTGAGAGACTGCTATTAGAGATTAAAGGTCGCCAAATTCTCATTTCCATTTGGAAATCTAGAATGCCAAAACGAACTGGGTTTTCCGTAGAAGGAATTGCTTTTGCTTCCTTCAAAGAAGTTGCAGAAGAAATGTTGCTTAGTTTGGGTTCATTTGATGATTTCAAATGGCTCAATGCAACAGAACTGCTCTCCATACCAGCTAACGTAGTTTCTCCTGTTTCAAGTTCCTGAGAATTTGATTCAAACATTTCTAGTGTCGCCGACTCACTGGTAAGCTTATTTATTTCTTCAGACGTGTTTGCCTTGGGAAGTGAGCTATGAATCCAACCATCTGATGAAGGAATTGCTTTGGTTTCCTTCAAAGAAGCTGCAGAAGAAATGTTGCTTAGTGTGGGTTCATTTGAGGGGTTCAAATGGTTCATTGAAACAGACATACTCTCCGTACCATCTAGCGTGGTTTCCTCTGTTTCGTGTTCCTCAGAATTTGATTCAAATATTTCTAATGTCGCCGACTCACTGATAAATGTATTTAATTCTTCAGACGCATCTGCCTTGGGAAGTGAGCTATGAATCCAACCATCTGTGGAAGAAATTGCTTTTGTTTCCTTCAAAGAAGTTGCAGAGGAAATGTTGCTTAGATTAGTTTCATTTGACAATTTCAAATGATTCAATAAAACAGAAATGCTCTCCGTACCAGCTAGCGCAGTTTCTCCTGATTCAAATTCCTCAGAATTTGATTCAAACATTTCTAATGTCGCCGACTCACTAGTAAACTTATTTAATTCTTCAGATGCATCTGGCTTGGGAAGTGAGCTATGAATCCAGCCATCTGACTTCCCAGTTGCTGCAACAGTAGGCTTATAAACTTCTGCTTTAACGTTATTGCTTGATTTACTTGCTATAAGAAACCTTTTAGATTTTATGTTTAACTTTCTTAGTGAATTACTCAGAATTTCAGAAAATCTGCTCAAAGTATCTTTCCCAATTAAAGATATATTTGATGAGCCACCACTACTTAACATTGACCTATTGGTAGAGGCGAGTGTCAAATTGGATGCAAGAGATGGATACTTAATTCTGTGAAACTTCTCTTCCAGAATTGACTTACTAGAAGCTGATTGTCGCTTTGTAAGAAGTTCTGTCAGAAATTCATAGTCCATTGGAAGGTGCATGGGGGTTGTTACATTCATCTGAATAGAGGACGTCAATCCGTACTTTGCTGAATGGCCAAGAATATTACCGATTTCACGAACAAATTCTTGACGACAGAGCCCTAGAAAGAAAACATCAATAGGGTTAAATATATTGCAGCATTATGTTATGTTACAATATTGTTAATATATATTTTATTATAACTTTTTTAATTTTTTGAAGCAATGAAAAGAAATAATTTAAAGAATGGAACATGCTCACAGCATTGGTAAAAAATTAACATTTCGTTTTTTAAAAGAAAACAATGGCTGACTCTTATAGGCATTTTCATGCTGATTTAACGCCGGTTTACGACCATTTCCTACCGCCCAGATTTAATGAGTAATAGCATGAATTTCAAAATAGTCCATCAAGCAGAAGCTGCGTAAACTAAGCGAATTCCTAACTGAGTTGAATAACTTTTAATAAAAGTGAATATAAAGTCCACATTAGCCTTATTAATTAATGAAATGAATTAAGTTAAATCGCGTAAGTAGTATAACTAACACTTGAGTCCACCAATCAGACTGCTCTACTTTGCTTACGTGACGTCCTAAGACCCGTAACCCAGCCAATCACAATGCTCCTGCTGGGAAATTCAAATTATCACGTAAGGAGTTAGATTTGGAGAGTTTGGAGTTTTTGCACCAATATTGTGCGTTGCCAGTATGTACGTGAGAGGTTTCCTCTCCTCCCCTCCTTCCCCTCCCCCTGATGATTGATTGGGTCACCATTGTTACTCTGAGGAGTGGCCAAGAAAAGAAAGAGGTAGTTCAAATGTTTTTCCTCGTTTATTAAATGTTGAGTTTAACTCATCACATGTAACATCTTAAAGTCCCCAAAGGCGCTACTATTTGAGGCAAATATTCCTTCACAACTTTTGTTGCTAATATATATTTAGCAAGTAATATATTTGAGATGAAGTTTACTTCTCTGATCCAAGGCTGACTTGGCGTTTTGGCTGTGTATCTTATTCCACCCGTAACCGTCCAGGTATTGTTCCATTAAGTATGAAGGAATCGGCGCTACTCCAAAAATACACTTGCTCATCCCCCAAACAGCCCATTTTTGGTTCTCTGGTATGCTATTGTCACTTAGCTTGAAGGAATCTGTGCTGATGCAAAAATATCCCTCCCACCCCTAACAGCCCATTTTAGGTGCTCTGGTATGGTATTGTTAAGTATGAAGGAATCGGCGCTACTCCAAAAATGTCCCACCCACCCCCTAGTCGGTACTGGTGGTGTAGTGGTGACCATACTCGCCTTCTAAACCCAAGATCGCGGCTTCGATCCCGGCCAGGTCCGATGGGTTTTTAGAGCGTAAAAATCCTAAATATAGCTTCCTTCGGAAGGGAAGTAAAATCTGTCCTGTGTCGTACATTTACGGCACGATAAAAAAACCCTCAAGCCTGAAAAATGAGGCCTCTGAGCAAAAATTGTCCGTCGTTTCACGCCCTGATTTGAATGGGCTGCTGATGACCTGAGATGTTAAAGAGGGTCCGTAAATAAACCAAATCCAAAAAACCCACCCCCTAACAGTCCATTTTAGGTGCTCTGGCATGATATTGTCACGTTAAGTATGAAAGAATTGGCGCTACTCTAAAAATATACCGCTCACCCGCTAACGCACATTTTTGGACCTTTGGTATCGTATTGCCACGTTAAGTATGAAGGAATAGGCGCTTCTCCATACACCGCTCACCCACCTAACAGCCCAGTTTTGATCCTCTGTTTATTTGATTACACGTTAAGCATGAAGGAGATTCGCTTCATCTAAAATATCCTCCCCCCAGCAGCCCAGATATTGTCACGTTAAGTATGAAGGATGCGGGTTTACTGCCAAAAAAGATCCTACCCGCCCCCTAACAGCCCATTTTTGGTTCTCGGACGATCTTTGTAATGTTTAAGAAAGAGTAGTTTTATTTGTTTGTTTTTTTTAGGTAAAAATATATGTTTTTATTTTGCATAGCCAGTTAACACTACATCACATACTTTTTATTCAATAGCACAGTTTAACATGACTTGTTTATTTAACTTTACTAAAATTTTTCCATTTTAAATACAGGCTTCTCATTTATTATTTGACAGTACAATGATTTTATAACATTTACTTGAATTGGTATTTAGCGCGTTACTTGAATTGCCCCTAATTATACAGATCAATAATTTAAGTTGTCAATATAGATATGCATATCCAGAAAGAAAAGATCCATTAGAAGCGGAATATAACACTCACATAACAGTAACCTAATTTCTTAGAGAAATTAAGGAGAATTGATGATCCTATGGAATTTATAGCTCGGTTTGATTTTCAAAAAAAAATTGTGACTTCACAAAATTAGGTAGGTTTATTTTACCGCAAAATTCAAGTGTTCAACGTAAATGATCTGTGCAAATATAAAGATTATAGCTATGCATCACATGAAACAGATAAAAAGGGGGCAATAAAAGTTGACGTTTTAAATGAATTTCATCAAGACAAACTAAAAAGGCAGTGAAAGATAATTTTATTTTCTGCTAATTATAGTGGACAAGAAAAGTTTAATCAGTGTGACACATAGGTAATTTCAAAATTATATGCCCAGAATGAGGATGGTTCTGTGCATGACCCACAAAAAAGGTCAGTAAGAGAATTACAGTGGTCTGCGAAAGTGATTGCAAGGTATATAATATAGAGTAAATTTCCCAAGGCAATACATGCACAAATATATGACCAAGAGCTGAATAATCTGATATAAGATACAAACGACCAAAATGACAATTGATACGAATTAAGCAGGTTCAGGTCAAGAAAGAATGTCGTTTTAACCTACTTCTAAACTAATAATCTCAGTTCAATAGAGTTTTCACTTAATAATTCAATTCATTGTTTTCTTTTCATTGTGGTAATATAGCAAATTAGTTTGAATTTCTTTTTCTCTCTATATAACCTACGGAGAAAATAGTTTTCATTAGTACGCTATTATACATAGTTATTATACATGGTTTGTGGGAGTATGTTGATACAGCCAAGGTTGGTCCAGAAATAGTACTTGGAACTGTAAATCGATTTTATATCAGGAGAATAAGATAGCACCTAGTTATCGAACATATTGGCAAACCGATATGAATGGTCGAGGTCGTTAAGGCACTAAAACACAACTGACACTGGTAGCCAAGGTCCTTAAGGGATAACTTATGAGCGGGAGGTCTGGGGTTCGAATCCCGCCAGCTCCCTGACTGGTTTTTTTTTTCAGTTTTTCCTCAGTCCTCATAAATGGAAAATACCGGGGTAGTACCCTAAACTTAGGGTACTAAGTACCCTGGAACGCTTCCCTCCTTAAAAAAAAAATCTTTTCCAATTTATCATTTCATTTCATGTATCACCCGTGTCCAGCCTGTGGTGCCTCAGAAGTAAAACCGGCGTTAAACACCAATCAAAAAAGGCATTAAACCATGATCGGGAGGTTTGGAGTTCGATTCCCACCGTCCGGATCATCCGGCCAAACTGGGCTTATTTCCAGGTTTTCCTCAGTTCTTATAAATGGCAACTACCGGGAAGACATTCTAAACGTAACCCTGGAACGCGTCCTTCCTTAAAAAAAGTTATTTTCCAATTTATCATCTCACGCATCCTTAGTGTCCACCACCTGTGGTGCCTCAGTATTAAAAACGGGCGTTAAACACTATTAAAAAACATTTTTATGCTTGCATCTCACATGTTTTTTATTATTGGAAACTAAGTAGAGTAAAATTAATTTTAGAAATTCGGTGTAATAAGCACTCATGAAAAAAAAAACAATTAACTTTCATTTAAAATAATAAAATGATCCGTTACCTATGTGTTGCTTTATCCTGTTTATGTATACTTTTGAGTCTATAATAATAATAATAATAATAATAATAATAATAATAATAATAATAATAATAATATAAAACGGACTTATAACTGTGAAAATTGTAGCTATTAATGTTGTTGTATCTTACAAATATTACTACGTTAGCTCAACATACAATATTTGTAGTTGGATTTTTGTCATGTATAATCATTGTGTCTTACGTGTCTCTATGATTTCCTAGAAAAATAAATTAATATTAACAATGCGCATTGCTTTTAGATAGGGGTACTACATCAATGACAAAAGTCAGTACTACAATGTTTTGATGAATTGTAGTAGATGTTCAAACTTTAAAAATGATCTATCTCAAAACATATAGTTACTACTTGGAATTGTCCGTTTCTTTAAAATGATCTAAAGGATACGATGCCATTCATACTTAAACCGGGCCTTAGTTCTCTGGGCTAGTAAAGAGTGGCGAAAGGGGCGGAACCAGAGTGATAGTTAGATGGGGATGTGTGCAGGGAAGTTATTCAACTCATACATCCGCATTGATCGTTTCATCGCCAGTAGCTCTATGTCTGAGCAAGAGTTTGCATCATCCGTTACACAGCGGATCATCATTCGTTTTCTAACAAACAAAAAAAAAAAAGCAGTCAAACAGACCGAGATTTTTTCCAGACTTCGGGCACAGATAGGAGAACCTACGCTTTCATAAATCCAAGTGCTTGACTGGCACAAGAAGTTCCTCAGGGTTGTAATGTGGGGGTAAGGTACTCAAGTCGTTCACGGACAAGCGTCACTCAGTACAACATACAGGCCATTTGTGACCTCGTGGAAGCTAATCGATATCAAAGTATGCTCGAAAGTGCTTCAGATGTGAGCGTAAACTGTGGAAGTCTACATACCATTCTTTCTGAAGAACTAGGTTTCGGAAAGTGCCGGCGAGTTGGGTTCCACGTCTTGTCACTAATGAATAGATACATGTTCGAAAGGACATCAATCAGAGGTTTCTGTATTGGCTTGAGGAAAAAGTTGAACAGTTTTTTTTTATCCAAATTGTGACCTGGGATGAGACGTGGGTTCGCCACTACGCCCCCGAAAACAAAATAACGAGTATGGAATAGAAAAGTAGAGGAGAGGATGCTCCGGTCAAGGTTAAAACTCGCCTGTCAGCCGGAAAAGTTCTTGCGACCACGTTTTGGGACTCCAAGGACGTGTTGATCGTCGATTTCCTTCACGAACGAAGGACTGTGAATGCGATGTATTGCTGTAAACTGTTAGACAACGTGAGAAGCACTTGTCAAGACGCCGGACCCATTTGTGATATCCTGCTTCTGAATGACAACGCGAAGCACATACAGAAGCCATAAGCTGGAATCAGTTGGAAAATTCACTGTACGCCCCTAGAACACCATTCTTACCTGGTAATTACCGCAAGTTTGAAGGCAGGTCCTAGTGGTCTAGTGGTAACCATCCTTACCTCGTAGACCCAAGATCGCGAGTTTAATCGTGGCCAGAGTCAATGCACTTTTCCGGTTGTAAAAAACTTAAATATGACTTCCTTCGAAAGGGAAGTAAAACCGTGGGTCCCGTGGTGTAGATTTACGGCAGGTAAAGGAATCGCAAGCCTTTCCTCTGAACAAAATTTATCGACCGTTTCACACCCTGAATTGAATGGGACGCTGATGACGCTAAAGAGCGCCTGTAAATAAGCAAAATAATAAAATCATTTTCGGATCACTGAAGGTGACATTAGGAGAGAAAAGATTCAGGACAATGCAGAGGTTAGCATTTTATGCGTAATTGACTGTTGTCGCGCCCATCTTTTTCTTATTTCTTGTTTAAAAAAATATGTAATTTGTTCACAATAAATTTGGTAAGAAAAAATAAAAGTTTAAACTCATATTTATATTTGTATGACCGTCGTATAATAAGAATAATATGGAAACGTTTTATACGACTATAATATGGGATAAAAAGGATATGTATGCTTTCAAGAACCAGCAGAAAACATATGGGTAACATTATTTTTTCGCTGGGTAATATGTAGATATCTATGATATTATTAGTTCCATTCGAGGAGAAAAGATAAATTAATATGAACGTTTCGAGCTGTAGTTGCTAACTTTCATCACTTTCAGCACAAATTTCTTAATGCAGTAGCTTTAGAAGTGATAAAACGACAGTAAGTGTTACAATGAGCAGAGTTTCAGGAGACTGTAAACCCTAGCTATGATTATTATCATTAATTACAGATAAATGCGATAAGTAATGTAAGCTATTACCTGTATCTGTGGAATCCTGCTGAATCCCATCGGAACTATCCGTAACTACCAGATCTGAAGGTAAGAGCTGCGATGTAATCGCTTTACAATGGTTACTGTAATCTAACATGGCTTGGACAACGTCTCCCTCTGGTACATGTGACTTTGCTGCAAGATCATCGAGTTTCCATAGCGAGTTGAGCGTGTGAAAGATGTTATTCCAACGGATCATGCTCCTTAAGTAATGCAAAACAACAAGCAGTTTATCCTCGTTTGATATGCCTTCAGCAAGCTCAGGTGGCATTTCCAGAGTATTGAAGTCGCTAAGTTCATAGTATCCAGATATCAGAAAGGGGGCGTTTCCAGAATTATGTATAACAGTAACCCTGTAATCGGACGTCAGAGAACAATTTAGTGTATCCATTACCTTTATACCAAAAGGAAGCAATACGATTGAGTGTAACTGTACCAGAGTTGGTTCAACAACGCTCTGGAATATTTCGTAAAAATGCTCGGCCTTTATAAGCAATTGCGTTGACGTTTCTGGTTCCAATTCTCTATTGATTTCTTTGTTGCGCACCATTTTTATCACGTTGTAAAGCTCGTCCAACATATATCCTCCAGCATATATATTGGCATAGGGCGTGTTTTGAAAGCAGCGCAAATAGATAGTGGAAAACATCCGAGCCTCCCCAAGTAAAATCTGAAACAAAAGAGAAGCGTTACCGAAGAGATAGAGATAGTTAATACTGGTTGAGCGGATTATCTATGAAACGTGAGCATGGCATAAATCCAAATTGACCTTTCGACGTTTGACCGTCATTTCACGTGCAGGAGTGCCTATAAAAATCTAAAGGTATATACGGTTCGGTGAAGTATGAAGACTCTTACGAGAGTGAACAATAACAACACGTATTAACAATCTGCTAGAAAAGTTAAAATAGGCCTGTTTATTCCTTACCTAAACAACTCTTAATTTACGATTATGTGTTTGTACAGAATTCACTCACCATTCAGGAGATTGTTTGGAAAAATATTCAGATGTTTGATATATACCTCTTAATATGATTCGTAACCCGGTTAAAAACTATGAAACGGGAAATATTAAAGACAAAAAGAGAAGAAGTTGGCATACATTACACACAAAAGAAGTTCTGGATGACATTGCATACCGCCTGAAGAAGTTCCCTAAAAGCCTTTTCGCCATATTTCCCTGCAAACGGATATTCCTATATAATGCGTTGCACGAGTGGCTAAAAAGTTATTCAATTTAAAATACTATAAAATTACGATGATGCACAAATCTGTAGCCAAATGTTGTGAACTGACAGTGTCTGGCAGAAAAGATTATTCTAAGCTCATTCTGCTTTCCAACAAATTTGATTCCACTCAGGTGGATATCTTAATTCGCGAAAAATTGTCAAGTCATCCACGTATAACCGTATGTGTTAGAGACAGTACAGAGGAACAGTAGTGCGATCTACAATGACTTATGAGGCTGACATTTGCTGTTGGGAACGAACAGAGAAATTGGATCGGGTGAGAACCAGTTTTGGGACAGGTATTTTAAGAGTGGGGAGGAGTACAACAAATTGCGGAATCCTTAGGGAATTTGATATCTACAGCGAAATAGTAGAATGCAGGATCCGAGCAGTGAAGTACTGGCTACGAATTATTCACGAACATCAGACACTAATTAGAGCGATTTGCTACCAGGAACAGCTCAGAATGGGGGGAAATAAGACCTGGATTTTAAAATTAAGGAGGAGTCTGGAAAATATGGAATGGGTACCATTTGAATCGCAGAACATGACAATAGTAGGAGGGTTTGTAGGAAAATAAAGAAACGCTTGAGGGACATTAATAGGCAGCTGACTTTCGGAGTGTGCAGAACGCTTTTCTGGAGGTACAATCGGATTCGAAAATGTAGAAAGAGAAATCTACCGGCTCTATTATTTAACAAGGGGAGGGTGCAGTAATAGTGCTGGACTTTGCTGGCAGATAGGAAGGAGGAGGAGGGAATAGGTAAATTTTTAAATAAAGTGAGACAATTCAAATCGGAAGAAACGGACAACCGGGAAGGGAGACAGAGGAACATTAGTCACAATAGTTTTGAAATTATTTATACATATATATGAGAGAGTGTAAGTTATTTACTTTTGTATTGTTTTTTTTCCGCTTATTTTATTTATTATGTACTACACCTTCTGCTGCTTCTGCTACTACTACTACTACTACTACTACTACTACTACTACTACTACTACTACTACTACTACTACTACTAATTCGTCAATCTGTATATACCGGAGCCTCATAAAATCCAATCTTCACCATGAGAACCCTTTTACGATATAAAATAGGTATAGGTGCACAGTTAGGGGTAACAGAATAAAAACTGTTTTTTAAACCAACAAATAATAGTAATAAATATATGCAATTCATTTTGCAAGATTTTACAGCAATTTTTTGTCTTTTTCAGCAGCACTCTGAGGCTGTATACACTATAACCAATGTTTCTGCGGACAAATCACGAAGTGTTAGACGACACAGTTATCAGTAAAAAAATATGCCCCGCTTGAAACACCAATCTAAACCATGTCGTTATTACACATTGGAACATAGAATGATATAGTTAAAGAGTGCAGGACAAATTTGTACACCTTAGACAAACTGAAGAGTTAGCTGGACAGGGAATTAATTAAATTTCTGAGAGATATATATAAGAAGAAGAAAATGTAAAATGAGTAACTTCCTAAACAGATGAAAATGAAGAGTGAGACTTGAAAATTTCGGGACACAGCCGGGATTCAAACCATAGATCATCAATTCATCAGCCTTTCGTGCTTACGCCCTAAAAAACTGAGTATCCTGCTCTCATCTGATTCACGAGTACTTAAGACCCAGGCATCTATAGTTTAGCCACCAACTATTTGGGTTAATTTTATACGGGAATTGTACTTTCGCCCTAGGCATGAGTAGCACATATAGTTAGTGGAAATAAAGAATCAGACTTTAAAAATTCGGGACACCTTGGCGAGGTCCCCAGGATATTTAGAATTAGATGAGAGAGGTTCATGGCTCCGTGCTTGGAGGAGGACACGGTAGCTCAATTGGTTAAAGCGTAAGTAATTGATGTTTCCAGTCTGATTCTTCATTTCCAACACATGGCTAATGTGAAAGAACAAGTTCCACATATTCCTAAGCCGATGCCAGATATGTGTGAAAAATGAAGACAAGCAATTTCAGTATCTCCTTGTGTGGCATGGTTGAGGATATAACTTTTTTAAGTTCAAGTAAATAGCTCGTATTTCATTAGACAGCTATTGTAGTCATAAGTTAAACGGTGAACTGTTGTTTCCAGCACCCATAAACTGCCCGACGCACACACGTTTCATAGATAATCCGTTTACTCAGTGTGTAAATATGCACTGTGCCATTTAAAAAGTTGCAGCGAATTATTTTCATGTATGAAAGGTACTATTTTAAAACTATGTTCAATGTGCCAGTAGATATCTTACATTAAAATTCTGAGTTTGCCTATCTTTGATCTAACCTATTAATTTTTTTCCCATTAAAATTCGTTCAAATCTTCCTCATAAGTTATTGAAAAGCAATCTTTGTGCCAAGAATGGATATTAACCATTTTCTTTTGGACGACTTTACCAGCAGGAAGAACAACAGTGAAAACTGTAAATTGTGACGTTAAATTTGCTACCAGCTGTTATTCGGTTTTGTAGACCATCTTTGCATTATTTTCTATAAACTAAAGTTTAAAAAACACCATGTAGAATCAATTTACTACTTCATACAATACGCAAAGTTTCATAGAACATACAAAACAGGTGTGCAACTTGTATCACAAGTAATATCAAGTCACGGCCTAGGATTGCCAATAAATTCACGAACATAGTGAGTTTATCTGGAAAGCTCAGACCCTCGAGTGATATTTATTAGGACTATTTCACGAGTAAAATAAGAATTTAAGTATAATTCATTTAAACATTATTGTATATTTGAACTTAACCTTTTCAAGCCATCTTGCGACAGAAGAATGCCGGTTGTCGCTAATGCCAATAGAGAAGAGCAAAATACGGGTTTAGGACTATTTAATGAATAGAACAAGAATAAAAGTTATTACATATTTGAAATTTGCGCACAGAACATTAACACTCGTATAAAACGTAATACTTATGAAAATATATTCAATTCAGAAACTGTGAGACTGAAATGGACAAATTTCGAATATTACAATCGCTACCGTTCGAATATCTAATACCAAATGAGAGAAAAAAAAAAATAACATACAGTGTCTCTATTTTTCTTTGTATCCTTTAGTTTGGAATTCCTAATGATAAGACCAATTTCACATTTGGCGCATCATCAAAACGTTTTGAAAAATCCTCCATTTTCCGTTTCAATTGTCGATTGTCCATGCTTTTGTTCCTGTTCCCCACCGCCTCTAGCAAAAGTGGTCAGTGATGCTGTTCAGGAATTATATAGTGGAGGTATAGAGTTGATTACACTGACCACAAGACAAATGCAATCGAGCGATAAAACGGATTTTATAATTTTTTTCAATAATTTCACTCTGTAATCGAGCTGTGATTGGTCGAAATCCAAAATTTTGTTTCGTTTCATTGGTCGATTGGTCACATGAGTGGAATAGTCATAATAAAATGATTGTTTCAAAGATAAATTTGTGGTAAACTTCGTGAAATTTAATTCAATTTCAATAAGTAACTAATATAAGTAAACTCCCGAAAAAACCGTCCCTATAATTTTTATATAACATTATCATTTAAGAGACCCATACATTATTAAAAGATGTAGTAATAAACTTAAAACTTTTTTTAAGAATCAATTGCAGGTTAAAAAGAGACACATAATTGCAAAAATAACATTAAAAAATAGCATTTCATAACTGTGTAAAAATACAATGACTTTGTAAATTAAAGAAGACAACTTCTTGCTAATGGTATCTAAATTAAATAATTTATTTTACTCCACAGTGAAATTAGTTACCTTGTTATTTAAAAACAGCAGCAACTACCCGTTTAGTTCTGCTTTTGACATTTGAAAATTCACAAACTAATATAATCACACTTTTTTTTTTACTCTAAATTTGAAATAGCTGAACTTTTGCACAGGCATATTACCAGTAGCACTGTTTGCAGAAAAGCGTTGTGGCGATATTCTTCCAAGGATAAATTATTACTCGTTGCACTCATTTGCAATTCGTTTATTTGCTTCAGAATTTGAGGCACTAAGCTCCTTACAGCTGAATACTGAAGCGATATTCCTGCCAGACGAAACGCTCTGCAAAGTGTTCCCAGTCTGCATATCTCAGAGTAGCTTAAATGCGACATAATGACCTCCAAAACTACCTGAAAAACCAAATTGATGTTCATTTTAAAATGGTTAATAAAAAGTTTTAATATCGTTATTTTTAAATACGAGAGAAAGTCAATAAACAACAGAAATTTAATCCTAAAGAGTATGGAAATGTATTCAAAATGAATAATCGGAATTCAAAATGACTTTTTAGCAATACGCCAGATAGGAATCGGTTGTGAAGATCAAATAGCATGAGCATGGGGGGACTGGACGATTGAGAAAAATACATAAAATCATAAAATATAACTACTACACTGTCGAAACACATAGTGGAAAAGCAACGAAGTGTTTATTTGTTATGTGTGCTGAAAGGAAGTGTAACCTTTAGAGGTCTACAGCAGATTGAAGGTTTTGTGAAAAGGCAGTTGACTGAATGAGGGGGAAGTATATTAATGGGTGGAAAAATGTCAGTGATGAACTCCAAAGTGGGAGATCAGTTTGTTTTGCAACTTGAGAGAGTATATCAGCAGATCCATGACTACAGGTGAGTTGCTTTTTGGTGAATTTTGTATAGCTCAACATCAATCTGGGCTCTTTGTACAGGAAAATGCGTGGCAGAAGCACATTTGTGGGAACAGGAGTTTATCGGTGTCAAGCAAAGAGAGAGAACTGGTTAAATGCCGCAACAAAATGTTTTCTCCTGAGAGCATTAAGCAAACTTGTGGACTTATGGACTTGTGGACTTATTATAGGGATAACTATATATAAACTTTAAATAGTTACTTTAAAACATTATTATAAAATTTTCGTTATTAAATTATTTTACTTATTTATTAAAGTGATTGTAAATATTAAATTATACTGTGCTTATATTATTATGGTATGGTTTTATTTTTCTAGCCTCTCTATTAATAAAATAATATCTCCACTTCTCCCTTTTGTCACTAAAATGAAAATTGCTATTTTGAATGGAATTCGTAATTCGGATTTTTTTTTTTTTTTTAATGGAGAGACTTTCTATAGCAGTATTAATATATACAACTCATTTTAAACAAAGGAGTCGCACATTTTGATCATATACACCCAACAATTAAAGAGATATATTTAAACTGAATATACACCTTTAAAAAAAATGATCCGACTCTTAGAGCCTGAAAATGCGTAAGTTCACTTGAGCTCAGCGCCTGTTCGCATATGAAAAATGCAAACGGTCCAGCACGTAAGAGCTGCATTATACTTGTTCAAAAGCTGGAATGTCTAAACGCAAATAAAACCTTAAAATGAGAGTGTAATGCCTGTTATTAGCGAATTCTGAAGGCGTTTTGCTATTGAGGTAGTACCCTTGAAAGGATTTTTGAAAATTTTCTTCAAATCGATCCTATTTAGTAGGCACCAAAAATGACGACGAAAAAGAATGTATACGTGTATACGTATGTGTCTGTTAACGCTCTAGAGGCCACAACTTTTGTTTTTCTCAACAAACTTGGCATATAACGACCAATTAACAAATTATTCATCGAGTTCAAAAAGCAGAAAAATTGGACCATTAGGAGTGGGTATTAATCTATATAATTTATCTACACTGTTGAAAATAATTAGAAGTACAAAAGTTTGAATATATATTGCCGCGTAGTTAGGTTTAGGGTGGTAAATATTCTTTTACAGAAAGTTTAAACCTTTACCTAACAGCAGTGAATGTTTACTTCTCGTTTCACACAAGGAATGCTGTAAAGCAAAATTAAAGACAATGTTGTAAACTAAAGTGGAAACGTCTTCGTTTAATTTTAATTTTGCACATAAAGGAACACTTCAGTATCTGATATGGCGCCCATGTGGCTGAATTACTGCCTCACATCTTCGAGGAAAACTTCTGGCCAGTCTACACACCTCCTTGTAGGATATTCCCCCCTTCTTTGATAAGGGCATCTGCAAGCTGTTGAAGAGCCTGAGGGGATGTAGGATTTTTGGACTTGTTTTTCCAGCTTGCAGCCGTAATCTTTATTAGGTTAATAAATTGATTGTAGTGACAATTATATAGATTTAGAATTGAGGATGCAGAGTTATCTTTATTAAAATATTGAGTTGATATAGATATTTACTATGTATATAATTTAATGATTTAGAGATATGTTTACTAGAATTGATATGATTTGAGACATGTACATGTATGTATGTAATTTTGGCAGGTAATTGTAACTTGCAAGAGGCATTGTATTCATTCAATGTTGAATTAGCCACCTGTAGGTAAACCTGTAAGAAAGAGACGGAGAGAACTATTGTATATGTGTACCCAAATGACGGCTTCTCGAAATATCCTTTCTAACCAAAGGCAGAAATATACAAAATAGGGAAGACTTCTTTGTCAAGTCACGAGTTTTTCTCTCCATGTGAATATTTCGGAATGAAATTCGCCGACAGAGGACACAAAAGTTTATATGGTCAATGGCTGTAACGGAACTGTAGAACAAAACTAAGGAGCACACTTTGAAAGATATAGAAATGCTTCTTAAATGAAATTAAACTGCCAGAACGGAGACGAAGTGTTTAATTACAGGCAGGCTGGGATCAAAAGAGTTATGTCGCCTATTCATGAGAATGAGTGCGAAAGCAAATGGGAAATGTGCATGCGTTATCTATGAGAACATTTGACGATCTAAAAATTACTAAGGGAGGAAAGAGACATTACTTTAGAAGACCAGTATATAAGGGAAATGCCGAAATTTATGACAGACTGTTTCTGGGAAAAGTGAATGCCAGAAGGAGGAAAGTAATTTTAGCCAATGGCCATTGCATAAAAATAAGAGTATGAGGAGAACTTGGCTATATAACAAATATTTTAAGATAGCCAATGGTGAACTTATAAGTCGGGAATAAGATAATAAACGAGGGAATTTAATTTAGCGAGGGGCGTGGCGATAATATAGAAAAACGGGATGTCAGAGGGACGAAGGCAGTAGTGAAAGGACTAAAAGATTAGTGAAAGCAGTAAAATATTAGAGAAAGGAGTAAAAGGTTAGCGAGCAGAGTTCAGGAACGAACAGAGTTAGTGTGGGCCAGTCAGAGTATAGAAACAATTTACGTCAGAGTAAGAGATTAAAGTAGGAAACATTATATCAGTACAACAAAGTAATGGGAATTTTTAGGCAGCAGCAAGCAGTCAGGTATTAATAGCTGGTGTCTTAAAATTGAATAAACTGTTAGCGAAGGAACCAATCTCGTGTATTTTTTGTGATGCATTTTCTGTTCCCGTGGATCAAAATTGATCCACAAAACACTCCAGTGAATCTTGAGATTCGTCTTAATGGAATTGGAGCAGTCGACTGAGCCAGGAGCAAGTGGAACAACGAAACATCTACCAGAAGTCAACAATAGAACCGCACCGCCCATACACACCTACCCGAAAACCGCTCTAAACAACTCAATCAGCTTGGGTCAATGATACTACACCCACATATATGATCATCCCCTTTATCAAAACCGCTTCAAGTTTGTCCCATAAATGCTCAATGGATTTAAGGTCAGAACTCCTAGCAGGTCGTCCATTGTTTGAATTTGGAGTTCCTTTAGGATGGCCGTGGTGAATTTTGCTGTATGCGCTCCAGCATTGTCTTGCTGCAAAATAAACCGGGGTGTCATTTCAATTGCATGGGCATAACTTGCTTTAGTACCATTTCAGCAATGTACCTGGTAGCATTAAGTCGGTTTCTGGGCAGTATAAGGTCTCTTCAGCCATCAATAATGATGTCACCCCATACCATAACTGATCCACCACCAAATCTGTCCTTTTCCTGGACTGCTGTTTCTGTAAAACGTTCACAAGACGACGATACACAAGCAGACGTCCATCATGCAACGCGAAAGCCGGATGTGTCTGCAACAACATATTGTGCCAATGACGAAGCTGCCAGTTTCTGTGTTCCTGAGCAAATCTCAGTCAGGATCTCATGTGAGCATGTGTTAACCTCGGGACTTCACGATGTCCTCGTGACCTTAAATCTGCTTCTCTAAATTTGGTTCTTATTGGTTTGTCACTGACATTTCAGTTGCCGACCTCATATCATTGTTGTGGTCCTGAGCAGTAGCTCTGCGTCACCGAAGAGCACAATTGACTACATATAGTTCTTCTCTGCCTGGTGTTTTACGTTTTCGACCCTGGCCTGGTTTCTAGAGTACGTACCTGTTTCAGTGAAACGCTTCCATGCTCTACCCACGTTAAGTTCAGCAGCTATTGCACGAATAGCCCAACCTTATGCAGCAATGTGACCGCTCAAACAGTTTCTGCCTCAGTGAGGTGTCTAATGTTGACTATGTAAATGTAAACAAAGAGTAGAGGCACTAGGTGTCAGTTCCAAACAACACTAATCATTGAAAACCACATTAGTTTTCAACATTGTCTGTAATTTCGGCTTGCAGCATCCTTCTATGAAACGAGAGATAAACAACATTACACTGCTGTTAAATAAAGGTTTAAACTTTCTGTAAAAAATATTTACATTCCTAAACACAACTACGGCAGCAATACATATGTTCAAACTTTTGTCCCTCTATTGTTTTGAGCAGTGTATTTATGACTGTTAAAGCGGTAGAGACCGCTATTTATATTTTTTTTCAACAAAACTCGGCATATAATGATAAATTAACACATTTAATCGAATTCGTTAATCAATGAAATTATACTATTGGGGATGAGGGTTAACCTAAAGCAAAATTTTAAAAATCGCTCTAAAGGCCGCAATTCTTTCCACCCCTTAACGAAACTTTATATGTGCCATTTAAATAAAATAAGGATAACAATTTCAGAAAATCAGGTAAATTGGACTATTAGGACGGGGTATACTCAAAAACCGAAATTAAATAATGGGGTTTAACCTAAAGCGAAAATATAAAGTCACTCTAGTGGCCACCATTTTTTCCCTCAACGAAACTCTGCATATACTATTGAAATAAAATAATAAAAATAGTTTCAAAAATCAGTAAAGTCAGACTATTAGGAGTGGAATTATCTGAAACCCAACATTTAAAAATCACTTTTAGCGGCACCAATATTCGCTTTTTCGTAACGAAACTCTCGGTATATACCAATGAAATAACATTTAAAATAAATATATTCTGAAAATCAGAGAAATCGGGCCATAAAGAGTGAGGATATACCCGAAAACCGAAATTTAAAAAGTGATCTAGCGGCACTATTTCTTTACTCTAGCGCACTGTAATACCTTTCACAAGTTCGATTTGTTGAGGAATTCGCTTAGTTTACACAACTCCAGTGTGATGGATTTTTAATATAAATATCCAGTACACTCATAATTTTAAATAAAAATTATACAAATGAAACAAAAGCTTTGTCAAGTCACTAAAAGCACCAAGCTGCCCTTGTTAATCGCCCGGCTAATTGGCAGTAGAATGATAGATAAGTTTTGATTGGCATAAGTATGTGTGTGAGAGAGAAAGAGAGAGAGAGACGCTCTACATTCCTGTAAATGTAATGAATGAAAACAAATTCGCCCTACTTTGAATCCAGCTGTGCCGAGTGAAACCGACATTACCTTCAATTAGACTTAACTCTGGAAACGGGTAACATTTTTTGTCCTCAGGGATATGCTAGCAACGAAGTCAGAAAAGGGAGGCGGAAGGGGTGAAAGAGGGCTAACTCAGAGCATGTTCAAAGCTACCGCTTTCTCAGACGCAGCGATGAGAGTGGGTTAAATTCATAAGCATTTCTCTTGTAATGACTTCAAGTTATTAATACTTTATATTGTAAATTTATGACTAGAAAGAGTTAAATTATTATGCTAGACCAAATGCGACGCCTGTGGCCCCTGGCACCTTAATAGAGTAGTGTTGATATCATTCTAGATTACTTAGCTTAAGACTTAAATTTATAGTAGAGAGTCTCCATTTATGAAAGTGAGAACAAACATTATTTTTACAGGAACAGAATTACTGAAAGGTGTACTAGTTATTTTTGCCATAATAGAGCTAATATAGAATAAAGATGTCGATATCTGAACTCCGAGAACTATCTGATCCCAAACTCAGAATATTATTTTCGGTGTATTGTTAATTTTATCCAGGAAAACCTTACATAAAAGCTGTGCAAGGCTATCATAACCTGAGATAATGCAAATCACAAACCGTTAGTTATTTGTGCTATGCTCATACCTGTGGCAATAACTGAATGGAAATGGGGTAAGCTGTAAATGATGAGTTTCTTTGCTCCACAATAGTCTCTTTATCGTTTTCGACGTTCATGTTGGATGTGTATTTTTCTGTCCGTGCCTTGTTCTAATCTTTCGGTCGATTAATAAAGCGGAAGTCTTCTGTAATTATACGCTCAGTTGCGTAGCAACGATTTTCAGATAGTACTTGTATCCGGAGTGCAAACTGATTACTCTTCGAGCAGTTCATTTACTATGTACTTATTTCTGATGACTTTTCTATTTGCATCTACAATCAAAATTCTAAGCAGTTTGAATTCAATTAATTCCATTTCCACGGGTGGTAGAGCTTCCTATTGACAAATGTCCGCTATTTGCATTTCTTCTTAAGGCTTCCCAAACATCGTACAATTCTTTCTTTTTAAATGCAAATACGAGATAAGATTTAAACATACTTATGTCACGGATTTCATACTTCGTTAGAATATTATACTTGCTTTCTATTGCTATTATTCGTTTTCTTTTAACGATTAATCAAATTATCCAGAACCAACGTGCTCTATCTAACAGCTTTCATGAAAAAATAAAGAATAGGATTCATACACCTCCGTTTACAAAAAAACTAAAAGCCTCACAAATAAAGAGTTGCTCGCACCACTTTTAGGCACGTGGCAGACTGACGAAAGCCTTGAAACCTAATTTTAAACACTGTCTCCTTCGAAATAGATTCCTTGGGCACCAATGCAATGATCTCAGCATTTCTGCCACGTTTGGAATGTGGTTTCAAAGTCATTGTTTGTAAATGAGTATAGAACCTTGTACGAAATCGCGCTGTATATCGTCAATAGTATTGAAACGGTGACCTTTGCCAGCATTGACCCAAAGGACGCAAAAAAGTCAGTAATGTTATCCTACGATCCTCTTGAACAATTTTTCGAACTTTATGAACATTTTCGGGGTGATGTTAGTCGTCTTCCAGGAACGTTCTTCCACTTTTGAAGCGCCCATGCCACTCGAAACATTGCATCATCGCCATATGCTTGCTGAAGCACATTTAATATCTCTGTGGCTCATTTCCCAAGTTAAATGCACAATTTCACGTTAGCTCTTTGTTCCAATTTACCGTCTACGATGAAATTGCAGGCTATTGCATGCACATGATGGCGAAAATACCGATAACTAATACAGAGATGTTGCTTGGCACAGTGCTAGTTCAAGGTTACAGCTCTAGCGCTGCGCGCGCAACCCTGTACTGTCATCAGTTGGTAAGCTACATAAGTTCGGGAACTGTTTGATATGCCTCATGCGTAGAAAAACTTTGCCGACTTTACATTGGATCCTTCATACCAATGCCTCTTTAGTTCAGAGAGGATGATAATTATTACATATTATATCAGGCAAGAAGCAATGTTGATGTACAGGCGCCACCGGTAGCGGCAGGCTTAGTAGCCGAGTCGCGAAACACCACTTGAGCGGACAGTTTTATAACTAAAACCGGGCAGCAACGCAATACAAAATTAACTTATTGTTTGTCCACCAACGGTATACTGTGTCATTTTTGAGTTCTTTGGACAATGGCATTGGTGTTTAAACGGGATGGAATTCTTGCGGTACGCTAGATAAGAGGCGGTTAGGGTATATAGTTTCGTCTAGCGTTCTGAGGCATACATGAGACGCTGCACAAGATATTTAACTAATGCGTAAAGGTAATGTTTATTAGGATTCTCTTTTCCTCATCGCTGTGATCTTGGTCAAGCAGAAAATAACACGGCTCCATTCTCACTAAAGCAATTCCCTTCACTGATTCTGCGAAAAACCTTTGAGTTATTATAGACAGTAATCTCTGTTGGGATAACCGTGTTGCTGAAATGTGAGGAAGGTAAGTTCTCTAATCCATACTTTTAAAAGATTAAGCGTGTCCTTACTCAGAACCTTGAAAAAGATCTTGGTACAATCCCTGGTGATATCTCACTACTGTGATTTTCTGCTCACAGATTTAAACTCTATCTTATGCAAAAACTACAGCGTGTTCACAATATATACGTACGTTACATCTGCAATGTGCGTCTGTTCGATCATATAACATCCTCTCTCGATATGCTGTCTTAGTTCCACCTGAAAGACCGCAGAAACACTCACTGTCTCACACTACTTTTCAAAATCATCCATACAACTTCTCCATCTCATGCATCTTCTCGTTTTCAAAAAGTATCTTCCTCTCATAATCTTAACACATATTCTGAATCCCAGCACGTACTATTATTACAATTGCACTGAACATCACTTTACTCATCATTCACTGTAACCACTGCCCGTCTCTGGAAAACATTGCCATGGGATGTCAGAGACTGCCAATCTTTATGAGCATTTCATAAGAAATTGTTTAATATTATTAGAAATAATCGATTACCCTTGATTCAGATTCCTTTTGTTACAATGCATGCATTTATTTGTTTTGCCCTGCTGTAGAATTATTCATTCTATTATTTTATTACTATCATAAATGTTCCTTTCTTCTTCATAGTATTGTCAGGGTTTAATTTTATGTTTTGTTTGTATCTTTATTGCAACTTTCAGGATTTACGTAGGTTGATACATGTATAAATTATCATTGATGGTGCTTGTTGCATATTATTGTTCTTTTATTTTCTTATTTTTCTTCTTCTTCTTAAGTTAATATTTTTAATTTTTCATTATCAATATTTAATATAGCATATGTTTATTTATATACATAATGTTTTACATTTGTTTATATGTGTACGAGTATTGTCAACTTTTCTGTAAACGTTGTGATTGTAATAATGTGGCTATAACTTTATGTATTATTATTAGATTGTTAGAGCGGCCTTAGCTCCACCGAATACATAAATAAATAAATAAATAAATAAATAAAGACAATAACAACAGTTTAGTTATCATCTTGTTAATTTTTACATTCATGACTGCTTTGATGCGAGTAACCCCTTACATTGCGCAAAAGAAAAATTACAGTGGGTAACAAAATTTTGTGAAGTTTTTGTTATTTTAATTTTTTAGTGTTTATTATTTAATTACGATTATAAAAGTGTATTTTCTCCAATATCAATGTTTTGGATGTAATAATGAATGCTTAAATTTTCTTAAAATAATCAAAATTACTTGCTTGTTTAATATAACTACAGGCATATACAGAAATCTTAAAATATATTCTATAATTGTTAGAATACGATAAAAATACTAAATAACACTGAATTTTCAAAATCACATTCTTCTCACTAGAAAATGCACGTCAGAGCGGCTTTTCCTTTTACGTGCTTATAACTCCTCTAAATCCTCGCTTGCATCTCACAAATTTGGTCAAAAGAAACCAATATAAGAAAACAAATGCATTTTGCCTAACATTCTACAGCAAAGCATATTTTACATCAAGTATTGTAATTCTTACTTCTTTTGTTGTTCAAGAACAGCTGCACTAGCATGATTAAAGTTTCCCAACATTACATTCATCGAGAGTCACAAGATTGTAACATTACTTAAATCTGACTCCTGGTAAAAATTCCACTTTTTAATTTTACTTCGGATAACTTGAATTATATTTGTCTAATGAGACTGAGAACCTCAGAGTTACTATCCAAAGCGTTGATAAATTGCTTAACAGGTCAAGTCCAAGAATGCAGTTTGATGTTGAGAGAATCTTCTCTCTGGAAACAACGGGTTCATGTCTTACATTGTATGAACCTGGGCCCAATTGTTTTCTAATTGACTATTCTTTCCTGGTGTAATTTGATCGTCTGTCTTGCTACCCCATAGACATAGGAAGCAAGAATACTTGGTGTACCCATATTGAAGTCCCAGAAGGAATGCAAACATCTTAAAATCGCTGGTCTCGTTCAAGATAAATCTTTATGCCTTCAAAGAGATCATTAATACCGCTACAAAAAGATTGATATTTGTTCATATTATTGAACTGTTCAAAATCTTAAGCCTTGTCCGATACTTTGTCCTTTTTTAAGATTTATGGAACAAGTTTTCTTTCTTAAAACAGGATTCCATGAGTAGTGTCTTTGATATGGTAGTTTCAACTCCGATATAAGGTACCCTATTGCTGTTAAATAAAGAATTGGTGTTCTTTTGAAATTTTCTCATTATTAATGCTGAAATCGCCGTTGCCACTTGAATTTTTCTACTTCGTCTGCAGATTAACATATTTTGGTGGTGATGGAATTGGCAGCTCCTCACTAAGCGATACTGGAGCAACGGATGACGATGTGCTAGGATATGGAATTTTTTTTTTTTTTTCTATTCTTGGTGCTTTTATAATGTGCTAAGTCCACCATACAAATGTAACATTTGTCGTTATGGTTTGTAGACTCTCTTCATGATCGGGAAACTGAAAATGGTATACACTTATTTGTTCTATGTAGTATACCGACAGCTACCACAAGACACTTGAACAGCCCTAGCAATATTTTGGCCTCCAATCAGCACACCGCATAAAGCGTTACAGAACTTTGTTTCGAACAATTTTATGTTTTACTTGTTTAGACCCCATGCAATTTCCACAGACCGAGTATGTCTGCAGGCCATTTACAACTTCTAGATACTGATATTTTTCATTTAAAAGACAACAATCAACATTATTTATAACAACAGAACTGAAACCAAATTCACCTGATAACGGGTTTCAACTACTATGATTGCCATAAAAGCAGAAAATTTAAATTATTCAACAACCATAAATTACGGAAAACATCGATATTTGGGGAAAAACGTTTTATATGTGTGCAGCACGTTGGTTTTATCCAATTAATACTATGAAAGAAATAAAAGCAAATGTTTGTTACCTATTGTCATCACTAGTCTGGAATACTCCCTAGAGAGCATTTGTACCTTATATGTGAATGTGAGAGACAAAGAGAGGGAGAGAGATAAAGGGAGGAACAAGATAGAAATTCTCTATAGCAAATACTTTCATTATATTCTACCATATTAGTTTCAAATCTCAATTTGAGTCATAACACATTTCTAGGGTTGAAAAAAAATGCGCTCAGCTTCGTAACACCCAGCCAAGTTTGTTTAGACAGCAGCCTTGAATTAAATAAATAAATACAAGTGAGAAGAACACACCTTGGACTAAATATTAGCCCCCTTTGCAGAAGTTACCAAATAACGAGTGAAAAGGGCTCTGGTCTGTACAACGGCTTGACTTCTTTATGATAGTACCTCCACAAGACTTGTAGCCACTACGTATTAACAGATTCCGAAGTTTCAGCTGAGTTCATGGATGTGTTTACCGGCGTTTCACCCACTCTGCTCCCACCAGTACCAAGAGTTCCCAATATGATTCAAATCTGGGAACTAGGGGCCAATTGAGATGAGATAGTGTTGTAGAATATTTGCCATGTTACGCAGATAGAGTGCGAGCCTTTGCATCCGGCATTGTCCTGAAAGACAGGAACATCTCATGATGTAGATATTGTATGAAGGACAATACTTGGCCACTCAGGGCGCCGAGGTTGACGATTTGACTCAAGGTTACTGTCAATTCTACAAGATGGTCAGGATCATGGTATGTAAAATAATCCCAGATCACCGCAGAACCCCCTTCAACTTGAACACCTGCATGAAAGAATTTATTGGATCTAGTTCTGTCCTTGCATCATTGAAGTACAAACAGAGACAAATTCATGAGGCCACAGTTCACGTTCCCAGCCTTCAAGAGTGAAGGTTTGGATGCTAACGAGTTCATGTCCAACATCCTACTTAGTGAACTACTATTACCGTAGTACTCCTCCAGATGTCTATTGTACCCGCGGTTTCCAATGCCCTATCCAAAATTCGTCCTTTCATTGATTGGATTTGTAACCTATTTGCATTAAAAAGACGTGCAACTCTCGACGGCGGACTTAGGGAGAATCATTTTCTGCCCTCTCTTACGATCAACTCAAGGGTGGTGGCTAGGTACACTATCCAATATAACCATTTTGAATTGACACCGGAAAATTGGAACATTTTATTTACTAAATGCGTATTGCTAAGCGCGAACATAATGATTAATTTGAACCTATCGCATATGCATTGCGAACATTTGGGCGATTTGCTAGAACAGAAAAAGCGCACTGTCTCTTTGAGTAACGCTACTGGATTATTGAAAACTGTCGCTGCTGATCTATACTACGTATAACTATCAGGACCACATCTTTGAGGTTGGAAAGAAAAGTATGTGTTCTAATAGGATGCAAATAAGTATATTTCAGAAAAACATTCAAAATAAACATAGTTTGTATATGAGTATATTGAATTTATTAAGTTTTGTTATGACACGTAAAAGAATTGTGCTGAGAAAGTGTGTGGTCCTTTTCATCTAGATATATATGTATGACAGTTTCAATGAGGCGCCGCTTATCAGGTGTTGCGTAATGCCGCAATTTTATTTCCATCATAAACTCATATCCTTTGTACTTCTTCAAATCCTCCTGTATGGCATGATGCCTGAAAAATAAAAAAATATCCATTACCAAAGTGAACTAATGTGTGCAGCAAAGGATATTTAGTACAGCGTGATTTTTATAGAACCGAAATCAAATTTTATGCTATAACTCTTAAACAATCGATGGAAATTTATCACAATTTCAAGAAGTGCCTTCGTTTATATTGAACACGTTGGCTGATTTGATTTGATTTGATTTATTTATGGGCGCTCTTTAATATCTCAGGTCATCAGCGTCCCATTCTATTTAGGGCGTGAAATGACCGACAAATTTTGCTCAGAGGCCTCTTTTTCAGGCTTGAGGTTTTTTATCGTGCCGTAAATCTATGACACGGGACCCACGGCTTTACTTCCCTTCCGAAGAAAGTCATACTTAGGATTTTTACGCCTGAAAAAATCCATCGATCCTGGTCGGGTTTGAACTCGCGATCTTGGGTTTAGAAAGCAAGTATGATTACCACTACACCACCAGGACCAACTACACGTCGGCTAACAAAAATAGTGATACGAAATGGCGTAGTCCATGCGTTTGCTCTGCAAACGTATTGGATTACTGACTTACAACGTCTCAGGTTTTGGGCTTCCTCTTATCCTCATACTTAAGCCTGGAACGTTTCCCTCCTAAAATAAAAATATCTTTTCCCAATATATCATTTCATCTTATGTATCATCAGTGTCCACCACCTGTGGTGCCTCAGAAGTAAAAACGGGCGTTAAACACCATTCAAAAAAAAAATATTATCCTCATGAATCCTCGCCCCTTCCTTCGAAGGAAGTGGGAGTTTGGTGCGCCATAAATGTTGCGAGGTTCATCGGTCCCAGTCTCGTTAGGGCAACATTGAACTGTTCAGTGTTAAACAACTTGATTATGAGGATAATAGGGAATCTGTGGCTGACACGATCGAGTACACAAGACATTGGACTGCAATGCCTTAGAAGAGACATTAAGAATGAGATTCAGAGCTTTGATGTTCAAAGTTGGATACATTAACAAGAATATGCAGCGACATGACGACATGTGCATGATAGAAAGAGGTAGCCACTTCCAGACTTGCTGTTATGTAATATGCTCAATATGTGTGAAGAAATGTTTTCTAAAAATCTCATCGATTTCCATTTGTTCATTTAAGGTTTACAATACAAAGTTAAAGTTTCATTCTATAAGATTCCTGTACATCATATCATTAAGTTACATATACAGCGAACTTTTTCTTGGGATTCTATCCATTCGCTTTCGGGTCTTGTTTTTTTCTAAATTATACTTTCAAGCTGAGGATTGTAATTCTTTAAAATTTGACGCAGACATGCCATGGTGTATGAGAATCACGGTTATGTAAATGGCGAGTGTTACTCTCTAGCCCATATGTCGCACATAATATTGAAGGTCGATTGCATATCCGATGTCCTGAGTGGACGCATCTGACTGTGGTGTTCTTATGGGATTCTCTGCGATATACCGGTATATCTATTCACACGTACTAGAAAACTACGTCGATAAAGAAGTGCTGATGAAAATTTGGAGTTCTAAAACCACAGGTCAAATTCTCCATTTAGTATCTGGTGAAGATACTGAAAATCACGGAGCATTATGCTATGCCCATAAAGAAGAATGACTTAAATTTTTAGAAACAAGGAGGTAAAAATTATAAATAAATAAAATACCGAAGTCCTTGTGCAGGAGATTAAGGCTTCCATAAGCACCTGTTAATGAGCTGAAAAAATACCTGGTTGCATATTATGTTACTACTGTATTAGATTGAAACCTGCCAACAAACAGAAACGATTTAATAACTGTATTTCTCAAAATACTGAAAATGCTCACACGTACATGAGACTCTTCATCGTGGTAAAACAAAGTTGGGGTAGAGTGTACTCTATCCCATTCGTTTCTAAAGGATTCAGGCCACCGATGTCACCTAATCTCGCCTACTAGATTCTTCCTTTGAGGCATAGAGAAATGGAGGATGTATCGCAAAAAGTTTCGGCCGTGAATTTTAATGTTCTGGTAAATGAATATCTTCCGTAATTAGATGCTAATATCAACTACTTCCAACACGTGTTATGATATCATCATACCAATCATCCATGTCAAATGTTACTTATTTACGTCCATCAATTTGAACGTTACAACGGAAAACAAGCAAATGAAACATTTGTATATAAATTATATATTCGTGAATACCATTTTTTAAAAAGATAAATAACCCATATATTTTCAACAATAAGATAGGGGCATAGAAAGCTGCCACGTGTCTTAGAGCCCTCCATCAGAGAAACTTAACCTTATAAGTTAACAATACATGTGTAACAAAGGTATGTCAAAATATTCCTTGCATGTAGAGAATGCAGATATATTATATTAGTATGGGTTCGGAAATAGTTTCTTTCCTTGTTAGAGCCCTTTGTCTACAACTGCACTCACATGTAGTGATATGCAAGCTAGAATGTCAGAATAGCTGTTTTGTGGCAATAGCCCCACAACAGAACAGTTACCTAATGTGTACAGTTGGTAAATATTCGCTTTTACATGTGGTTAAATGGGTGGGGGGTGTTGTAATTACTCTCAGTTCTTAGGTTCACCGTTGTTATGGTCGTTCTATACCACGCAGTCCTCTTGTTATGCTATTCACTTTATTGCTTGACGTAGCACCGAGCATGTAGTGTGATTTCTGTGGTTTATGAATGAGAAGTTGGCACATGGCCGAAGCTGTAGAGAGTCTTCGTGTTTGTATTCTGCAAGGCTGCTAGGCAATACGAGATACTCCAGGGATACATCTGCGCACCAAGGAGTCAATGCGATGGTGGGGTGATGGAGGTATCCGTGTAATGGAGGACATTTTGAATATTTTTAAATGTTTTTCTGTTTCCCACAGCTCTGTTATATATATACTGCTATGTGATACATGTTGGAAGAAGGGCTCTTACAAGGAAATAAAGCAATTCCGGACCATGTTGATATTATATTTTTATACTGTATATGCGAGGAATGTTTCCCCAAATTGTTACATACCATTTTGTTACACCCCGTATGTCGTAAAAGCTCAATATTTTATACTAATATACATGTACACTTAACTTACCCTTCAGTCTTTGCTAAGTAAGGCAGAAAGTGCATGGGCATCAAATATCTGGTGCTATGTATATTAAGAGCAAAAACCATGCCTTGTGCAGTCCCGTCTACATCTCTGATGTGTCTCTTAAAATTTGTTTCCATTTTCCTAAAAGTTCTTCCCGCTGAGATTTGTTCTAAGTCTTTCTCAGCCACTTCTTTTACCGATTCCAGCGTCATCTCTATGAAATACAGAAGATTGTTCCATCGTACACTGTTTCTGATGTAGCGAGCGATGCTCTGCTAATAAAAAAAAACATATAGTTGAAATTGTTATCATTCCTTTTGTCTCTCAACTCAATGTAATAGGGGCAAATTTGAGAGTTTTTGTTATTTAAACCGTTATAAAAACTCATCATTCAAAAATATTAATCCAGAAAACAGTAAGCAATAAAAAGAGATTGCAACTGATACATAAACAAAACATGACTTTTCCTCGGCAAATGTGCACTGCCGGTAAAACGCTTCCAGAAATAAAAATGTTCAGTTCAGTATAAACCTTTGTCGCTTTTGTTTCGAGAGCTGCCACACACCTATATCATAATGAGTTCAAAAACATGTGTCAGCATCGTAAATATACACTATTGCTTATTCTTCTTATGGTGCTTTATTTGTTTTTAATAGTGTTTACGCCCGTTTTTAACTACTGAGGCCGCCTGTGGTGCCACAGAAGTAAAAATGGGCGTTAAACACCATTAAAAAAAACTACTGAGACGCCACAAGCGGTTCCTTACGGTGCTAAATGTAATCATTTGTCTACATGTTTGGAGCGTGAATTCTTATATTGATCTTGATGTGTAAGTGATTTGGTCCACCTAAGAGTACATATTACAGATAGGTGTACGCATATTTAAAATATAATAATAATAATAATAATAATAATAATAATAATAATAATAATAATAATAATAATAATAATAATAATAATAATAATAATAATAATAATAATAATAATACAGCATGATTTTCAGAATATGCATACAGATTTAAGTGGACTTTAATGCTTTTAGGGTGTGGCTTTGTTTTTTGTACTAATCTAGAAACATAGGTAAGTAAGTTCAGTTTTATAAATTATTGTAGCAAAGGAGGTTCAGGAATGTATCATTAATTTATTTATTTTATACTTCATCTGATTCAAAATTAATTTAACTTTTGAAAGTGTGGGCCGTAAATAAACTTGCGTAGTGATAAGCGTTCAGCAACGAATACCATTCGAAAAGAGAATAGCCCGAAATATATAAACAGAAATATAGCAGGAATTGCTGATACAATAATAAGATTAATGGAAACGAACAAATAGTAAGACTTTTATCACTTATTATAATAGTTTTATCGTGTTTTTGGACAGAAATTGCCAGTTCATACCAGGCGTAGGCTTCAGCAGGGAGAACTAACGTAGTTATCAACATTACATGCGCAGCTGTATATTTTCATTTTTTTTTTATTACCATCATCATCTATAATACCACCGCCGTCATCTTCAATATTGTCATAGAAGCTGGCCTCTAATTGTGGAGAAAGAATAGTCGTGTATTACAAGGGGGAAAAGGACATCTAATGGCCCCGTTTGTTAACGGGGGGAGAGGGCGGTGGCAATGCTGGGCTTTGCCGACAGATAGGAGGAAGAGGGAGTCGGTAAATTTTTAAGCGAAGTGAGTCAACTCAGATCGAAAGGCGCAGAAAACCGGGAAGGGGGTAGGGGAAGAATTAATTTTTAATTATTTGTACATACATGCGAGGGAGTGTAAGTTATTTACTATTGTATTGATTTCTTTTCTGCTTATTTGATTTAGATATTAGCACATTTTCTACATAATTTTTTTTCCATTTATTTATTTCAATAGGTATATTGCGTGTATCTTTAGAGTTAAATATTGACTTGTGCAATGTTGTGTATTTCGTAGTGTATTGGGAAAGCACGTACGGTTCGAAGACCTGTGCGACGTGGTTGAGTTTGATTTGTAACAAGTATATTTTGTAAATAAATACAATGCTGCTGCTACTACTACTACAACTACTATTACTACTACTACTACTACTACTACTACTACTACTACTACTACTACTGCTGCTGCTACTACTACTACTACTACTAGTACTACTACTGTTACTACTACCATTACTACTACTACTACTACTACTATTACTCTGCTACTACTACTACTACTATACTACAAATATTACTACTACTGTTATTACTACTATTACTACTACTATTACTACTACTATTACTACTGCTACTATTACTACTACTATTACTATTACTACTACTGTTACTACTACTATTACTACTACTATTACTACAAATATTAGTACTACTATTACTACAAATATTACTACTACTACTACTACTACTATTACTACTACTATTACTACAAATATTACTACTACTATTACTACAAATATTACTACTACTATTACTACAAATATTACTACTACTATTACTACTACTATTACTACTACTACTGTTACTACTACTATTATTACTACTACTATTACTATTACTACTACTATTACTACTACTACTATTACTACTGCTACTATTACTACTACTATTACTATTACTACTACTGTTACTACTACTATTACTACTACTATTACTACAAATATTACTACTACTGTTATTACTACTATTACTACTACTATTACTACTACTACTACTACTGTTACTACTACTATTACTACTACTACTACTACTACTGCTACTACTACTACTACTACTATTACTACTACTACTATTACTACTGCTACTATTACTACTACTATTACTACTACTATTACTACTACTACTATTACTACTGCTACTATTACTACTACTATGCGATGGAAATTATAGGGCCGGTGAATTGGGAAGAGGAGGAAAAAAACATTTGATGATGTTGGATTAATTAAGTCGGATTAGGTTAATTTGTAGATGATTGTAGTCGATGTCCACCTCTTCTCCAGATGCTGTGCCTTGAATTAGCGCTTGTGTCTCGACTTCTCGGCAGAGCGCTGGAGTTTTGTGACATTGTTATGTCAGAGGGAAAGGATTGGGAATCTGGAAGGATGTGAATAAATTCGTGTAATTGTATGTGACATGATTCATTTACAATTTTATATACTTTTCACTGTATCAGTCTGCTCTGTTTACTTCCTATGTTCCGTTAGATTTAGGTCCTTGGGGTTCTTTTGCGCAACCAAAAGTTAACGTTTACCCTTAAGGTTCCGGCATAAAGTTTTTTCTTTTCAATACCCAGGAAATAATTACAATGACCTAATTCGTGTAAGTTGCAAAAATTATATATACAAGGTTCAATACAAGCTACATAAATTAATCATGATAGCATATATAGTATTGATAATTGATAACACTGATAATCTAAGAGTGGGAACTGAAGTCATTAATTACCGCTTCAACTACTGCTACTGCTACTGCTACTTAGGCTATTTTATAAATTGTAATTTCAAATGTACGTTTATTTTTTAACACAATATCTAGCTATTTCATTTTTAGGTATGGGTTCCTAATTATAATTTTTCATTATGAGTTTCATAACTATTGCTTATGACTCGTTTATACTCTCTTTCTATTGCAATACTCCACCAATAAGCCTTGTGCCTAGAGGAATGTAATCTGTTAACATAAAAATGCATTAGCAATGAGTCACAGAATTTGTGACATTTTACACAATGAATGAATTTTGCTACAGAGGCACCATAGGCGATGGACACTGATGATACATGAGATGAAATGATATATTAGGAAAGGATTTTTTTTAAGGAAAGAAACGTTCCAGGCCTAAGTTTAGGATACCTCCCCGGCATTTGCTATTTATGAGGACTGAGGAAAACCTGGAAAAAACCTCAGTCAGGGAGGACGATCCTGGCGGGATTCGAATTCCAGACCTTCCGCTCACGAGTCCGCGTCTTAACGACCTCGACCACCCGTGGCGGTACATTTTACACAAGTAATTACCAAAGTAACTAAGCAATTTATGTTGAATCCGTAATAATGAACAACAGTAGTTGTAGTAGTACAACAGTAAAAGCACTTAATTCCGGTTTACATTAAATTTAAAGTTTGCCCTCCTTTCTTAAAATCAATAATAAGTACCTTAAGTTTCAAGCAATCAAATATATGAATGAATTAATTAATTAATGAGTGAACTTACAATGTGCAATTCGGACTTCCGGGCTTCCGAAAAGAATTTTTATTAGAGTCACTTCGCATTTTGCAATTTAGTGGTTCGTGACATTTTTCATGAGTTTGGCCATGTGTGACACATACACTCTGGTGTCAGTTTCATGGCCGTTTATTGTAAACAGTTTGAAATAAAAGAAGTGCAACGATTCACAACTTTCTCTGCATCCATACGCACGTTGGTGCAGCAGAAAGTAATAACTGCTGTCGAAGGAAGTTTTCAATAAAAAACTGCTTTCTTGCCAATTCATAAACAAGATAACGTTGTAACAATAATCAAACATGACCGCACAGTACGAAATAGAAATTTATTCTCGCTGGGGCTTGAGTCACTGTTTCTTTGCTGATCCTGTTCAGTTTTAAAACAATTTTAGTCTTGTGTGAAGGAACACAAGTGTGTCAAGATATTGACGATAATTGTTAAAACGTTTCATTTATACATCTCATGACCATCACCATGATATTGGGATATTTTTTAAAAGAAAGAAGATACATTTTGTGTTAACCCAGTACTAGAAGAAGAAGAAGCATGCTCATCAGAACCAATGATAGAGCATAACAATTACTCTGCAGGTAGTGGTGCTAATTATCATGGTATTATTTAAACATCAGTCAGAAAATAAATAACGACTTAAGATTGAACTTATCATCTACAGGTCTTGGGTACCTCCCAAAACATATAACTTGAAACCAGACCTAGCAACAAGAATTGTTTGTGTCGACTTTGCATAATTTTTCAACTGAAAGTGCATCGTTGTATTCAAGGTGTATTTATATTCGTGCTTTTACCAAATACAAACATCTCCATGAGTCATCGCTTGGACATACGAAGTAATCTTGGCATCGTGAGACTGTAAACAACTCGAACAATTCCTTGGATGTGATTAAAAAAAAATCAGTGTGGCGCAGCAAATAGATCATGCTTACCAAATAAAAATTTAATAAAATAGCCAAAAGCTATATTCTATAGTTTCTTGCGTTGTTTATTGTGAAACTCATGACTTACTTCTGTGCGATAAGATTTCATTTCCAGGTGTTTTCCATGATCTGCTGGATTTTAGAGTCGACGCAGGGGTTAACATCTTAAAATGCCATCTTACTTGTAGTGAAAATGCTAAATATATTTCTGTACAAATTCAAAATGAAATGATAACACTGCGGGTAAGACGTTGATATCAATAAAAATATTGCATTTTCATGAAGAGTCAACAGATATAGCAGAAAAACAGCAGCTGTCTTTAAGAATACGCTTTGTCGAGAAGAAGTTTTGGAATTTACATCACTATGATTTGAGTGCTTCCAGTATAGCAAACACCGCTATCTCAGTTAGGCTAGCAAGGAAACTGGAGTTTAAAATTTATTAGAAAACATTACCCTAAAACTCTATTTTCCATTGCAGTGCATGTAGTCTTAATTTAGTAGTCAATGACCTCAATAGTACTTTGAAAATAAAAATTGCATCGCAAAGGTGAAGGAAATTTACATTTTTTCAAACGTTTTTATTAACTGTTTTCTTATCTGTTCGGGTGGAATTTTTTAATAAATTTTTCATGCACTTCTAAACGAGACAGAGACTTGAAAATTTGCACATAGGTCAGAAATGAATAACAATATAATGCGGTACTTATCATGGTTCAAAAATATGGTTCCGCAGTTTTGAAAGTAAAGCAGCGCAATATCAAACACGAAGGTTCGTTAATAACGCATAAAACTATAAAATGTATAATAATAATCTTTATTTAAAAATAAGTACAGTTGCTATGATGACTTATATTTATCAATACAATAAATAAATTATAGTGTAACTTGATTTATACTTAATGTCAATGTTTTATTTGAATCTAAAATGATTAGAATTCTTTTTGTTACATTTTGATAACAATACAGTCGCCAACTATTCAAATAAACAGCGCGATGTCGAACGCGCAAATTCCAAGAAACGCATGGCTCAAGATGATCAACTGAGACGATAGAAAAACGTTCTTCTTGACTCTCTAATGACATGCAACGACATGCAAAATTTTTGATAACAATACAGTCGCCACGGAAACTTTTCAAATAAAAACATCAAATTTAAATTCTCACAATTAAATCCTCACAAAAAAAAATTTAATAAATCTGATTTCTATTACATAATTCAATTGGGCTAGTGTGTATTAATAATGTATTAATAATTTCAACTGTGTAAATAAGCAGTGAATGAGTATTATATTTAATATATTATAATGAGTTACATATATTATCAAATATTTTAACTTCTATATTGAGAATCTGGTACAAATGTATTTAATACTGAAATAAAAATTTTCAAAATTAGCTTTATGTTTCTATATTTTGTTTTTAATTAAAAAAACAATAATTAATCAACTGTTTCGATATATCAATGGAGTAAATAAAACAATTTTCTATTTTATATGTGATCAAGAGAAAACAAAATGAACTAAATCTAAAAGTTGCTCAATTTTTTGTCATTATTTAATCCAGGTGTCTAATACTGATTGCACACAAGACTACAAAGTAAAATAAAATTTAAATAATTTTTTTAAAAAAATATTTATTTCTTAATTATAAATTAACTAACAAGTATAAAATAATTCATCCTAGCCAAATGCAGATTTATAACTCCATGCAAATTCATAATCTCATAAACTTTTTAGAAAAAAAAAATCCAAACGAAACGAGGGGCGCATGCAATAGATAAAATTAATAGCTGTTGAGGGTATTTATAATTTAAATTATCACACAAAAGAGTCAGACAAAGTACTGTAAACGCCCAACGTTTTTCCTTTGGAAGAATTTTTCTAAAAAGTTTATGAGATTATGAATTTGCATGGGGTTATAAATCTGCATTTGGCTAGGATGAACTATTTTATACTTTTTATTTCATTTATAATTAAGAATTAAATATAAACGCGATTTTTTAAAAAAAATTATTTAAATTATTTCCACTTCGAATATATTGATTCCAAATTAATCTTCACTATGTGAAACTAGATGAACTGCAAACTACAGTGCGGTCCCTTTCAAACCTGCCGACGTTCTAGCGGGCTCTACGGTGCGTGTTTATTGTAGATATGCTGCTCTTATGCTAATGTTTTTCAGATGCCGCATTCTTGTGCTAATAGGCTTGTAGGTTTCCTAGAACTTCTCTACATTCTTGCCTGAACGTCTGCAAGTTTCTCTTCTGTCAAAACCGTCTTCTTTCTAAACAATTCAGTTACGCACGGGCTTGAAAGGACAGTAGCTCCAGGTAAACGATGTCGAAATTTACGTGCACATCTATGGTAAGATTGTCTCTTTACGATATAAATTGTTGCTCGACACTGTACCGCACCATTGTAAACAAGGGATTTACTATACCTGGCGTGTTTTCAACATGGCCTTAGATTTAAACTTAGCTTGCGTGGTGATTGTTTTTTTTTTTTTTTTTTTTTTTTTTCCTCCCTTTCCTCCCTAAGGGAGCTGTGAGTTTTCTCCAATAAACGCTAGAACGCCGGCAGGTTTACAATGGACGGCACGGTATAAAGACATTCCCTTATTTTCAGAGCTTTACATTATTGAAAATCCCCAGACACTGTCAGTTGATGGAAACAATAAAACACGACTGCGTGCACATATGCTATTTTGCTCAGTCTCAACTGTATTTCTGGTGTAATTATAAAAATTATTGCAAAATACTCCTTCCGGCTGTAGCCCGTGACTAGGCGACTACTTCTTCAGGTAATTCAAATTCATCCCATGCAAGAATGCAGCTGGTAGCTCTGTTTGAGGATCACAGAAAGTGGGTGGTAGAAATATTCAGCAATTTGATGACATCCTGATAATATTTCGAGTTAATGAGTGTGTCACGAAATCCAACCGTCCAGGAGATGAACGGACAACTCAGCTGTTCTTATTCCTTCTCTATTTAAACTCTACAATCATATCCCTAAAAAGTCGTTTTTCCCAAGCAATAAGAACGCCTTTTCTCTTACGGTACTTCATACCCAAATTATGGGGGGGGGGAAATCTTCTATGATTACCTAACTAATTTGAAAGGGATCAAAGTACTGTATTCTGTAATTCTGTCAAAGGATCTAACATGGTACGAAGTATGAAATAACAAAGGTGGTAAACATGAATTTCTTTCCAGCTCTACCCCGGGGTGCATTCTTTCATCCTCATTGGACTGAGGTCCCATTCACAATGAAAATTAGACGAAAATGTAATAAAATAAGACCTAGCATTAGTATGTAGGTATTCACATTGAAAGACGTAAAGGAACCCATTAGGCAATCAAAAATAAGAACAAGCGAAGATCAACTAACAGCTGATTGAAAATGGCTGCTTCTGAGCAGAAGGTGGTAGCGTTTAATGCAGTAACTAATTTCCTTAAAGTAATATGAGCAAGGATAGCTTTCTTATAATGCAATTAATCTTTGGTCCAATGACAACATTCTGTCCACAGAGCCACAGATCTTCTGCTCTTTCTATTATAACTTGCCCTTACACGGAGCACGGAAATCAAGTGCAACTCCTGCTCCTGGCTGCTGCAAGTCCCGAGCGACAACGGAGAGAGCCGAACTTCTGTGCATGGCCGCAGTAATGTGCCTGTATCATTTTTTTTTTTTTTGTTAAATATAATGTAACCTATGCGTTGTCCTACATAACTTTTAAATATAAATTGATAGAGGATTGTTAGGCGTTATTGTAACGCTGGCAAATCTCTCTTATTGGAATTCGAATTAATTCATATATATTAATGCTAACCTCAAGTAAATCCTAGAAACCGGTGGACCCGTGGTTTTTCGTAAATATATATAAGGACGGATAAATCACTGTATTGGCGGGAAATCTATTTTGATTGCAGCAGAAAAAAATCATAAACATGAATTTATAGCACATTCTGTGCATGGTACTATTCGCTTGAAAGCCTTATCTTCGGCTCTCTCCGCCGTCGCTCGGTACTTGCAGCAGCAAGCAGCAAGAGTTGCATTTTTTTTTTTTGATTGATTTATTTATGGACGCTCCTAAACATCTCAGGTCATCAGCGTCCCATTCAACTCAGGGCGTGAAACGGCCGACTAATTTTGCTCAGAGGTCTCTTTTTCAGGCTTGAGGTTCTTTTTCGGGCCGTAAATGTACGACACGGGACCCACGGCTTTACTTCCCTTCCGAAGGAAGCCATACTTAGGATTTTTACGCCTGAAAAAATCCATCGGTCCTGGCCGGGTTCGAACTTCTTGGGCTTAGGAGGCAAGTATGGTTACCACTACACCACCAAGACCGACATAGAGTTGCATTTGATTTCCGTGTTCGGTGTATCGATAAATTCTACCATAGAGCTCTACAAACAGATAAGCTGTGTTCTGTTTGACTGATTTCTTAAAAGTTAGACGCAGACGCAAAACCTTGGAACTTGAAAACTTCTAAGTTTACGTCTAATTGTACGTTTATTCTAATGTTTACGTGATTCATTGTGACCGGTTCCATTACAGTACATAGCATCTAGCTTTTACGTTTAAGTATACATTACGTTCAATTTTCATTGTGAATGGGACCTAACACTTCCTGTTACAACATGTACCGTAGAAAGAGCATTCAACGCTCCCTACCGGCTAAAAACTTGCAATGAACGAAGAACATCTGAAAGGTCTGTGTCTTCTGAGCGTTCATGGTAAAGGGTGAACACGGAAAAACAAAAAAGTATTAGTGAGGTCATCAATAAGCTCCTTTTGCAGCCTCGTCGACTCCAGGTGGCGTTCAAGAAACCGAAGGAGGAAATTAAGTGAAGAAATTAAGGTGGCAGTCAACGTTATTTTCAGGTGACTTTAATTAGAATTGACTGCATTGAAAGTTTAACTTTAAGCAGTTATTCGCATAATTTAACGGTTTGCTCTAGATTTTAATAACCAAATAACAACTAACGGGCTGCTTCTGTAATCTAATGGTTAGCCTACTAGCCCATAAATCCAAAGGTTCCAGGTTCCATTACCTGGCGAGAGGAATTTTTCTTGCATGAGGACTATTCTCTACCCTCCAAGAGTTTGGAGGTATAAATGCAAGAATAAGCTGCATGTGTGTTTGTGTTTCAACCAGCGTTAATAAACTTTAACGTTTAATTGAACAACATAAACAAGAAAATAAAAACGACAAAGGTCTAATTCACGAAAGTACAAATTATAAATGTACAAAATTACGCCGTGCAAAGATATTAATTCCAATGAATTGATGTTCCACAAAATATAAATATAAGCGATTTCATAAATAACCGTTATAAATAGTTTTTCAGATAGTATTTCTTACTGGAGCCGTTTGATAAGGGCAATAATAAGAATTAACACATTACCTGTATCTCCAGAATGACAATCTTGGAATCTCATTTTAGATCAATTTTGTTAAAGAGATTTGTTGTGATGGAACATTTACTACCATGGAACGAAGTTGCTTTAGTATTAACCATATAGTGTAACTGAACTCTGCCTAGCGTTCCGATGTAACAACGACAAACTCTAAACCCTTCCCTCGCATCGGGCTTATGCTGATATTTTGTTTACGAAGGAATTGTTTCATCTCTAGTGATTATAAAATTGAAAAAATGTTATGTCTGTTAATGAAATAGTTACTTCATTTACCTAAGCTAATTACAAACAGTTTACAGTTAAATATAGGTATTTTTTTGTTAACGGTTCGGATGGAAGGATGAATGCAGTCCACTACAGACTGTCGTCATGGTATCATCTTTTACTTAAGTTTGTACGTCATGACTCTTTTCATCTAACAGCTTGAAAAACATAGCCCGTGCGCCAGGTTTAATTTCAATCACAGATTTTTTGAATTTACGAATGCGTGTATTAGATTAGGCTTAGGGAACGTGCGAATATGCCTAGTTTTAATTTAAAGTGCAGAAAATGATTAACGTGCAATATCTTCTATGGGTGGAAGCTGGAGAGATGACTAGCGACGTATGCGGGGAGAGGACTTTATCTGCCAAGTAAAACATTTCGCATTGCACATGTATCATCATCTATTCAAACTAGGCTTCTCTCCAGCTATAGTCGCTTATAATATAACTAGAAATTGTGATGCATCATTTACGTAATGTTACACCATGACCGTTTAGATTTCTAATTTACTCAGTTTTTTGCATTAAACGTTTATCTCTTCCCAGTTCAGAGGAATAATGTGTTTAACCTTTGTAATCTGGTGGTGTTTGTACTCTGAGAAGACATGATATGGTTCCCGAGTATGATAGTGGTGTTAATGTAAGGGGGGTAGAACGCGTCTTCGGTTAAAGTGGTTAATCGTTGTGCCATAATTATAATTCAGGTATCTCAGCAAATAGCGAGGAAACTCTGTTGTTGATTATTGGAAAGGTTGAACAGTTGGATGCAGCAGATTTTGAGCTCTTTACAGTGAATCATACTTATACAATTGTCAACGCACATATAGAACGCAGATACTGTAGTAAAACAACATTTTGATAGTTATTTTTAACTGGATGTTCTGGTATGCGTTTATTTTCTTGAAATAACATTGCTTTCATATTTTTTTTACCTTGTGTGGATGATAGTAGCGTCACCAGTAACGAATATGGGCGAAGGCGTGTTAATAGCAAAGTATCCAAATTATGTTTGAAAAAAAATCGTTACATACCCTGAAGGCCTCCGGATCTGAACACGGAGAATCATTGAACGTGGGTGGCTTTGTGATTTGAGCAGCGTAAACAGTTTCATATTTCCCAGTGCAATGCCAATATGGACCATCGTGAGTGACTATCAAATGGTAGTTGGAGTTATGGAAGCAGTCCAAAAGGTCAATCATTTTGGTCCCATACCTGTTAAAATCAATGTTAGCGAACATAGCATTAAATATTGCATCATGTGGCAATTTACAGACTACATTTATCTGCGTTTATTACTCTGCTATATATCTCATCTCTGGAAACATATGGCGAAAGAATATGGAGTCAGTTTGAACATCGTTTCGCCTCTTATAGATACTTGAGTTAGGAATATGATAGCTTGAATTTCTAAAAAAAAGTGTGTGAATAAATACTGCTACATATTTAGTGCTAAGTAAAAGCATACATACCATTTAATACAACGTCAATTTAAAGCAAAATGCGTTTTATTATTGGCGATCATTAGAAAAGATCTAGGTGTATATAAATGAATTTGAGAACTATCGATCATTATGGGAAGGCTTTATTTTTGTATTTTGCTGGCTATTTTTTTATTTTTTTTAAATTATTTTCTTATTTCTTCTAACTTTTCCGTGATAGTAATTGGCGGGAATAAGAAGTAATTGTTACAATTAGGTCGCTAAAATAGTCTGGTTTTCACTGTGGGCGAGCGGTATTACTTTGTGAGTTGCCGATCACAGTTTGCATATTGATTTGTAAAAATAATCACTGCAGTTACAGCTAAAGCCCTCTATTATACATGTATGGACACGCTAACCGTCTCTAACTCTCATAAGACTGCATGTTACGTTTCTGTTATTTTGCTCGATTGTCATACTGTTAGTTCCTAAAATATTTGTGTTATACTGTTGAATTAATACCGTCTGCGTCTGCTCATGTTCTTCTTTTTGCATTAGAAGACCTAGGTCAGACAGAAAATGCATACTTTTGAGACTGTCAGTTATAATTTCGCGTAGTACCTCATCCGAAATCCCGGCCAATGACGGATCATTTGCCGGCAGAGGAAAAGGCTGTTATCGGTTAAAACAGAAATCGCAATATTAAACAAAGGCCTTATTAACTACACCCTTTTAACACGTGAAATTGAAAACAAGAATTTCTCATATTATTTTGCTTATTATTATTTATTCACTGTTTAAATTATTTGTTGTAATGCATTTATTATATCAGTGTTGACATAAACTGTATAAGGCTTACAGTTAACCTATGAGTTAGGAATTAATTATAAGAATTATAGAACTTAGAGAACTTCCTACAAAATTCAATTTAGAACAAAACCTTATGTAACATTTCTCTGATCTAAATTGGTCAAATGAGAATGGCTATGACAACCAGAAACTTATATTTTTAACTGGTGTGTGAAAATATGAAATAAATAAACTAAATGATATGCCTGAAAATTTAAACTATTCATAATCCTTAGATCTCTAATTTCTATTTCTTTTCTTCCAATTATGAACGTGCATTTAGTTATCTTAAAGTAGTTTGTTGCATTTTTTAAATTACTTTTTCTGCAATAGTGACATTGCAAATGAACTACATGAGTGTGGTAAACTATTTCTATGTATAAAATTTCAAAACACCTTCACAAATTATATACATTCATCTAATTTTTTAAAGCTATGGCAAATGTATTCGAGAATAAGCACAGAGTATACTGTAATACAGTAATAATCTTTTTTAAGTATAACACACTTAGTAATAGTCACTGCTAAATACAACGTAGCCATGTTGACAAACGTTTTGTTACATTACATAAGTAATTTGAATGCAGTTTACGTGACAAATTAAACCTTGAATGTGATATAACATAACGTTTTCTTTCGTTGAGTTGATAACCAAATGCACAACACCCAGGCATATTAACTAAATTAAAATAAAATTTTAAAAATGTTCTCCCTGTAAGCCAGAACAGTCTCGAGCCGTCCTACGGTCGGATGTTAAAGGCCACAGTACCTAGCCGCACCTGCGGCTTTACCTGTGAGGTCTATAGGTCTTCGTGGGGTTTAATGTGCTTTTCTATTGTGTACTTTGTCGTCTAAGGTAATTAGGCGAGGATTCCGCTGATGTGTTGTCGGTTAAGCATTTAGGCCACTATCCCAAGTAGTGATCATGGCCAATGCTGCTTAACATGTTACAGTAATATTGGCCACCAATCCAAGCTGTGACCAAGGCCATTGCTGCTTAACCTCAGCATGACATGGTCGCCTCCTTAAATGGCGGTGAAATTCTTATTTTGCTTATCTCCCCAAGATGTCTTTTGGAAGTTTACATGAGGGTGGCATCTGGTCGCCCAGTGATCATATTGTCCCAGGAGACGCGGCAGCTCCCTTATAGGCTTATAGGCTTTTTATTCCTGGTTCGGGTGATAGGGGAGTTTATCATACAATGTCTCTGCCTTCTCCCTGTAAGCATATAGCACAACACACAGATATCAGGCCCAAAATGGCGGCTGATGCTGGCGAACCAATCACGGAGTTCGGTTGTCGGCAAATTACGCCGCAAAGCGTGTCCATGCTTGTATAATAGAGAGCTTTAGTTACAGGCAGCACGGTTCCAATTACAGACTTAAAACTGCAACAATGACGCATTAAGGAAGCTCTTTTACATGTCGCTTGTCCGCAATGAAAACGAAACTGCTATACTTGATTTGCCATTCATTGTACATTTTCACTGAGATGCCGACTTTTGGTTACTAGTGATAGTGTTTAGTTCATTTTTACTGTCTATAATATATATTTTAGTGTCTTTTAACCTACCTTTATCTGTCCTTTTAAGACCTGAACATACGTTCGCTACTTATAAAATATATCACATTAAACGCGTATGTTTCTCGGATGAAAGCGAAAGCTTGCGAAAAATAACGACAACGCTACTCTAAACATAGAGGTACGAAAACCGCAAAGCTTTTCAGTTGCTATCTTTCGTGATTATTCCGTCATTGTTTTCGTGGAAAAAATGTTTGCCACTAAAGGGAAGAAGAGGGTGCTATTATTTCAGCTTGATTGAAGATTCCGATTTGATGCATATATGATCTCTAATTTTCATTTCTTTGACATTTAGGGTGATTCATTTCTTAGGCAGGATTGTGTGGTTATATTTGTTTTAGCCACCATGTGATTTACACAACAAATAAAATCATCGTTAGTATGATATAGATACCGTAAATTTTGCAATAATTTCCTACGTCCTACATGCACTGTAGTCCTCAATCCATATACAACATTTGGAACCCTTTATTCCAGAAATTCTATGTTATCTTATCAGATGCGTGATAAAATAAAGAATTATTCTTCCACAAATTTGTATTCTGTAATAGCAGTCACATCAATATCTTGAATTACAATTATTAGGGCCGTTCTAAAAGTTCTCGACCTGACCAAGAAAATACAAATTTCAAGAAGATGTTTTTGTTTGTTTCTTTTTCAACACAATTACCTTGTAAATAAATACATGTAGTCCAACGAGTTTCCAACTTTTTAATACTCTCAGTAAAATAAGATTTGTCCAACTGTGATAAAAAAAATCTGTCTTGCCTTCAACCTCATCATTTGATACGAATCTTCGTCCACCCCGTCATTTCTTCATGTTTGGGAACTAAAAGTAATCGCTGGGGGCCAAATGTGACGGATGTGGAAGTACTTGGAAGCGAGGGTAATGCAGTTTTGCAGCAATAATCCCAGATGTATGAGAAGGTGCATTATCCTGATGAAGAGGACTTTCTTTTTCGGCAGGTGTGGATGATTAGCCTGAATAGCACAGCACTCGTGCAGTTGAGATGTCTATATTATCACTTAAACTTCAATTAGGCTTCCGGAAAGAGTTTCATCGTCGGTCACATTTATCCAGAAATAGAATTCAAGTCTGGTGCTCCACTCAGCTTTGATCCCAGGCTGCTGTTCGCTGGTTCAATAAAAAGGTTTAATCACTGCACCGGACTTGTTTATTTCCGTTATATGGCTGAGGCGACGGTTGTCTTTTCAGATTACTGTCAAACGTTAACAAAGCCTCGCGTCTGACTGTAACTTTGTCACAGATCGTCACAAAAATTATGCTTGCCAACAATGATGCCATAAAGCGAATGTTCACGCCATTTCATGAAAATTTATTGAGCTCTTCGAACGACCTTCATAAGCAGCGATAACTACGGCAGCTATAAGCCTGTATGTACGTATGAAAAAATGTTATAAAATTGAAAGGGACTCGTGTAAAACTATACTACGAATTAATAACAAAAAAATCAAGAAACACTGTTAACTGTGATATGTGGACAGCTTGTATTCTTCGTAAACAAGCTGAATTTCAAACAAAAAGCATGTTGCATATAGAATCATTTCCCTGGTTATTAGTTAATATAATTGGATAACAAAATGAATGTCAGGCATATTTGCAGGAACGACACCCACAAAAATAGAATATAAAAAATAAGCCATATTTACCCATCTGCAGTATTAAAACTAAAGCTCCCTGGTATTACAATGCCAATCATAAATTTCGACGCAACACATAGAAATGCTGTCATATTTTTAAAATGCAAGATTGAAAAACCTCATATCCGAGTAAACCATGAAAGGAATAGTAATTGTTTTACCGATAGTGGGTTGTCAGGGGAGGAACGAAAAATGATTTGGATTTGGTTAATTAATTTGGATGATTAATTGCGAATAAGTAATTTGATGTATGTTGTGAAATAATACGGGACGCTAATACGAGTACTTTGGCCGACTGCTGCGTTGTCCTCCCTCCACAGACGGTTCTTGTCTCCTAATGCCTCGGCATAGCTTGCAGTTTCAAATAAGAATAGCTTCCATTCCTTGTAAATTTGCTGGAATGTTCTGGTATTTATATCAGGGGGAGAAGGAATTGAATAGCTGTGATATTTGAAGAAACTTTGTGAATTCAATCATAAACACAATATGTTATTGTCTGATTCTCTCCTATGTGCATCACCATATATTACTGAGCTGAGCGTTGAACTATTACTTCAATTTAATATAAGACAATAAATTGTTCACATAGATATTTAAAGGCAATTTATATATCGTGCAGCTGAGTTCGTCACTTTAGATCGCAGATTTTAACCTCATTCGGACGTGCGTATATTTAGTTTACTACATCTGTATCTAATATTTTCGTAAATATAATTTCCTATTCGTCAAAATTTACTTGAACACGCATTTTATCATTAATACTCACTATAAATTATTGTTATCTATGCGATACTGTTCTCGGGTTCGGAACTTACATTTAGTAATAACGCGTCCTGCTTTCTCAGAATTAGACGTCGAGTAATGTCAAACCTCTCCTGTATCTGCACTGTAAGTAACTAAGTTGGTAACTAAGATTTCTCGGTCTCTCTCACGTCTGAACAGTGTGTGACTAAGTATCTGGAGCCTCAAAATGTCTCTGTTATACTAATTTCAAATTCTATCAGTTGAGACGCGTTGTAATCTTTTAAATTTTCGCAATAGAAGATTCTAGAACTTTTCTCTGAATCTCGCATTTCTATTGGTTACTGGTCATTTTCAGACCGTCTTTCTGATTTGCTCTCATGTTGAATATTACTTAAAATTCTGTCTATTCGCTGCTTTTTGAACACCCGAAAGTCTGCTTTCTCTTTAAACTGTTACTCTACACCCAAGGGCCTCACTTTCCCCACCCGACAGATCCTTTACAATCTCCTTTTAATTTTCCAAACAAAGGAGGGCTTCTGGCATACAGTACAAAGAACCTTGAAGCAAACCCTCATGTTAAAAGCTTTTCTCAGAACGTAACGTGTAGCCGAAAATTATAGCTTATGAATATTAATGTCATATATGTTAATATTAGTATTAAAATTAATGTTTCGTAAATAAGAATATTCAAGCTGATATATTTTGTGTAGAACAGAATTCCTGGTGGAGACATTCTTTGCCGATTTTGTTAACATTACGGACAAAGAAATCCTTGTCTGTAAGCCTTATGAAAAGAGAAAGATATATTGGTCTTGTACAAGGATTGCATTGCATTATTTAAAATGACAAACTATCCCGGGAAAGACCGCTGAGTTCAGGCAGGTAGAGAAAGAGACAGAGATAGGCTAAGAATTGCTACTTTTCATATGGTAAATATTTTAGAGCGAACATTGACGGCATATTGTAAAAGGGTCATTTCCACTTTCAGGGTAAATGCTAGTTACATTGTTTACCTGATGCAGCAAAGGAAAAAAGACGTAGGAAATACAGATTTCTGTAAATGTATTGAAGATGACACATATGAAATAGTACAGAGCACAATAAAGGATTTCACAGAAAAATTCCCAGGAAGTAGAAATATCAAACAAATGGCTGAAATGTGTTTTAGCTAAGAGTAATTGACTACAGATCTAAAGTGACGAAAGGGCAAAACGCTAACATAATGGAATAGCATGAAAGGTGACAGTCAAAATTTATGATAGGGATGTTTCCTGGAAAGACCCAAAAGGGCAGAAAGTTAAAGTGTAGGCGGGGAGAGAAATTGTAACCAATAAGCATCGTTCATAAGTGTACGAATCAGAGCCCATATGCATTGAAATCTGTATTGAATAATCGCCAGCAGGAAAGCTAGAAATAGAATTTAATTCTATGGTAATAAGAGAGGTATTTTTCGTGAAAGGCGTGGCTTATTGATAGTAAAGCCAGAACCCGGGGTGAAAGAGGAGGAAGCTGCTGGATGTGGAGTAAGGCAGTCGCTTTAAGACCAAACTTTTGTTGAATTGATTTATTTACGGACGCTCTTTAACATCTCAGGTCATCAGCATCCCATTCTATTCAGGGCGTGAAACGGCCGACAAATTTTGCTCAGAAGCCTCTTCTTTCAGGCTTGAGATTCTTTTCCGTGCCGTAAATGTACGACATTGACCCACGGTTTTGCTTCCCTTAAGAAGGAAGCCATACTTAGAATTTTTACTCCCGAAAAAATTGATCGACCCTGGCCCGGTTGGAACCCGCTATCTTGGGTTTAGAAGACAAGCATCAAGGACCAGTCAAGACCAGCTGGAGGTTCTGTTAGTGGCGGAGAAATAAGTTTGATTGGGGAGTTGAAGCTGCTTAGAAGTTTTAGGAAGTCGGAAGTTGCCAGAGGATTCTTGCTTAGATATTAACCTGCTTAGGAACTCGCTTAACAAACTCGCGTAAGAACTTACGTAAAAAAGCGTCGGCAGAGTCACCAAGTGCGGAAAGTCAAAGTGCTAGTAGAGACATAGCGATCATCGTAAGAAATAAAAGGCGATTGTAGGCGAAAATAGAGAATAAATAATAGTAGGGAATCAGCTCTCCGCGGACAATCTATTCTACATGGCGGTGTCAATAAATTATCAGTGAAAGAGACTGTTGCGCTTTTCTCTGTGACTCGTGTTCGAAACCTTCTCGTCCCGTCGACTCCCACAAGTCACAAAACACCCAGTGAATACGACCCTGAGAATTTGTTACCCATAATAACAACACAATGCTCCTCCCAGTCAAAGCTTCAAGAACTTCAAGAACCTCTAGAGCTCCAACAACATCCGCCGTACACACAAAACACAGCACCCACTCCCTAAATAATGCTGCTTCAAATGGCATATAACGCACTTGTACAATTTTTAGTTAACTAAGAATACTGATTACAGAATAATTCATATATGTTTTCACACTCTTTTTTATATATTTATTATAAATATATTCCTGTTCATGAGTGTTTAGAATTTGGTATTAAAAACTTTTAATTTGGTGTGACTCAAAGCAGATACGATCTATATGATTAATTATACAAAACATGAAATGAATAATTCTGGAATTATACGTTACTATGGGGTGAAGCCAATAATTACAGCTTCAGAACTTTTACGTCCTTGATATGAAACATTACAAATTTGTTATGTCTAGCTTTTATGTTATTGTTTAAACTCTCGTGCCGTTTACGAGGATCTTCGAGACTAGTTATATCCAATAACAAGGACTCGTATCTAATTGTAGATTACAACGCATCTGCGTATTACCACTCCAGAAAAACCAAATCCCTGTAACGGTGAGCTACAGTAGTTGTATAAGCATGGAAAACATACTGTACACCTGACATTAAATTTAAAATACCGTTCTCTTAACCCGTCGGTCCTGGTGGTGTAGTGGTTACCATGCTTGCCTCTTACACCCAAGAACGCGGGTTCGAATCCGACCAGAACCGATGGATTTTTTCGGGCGTAAAAATCCTAAGTATGGCTTCCTTCGGAAGGGAAGTAAAGCTGTATTGCAGATTGCAGATTATTTATTGAATTGGGTGCCTTTTTGGCTGTTATAGTACAGCCTTACAGGTCATAATTTACATGTCATACAAATTTATAGAGATTTTTCTACAAATTGTCATATGTAACCCATGCATGGGCGCTCTGACGCTCCCATGAGAATAGTTGTATTGTGAGTATTTTCAAGGCATGCATTCACTTGTTTATTAGAACATTATGTCGCAGATTGCAGATTATTTATTGAATTGGGTGCCTTTTTGGCTGTTATAGTACAGCCTTACAGGTCATAATTTACATGTCATACAAATTTATAGAGATTTTTCTACAAATTGTCATATGTAACCCTTGCATGGGCGCTCTGACGCTCCCATGAGAATAGTTGCATTGTGAGTATTTTCAAGGCATGCATTCACTTGTTTACTAGAACATTATGTTTGTTGCTTATCTTGTTTAAATAATACAATAATAATAACTAACAATAATAACTAATAACTAATATTTACAGTTTTGCGTAGGGCTGAATTTTTGTGTGGGTCCCGTGTCGTACATTTATGGCACGAAAAAGAATCTCAAGCCTGAAAGAGAGGCCTCTGAGCAAAATTTGTCGGCCGTTTCACGCCCTGAGTTGAATGGGACGCTGATGACCGTAATAAATCAATTAAAAAAGTTCTCTTAACCTGAAAATCACCAATAAAAAGCCAAGTAAACCAGACGGGCAAACCAGTAAACCAGTAGCCAAAAGTATACGGACATATTGACTTTAAAAGAAACAACAAGAGAACAGCTTTCAAAATATAGCATTAAATTAATACAATTATTATTAGAGTAACTATCAATGACTGGCAGAGTTGAAAAGGTGGTAAGCTTATTGCTGCTAATTCAGTAAATAAAAATAAAATCCACAACCTCGCAAAAGAACTACTAATTTATTTGCAGGGTTCCGTTGCAAAATGACGTCCCATGCTCCTTGCCCTTATTATATATGTGTGACCTATTATGAGCAAATGTATGTTTCTGTGGCTTGTGCAACAAACACACAATTTCTGCTTAACCCATTGATAAATTCAGGAGGGGGCCCGAGGAGAGGATTCCCCCCGGAAATTAAAAAGTCTCCCTGAAAATGTAAATCAATTTCTAAATGCATAAAATATTTATAATTAAAAGTCAAAATAATGAATGAATTTAAATTATAGTCAGTTTCAATAACTACTAACATGGAAGGTGTAATAAAATTCAATTTCAAACTCAGCAATAGGCACGTGTAGAGCGGCAGGGCTTGCGAAAAGTAATAAGCATTGTTGTAACACTTTTCAACTTGTTAGTGTTAGTTGCAGCTATTTAAACGGTTGGTCAGTCAAGTGTTTACTCTGGAAGGGTGGTGTACTTTTGTATCATATAAATGGGGGACTAAAAATCGCGTGTTTGGAATTATGTTGATTTGCCCCCCTCCCCACCCCTCCCCATTTCGGAAAAAATTCCATGATTAAAGTGTATTTTCTCAACAGCCACAAAGACGCACTGAGTGAGGGGTGGGCTGAGTAATTTCATAAAGACATTAGAATAATGGAAAAGCACTATCACTGCTTTAGGGATATGTTAATGATGGCGGATTATTGTTGGGGTTTGAAGAAAGATTTAGAATAGAGCCTGGCTTTCTTAAGCGAAAAGCAAACAAAGCTATGAAATTCATTATGAAAATACGCGTCATACTTGCACACTTTGCTTTTTACAGTTGAGTCAAAGTAAATACCATAGCTTTGTGTGTTTAATATTTATTATATTTATTAATAATTTCGTTTTAATATTGCCATTCCTCTCTCATTTATAACATAATATGGCGTCGAAGACTTTCCCATTTGCGCCGGCGTTGTATAGTTCCTTCTATAATGAGTTACCACGCGCCAAAACGATCAGCAATGAATGACGAGGAGACTGTTCATTACAACAACAAAGGCGGGGCATTAAAGCGTATGACTTGTATTGGCGGACATTTGCAGCAAAAGGGAATTACCCAAATAGAGCGCGGGAAAATAGAACAGTGCTTCGAAAATCCACCGAAGCGCTGATGTTGTACAGCTCTCTGTTAGTTTACATCATCTATTTATGTTAAGTATAGATGATGTAAGTGATAGATAATTAAGATAATTCAGAGGTTTACGTTAAATGCATTCTCTTACTAATTACTTTCCCATGTTCAAAGCTCGGTCTAAAATTCAAATTATTTTTAGTACTATACAGAGCGGCTACTCAAATATAAATCCTATAGCAACAAGTAAATACATGCATTACGTTTCTTAACAACATTTAAAATATAACACATTGACTAATGAGCGTGCTAGACATCGGTTTAGAAAAAAAAATAATGCTTGAATTAATAAATGTTTTCAAGGTATTACAAACTAAATTTTCGAAATTTAGCTTACCTAGGAAAAGCACAGAGGTTATTTCTTTGCAGGATACCAGGCTCCAACACATTCTCGAAATAATTCATATATCGTTCACATTGAAGAAAGTGAAAAACACAGTACGACTCACAATCCACTGGAGATTCTTCATCTACTACATGAAGAAGCCTTAGGAATCCATCCAGTATTGAACCAGCAGCAAAAGTGCAGAGGTTAGCAGCTATATAGCGGCCACAAAGAACGCTGAGCACTCGAATCTCTGACAGCAGGATAAGTAACACACGATACTTACAGAAATTTGCAGCTAAGGACTTGACCGTGCACCTGAAAGAAACAGAAAAGAGATGGCCATTTTAAACCCTCCCCTTCTCGAATACCATCCAAAATTTAAATGGGAAATAAAACAGTAAAAGTCATCGTTGAACCCCTTAGGTGCGTTCTGTAGGTCCCGTATTAACTTCGGTCAGTATCTTGCATATTCACATACAAATATATTGCCAATACAACATATGACCGAGCTAAAGGACAGAAATGCCTTCCACTACCGTTCTATTACCGCCGCCATATGGTACTGCGCTAACACAGCTCAACTTAAACCTAACCTAGGGGTATCCGGTGTGGAGGAGGGGACATTGTCTAGATATCTGTGGCAGGGAAGAAAGAAGTGTTCTCGCATGGTTCAGATTAGGGGCTTGGAAAGAAATCTAAACAGTTAAGGCTCTCGGGGAAAGAATTCGCCCATTGTGCAGAGAAAGCGATACCTGGGGGCATATTTTGGCAAAATGAGGGAAACGGAGATTTTAAGAAATGAGCATTTATCACCGCAATTTCTGAACTCCAATAGAAGTTTGAACATTTGCGGGGAAGCACTGGTGCATACGAGATACACAATTTGGGAATATTTCTAGAGAAGACCCGACAAAGAAGGTTAATGGCTACAGTGAAGAGGGGGAATTGAAGAGGAGGTGTGAGTAAATGGAAGGGGGGCTCAAGAAAAAGGGATCCATTCATGTTTATGTATTTGTATATAAAATTAATGGAAAACGTAAATTTATGGAAGTATTTGTATGTATGCATGTAGATTTGTAGTATGTACGTATGAATTATGTATATATGTATGAATGTATGTATGAGTATTGCCATTTTGATTGTTTTAAGGATGATATTAGTATGTACGGCCGTAAAGCCCTTGCGACAATTGTATTTGTTTGAATGTATTCTAAAACTGATACAAAATCTAGGGGATACATATTTTAAGTGTATGCATACTTTTTTAGAATGAATGGTGTTTAACGCCCTATTTTACTACTGAGGCACCACAGGCGGTGGACACATGATACATGATACATGAAATGAAATTATACATTGGGAAAGGATTTTTAAGGAAGGAAACGTTCCAGGCCTAAGTTTAGGGCACCTCCCCGGCATTTGCCATTTATGAGGACTGAGAAAAACCTAGAAAATACATCAGTCAGAAAATCCTTCGAACCCCAGACCTCCCGCTCACGAGTCCACGCCTTGATGACCTCGGCCACCCGTGACGGTATATTTGCTTGGGTTTAAGTTAGAAGAACTGCTTTGCAAAAAGAAATATATGGTTAGATTATATTAGTTTTGGATTCGTTTAATTTCGATGAGCTGTGAAATATTATGAAAATGGTGTTCCAAGAAATAATTAGAAGCGTTCAGTTTTACATTCAAAGCATGCAATCCGTAAGCTTAAGTTTTACATTCAAAGCGTGCAATCCGTAAGCTTAATTTCATTTTTATCACATTACTGTTCACTGTTTTGTGTTCTTGCACACATTACAATGGTTAATTTTATGTTTTTATAGTTCGGCATTTTGTTTAATTGCTATTCTCTGTTGTGTATTTTTCATGTTTACTTTTTATGCACATTATTTACATTTTTCTATTCTTCCACACGACTCATTACCATTAAATAACTATTCTTTTTACCTGTTTTAACCCTTATTTCCCTATCACGTCTATATGCACTTTCCTTAGTATGCTGGCAATATCTTCTTCCCTGCTCCATAACGTATATATTTCAGCTAGGAGGTTACAGCAAACACGTCTCAAAAATATAACTGTATAAACGGTCCCTAGACAACACATCAGCTCCGATTTTCAATTTCCCATCCGTTTTTGTATGCACTATTTATTTACTTGTTTTCTATCTAGTTTTTCAAATGCTTATTTTAACAGGTTCTAAGTAGTTTCATCTAGGAAAAAAATCATTAAAAATGGAACTAAATTCTGAAGGAAAACCATTACAGGATACAAATTCTATTAAATACTTAGAACTGATTTCTAACACTAAACTTATTTGAAATAGCATATAGATCATATTTAAAAAATTTGCCAGGAATGAAGGGGGATGTTGAAGAGATACACTTTCTATCATATACATATATGGTATACTGATTATGTATGTAATCAGTAAATACAAACCGCGTTGAAGTGTTAATAAAATTCAGAAAATTAGAAAATCAGAGTATCACTTTAATCACGTCTTTTGTCAATTCTATACCGAACCCTCAATGCAAATGTTCACACACCAGTCTCTAATCGAATATAAATTGGAAAAAGCAATTGAAAAATGAATTTGACTTCCATTTAGCATTAAGTATTAAGAAATGTTATACAATTCATCTAAAATCTCAAAAAACTTCCTACCTAACGTTCATTATTTACGAAACAGCTAAATCTTCCTACTTGTAAAGAAAAATTAATTCTTATACAAACAAAAGAGATCAGAGCATCATCTGCTTTGGTAAAGGATATCAAGAACTGTGCTACTCCAACAGATGTTTCAAAAGTTTAACTTTGGAAATGGTGAATACTCGATTCCCTTGTTTACTAATGGATTCCTCTTTTCTTAACCAAAATGATGCAGATGCTGAACCAATATTTCATATTTGTTTTCATTTTATAAATCCTTAGGTTATGGTACTTCAATTTTTGATTGAGAAATTGAGACAATGTCTACGACACAATATTTTATAATGATTTTGTTTATATTCTCTGATTCTAGAGCAGTTATCACAGTTAATGCAAGCAATTTTATCACCTAGAAGTCCAAAAACATAGATGGAAAATTCGCACATCGCACAATTAAACCTAACAAAAATATTTTTTTTTCCATGGGTACCATGAGATTGTGGTTTAATTGACATTTAAGCCCCATATCATCTTGCCAAAAATGAAGCGACATTAAACAAAAATCTGGGCTAAACTTAACATTTCGTGTTTAGATTGATTAACTAATATTTCAAAATGCAGCATTTTCATGAAAATTTAAAATGTGTGAAAATGGGAATAACTTAGCCACATTTTCTATTATCTTATATAACAATTTTCTAGGATTATTTCCTTATATTTTTAAAATACCAAATACAATTCCTGATTACTCTCGAAAAACTACACTTGCATAATTCCAGTTAATTAGGGATTATGGTTGTCTGATAAATCATTTCAATAAAACTGAACTAATTCTTTCATCATTCCGTTCACTGTAAGAGGTGACGTAGGATGTCCAGTCATCTCTGCTAAATCTATGAAACATTTTGGAGAACGAGAGAGTTAATGAGTTTATTGTCTATAGCTCAACATTAGTTAACAATATTGGTAAAATATAAGCTTAAGATCTAAGAAAATATCTGGACTACATACCTAATGCGCAGCGATTGTTTCTTTACTAGTTCTTCTATTTTGACCGGAAGACTTAAAAAGATATCATTAAGAACAAACTCAGCTGCTTTACGTATGTTATGACTGCGAGTGAGTCTTAAGTTGGCAACTTCTTCGTATGTTAAGTAACTTAAAATGTGCTTAAGGATACTGAGAGGTAAATGCGATAAACTTCTTCCCATTGTTCTTGACGTAAAGCAATTCAAGGCACGCACTCAGAAATTATGTGTCATATGCGCATTATCCTAGCACATATTCGTGATATTTGAGTAGGCCAAGTACAGTTGCGCAATTCTTTTGTTATATATACTTTTCAAGACATTCGTTTGTTTATGTTTACCCACAAAGTTCCCTTATATTTATATTTATTAGCATACAATTCTACATCGTTAAAATGTTATAATTTCCTATATAATGGCGCATTGAAGCAATAATTTATACTAGAAGCAAAATTTATGCTACGTGAAATAATGAATTATATTGGAAATTGCACACAATCTCAGTGAAATGGAAAACTAGCGAAGACTTCCCTATTCCAAATGTCAAAGTTGTAATAAATTACAAATATACTTACAATATTAAACTGTGTGTATAATATTTATGCAAAAACAGCATCAAGACGCTCCTACGCTTTGAAAAACAATATGAATTTAAAAATGGGCGTTCATGCTCACACTGCATTTTGATAATAAAAGAACTAATAAAATTCAGAAATTGAGACAAATTAATTTACCCATGTAACTTTCTGAGATTTTTATTTAATGCTATTTATTTTCGCTCGTTATATAATCCCACTGCTTCTTTTTCTTTCTTTTTATATAACCATTTATTGTACCTTTGACTTCATTGTACTTCTCCCAAAGTCTGTAGGTTGTGGACTGAATGATAGATATAAATCTGTAGGAATGAATGAAATGAAATGTATTAATGATGGCACAAATGAGCTCGAAGTCCTTGGCGCTTTAAATCTCTCACCTTCAAAGGGTAAGAAAAAATCCGAAAAAAAAAAACTTTCGCAGATAGCTTAATCTGACGGACGATCCGAACCCAGGATCTCCGTATTAATAATCGTGAACGCTACCACTAGGCCACCGTGGCGATCTATATAATTTTACTTCATACACATACATGATCCATTTTTATCTCATAAAATATTTATTTAGACCATGGTAATTTCCAGATCCATATCACCACTCTTTCTTTTAAGGACGGACAAACTGTTTTACGGATATTTTTCTGTTATTTACAGGTTGTGAAAAAACTTTAATAAAACAAATTATGGGTATTATGAAAATAAAAGGAACAACTAGTCACTTAATAAAAACAGTTCATATTCTGTTTTTTAAAAAGATGATAAATATAGACACAAAATCGGACAACACAAACAAATTCATATAAATAAAATATCTTAAACCTACGACTTGTTATATCTTTGTACTGATGAAATCATTAAAAACTGGCAAGATATGGCAAAAAAGTTTAAAATAGGGGAAATAAAATGTTGTTACAGTTTCCACATACATCTAATTACATAAAAAATTAGCAAAATATTGCAAACAGTTACATAAACGTAGTGGTAAGCAGAAGGAGATGAACTGAATACGTTAACCCCTCCCACCTTGAGAAAGTGCGTATACTTTATAGCAGAAATAGGACTAAGATGGAGAAAATTACTGCGGAGTGTGATGGTGTCACAGTTGTTACCAATAGCAAGAAATGCTAGATAGCAGGGCGTAAGAAATAAAGTAAACTAAGTGAGCATTTAACCTAATGCACATGATGCATAACAATCTTAAAACATAACTTTTGGGAAATTTTTCAGCATTTCCGTCACGGCTACCCTTTATAGTAAAATGATATAATGCTTAGCAACTCCGAAAATAGTAGGGTAACAATGAAGTTGATGCACAGAGGAAAATACACGATGCGACCAATGTAGGTTACCTTTGACATAAAGAACAAACAAAGCACATTTAAGATATGTAAAACATCATAATGTAAGATGAATGTAACTAAAGCTAAAAAGTCGAATAGCAGTCAATGTCATTAAATTAAATACTATATATATATATAGGCCGTTAATGAACTACGCCGAAATAATTTCAGAGAATGTACAGTTGTCATATTTAAGCAATTTGAGACAGGCAATGTGTGGTTCACAACTATACATAACGCAGTTTTATGCTGTTAAACATTTTTGCATCAGATGCTGATAAATCGGTTTTGAAGCCAAACTAGGTGAAAATTTTGTTTTGAATGTCTTTAAAGGTGTCTTGCGAACATAAAAATATCGACTTCCCGCAGCTTCTTATCAGCGTTTTCAAGATTTAGTGCCATAAAAATCCCTCAAATCTCGAACTGGTCATTTTACAGTGCGACACTGAAAATCTATTAACTTCCTTATTCCATTATGCAGCCTACTCTAGAGGTAGCTCTTTTACTGCTGTTTGGCGTAATGCATGGCGCAAAAGCTGATGTTCCGCAGATCGCGGGTTCAATTCCATTGTTTTGTTTATTTAATATGAAGTGCTGCCATACGAATACCAAATAATTAGAATTAAACTTAGGTAATCTTTGAATATACGACCCAAGTTACTAAGATTACGCATAATTCCACCTTTTCATGCAATTCTCAAGTATTCCAAATTGCGAATTTGATAATGCTGTGAAAGGATTCGATTACCGTATTATATTGTATTGTCACCCATTTCTGACCTATGTGCAAATTTTCAAGTCTTTATCTCATTTAGAAGTGCATGAAAAATTATTTACAAAATTCCACCCAAACAGACAAGAAAGCGAGTTAATAAAAACGTTTGAAGAAAAAGATAGGTGGAGGGCGGACTCCAGTGAATCGATCCATATTGAAATTCCTAGACAATGTTAAGAATAACACAATATTCAATTCCTGAAATTCTCAGACTCGCTTTCAACATCTGGCAGTTGCACGGCATTTGTGTAAGAAATTTCTGCGTTCCACCTAACGATTCTTTCGTAAGAACACGACGATTCGGAACACGTTTTGTCATTCACACTCTGTATCTTGTAACTTCTTAGGAAGTTGGCAAACAGCTTCTCTACTTCGGTCCTGGTGGTGTAGTGGTAACCATGCTTGCCTCCTAAACCCAAGATCGCGAGTTTGATCCCGGCCAGGACCAATGGATGGATACACACATGTATCGTATATAAAAACATGTTCAAGACTATTTATGTAGTGGCATAACCAACGAAGAATAATTTGCACATAACTTACAATCGGTAAAAGCACCAAGTAACATAGGAACGTATGACTTATCGCTGAAAAAGCGTTCCTCAAATTAACAAGTTACTAACTGCACATGCATTTACGGACTTGACGACTGCTTCCTACCAGTACACAGCTGTGTTGGCCCGTAGCTTTAATAACATCACTGTAATTTTTTTGGCTAGTAAAAAAGAAGAGAATTTCTATGATATAGCATTTTTTGAAGTCATATAAAGATTTAAAGTACGAAAATTGATCTTCATGTACAACCACTTACGACTTCTTTCCACAATCTTACGGCTTTCAATGACGGGCAAAAGAAAGTTTCAATCTCTAGAATCTACAATGGCCTAATCATATTTAACATTTTAAATAACAGAGATTATGCTACGTATTATTTAGCATTATTTGCAGTTCTAGAAAATAAATAACTACATTTTAAGACTCAAAAACATGTACTGTACCATTACAAAATCCTGCTTAATGGAACAACTCTGTAAAGTTCTTTAACATTACTTTTAGTTTTCATCTATTACAATGTAATGCAAATAATCAATTCCTGCATATTCAAATAGTTATAAAGTATTATGCAAACGATATCCATATCATGATGATTGGTAAATTCACTCCTTATAAGACCATCAGTTTATTTTCGTATTTGTTCTCATTTTTTACTTGCTCTTTATTTTTACAATTCCCTTTGAAACAGAATTTCTATGAACTTCTCATTAAAGTTTCTGTATATTTTCTTCAACAGCAGCAAATGTTCTCCTCCTTTATTTCTAAATGCAAGGATTTCAATGAAACAATAAATTCGCTATTAATATTTTTCAAAAACCATCTGAAATTCAACTCTTGTTTTTCCATGTAAACTGAAACAAAATTATGCTTTAAAATTCTTGCAAGTATCCTTGACTAAACGGCAATGATGCACTAGCAGCTTAACTAAACGAAATCAACATTTTCATTTACAAGGGATGGATAAAAATAATAAGAACTATTTTTTTTTCTCTGAAATGACTTTATTGACAAAGGTACCTATAGTTACACACCTTCAATATAACCGCCCAGGTTATTTATGACCTTTTGCCAAATGTTCGGAAGGTGTCGTATACCATTTGCGCGTCTATTTCTGTTGATGTCCCATATTGACCGTCCTATAGCATGGATAATGTCATCTCTGGTGTTGTACCGGATCCCTCGCAGTGATTCTTTCACTTTGGCAAAGAGATCGTAATCACAGGGACTAATGTCGGGTAAGTACGGTGGATGTTCCAAAATCTCCCATTGCCAGCGGCGCAAGAGGTCTTGGACAGCAGCGGCATCTAGCGTTGTCATGCAAATATCGTCGATTTCGCCTGAGCGCTGGACGAAGGTGGTGTTGCAGGAAAGTGCAGTGGTAGGCAGCGTTTATCGTCACCCTTGGTGGTACAGCGTGATGCAGTATTACCCCATCAATGTCATACGCTACAATGAACAGCGCTTTGTGTAGCGCGCACTTTCTTTGGACAAGGAGAACCGGGAATATTTCATTCATTGGATTAACGTTTCAAGTTTGGTTGGTACGAGCGCGCCCAAGTTTCGTCTATACTGACGATTCATCGAAGAAAGTCGTTACCTTCCCTTTGGTACCGGTCCAACAAATCCTATGCTACTGCATAGCGGTGCCATTGTTGCACCTCGGAAATTTCATGGGATATCCATCGTGCAGCAATTTTGCGGTAACCCAGAACGTCGTGCAGAATGTGGAGCACAGTTTTGTGGCGGTCAACTTCCAATAAGGAAACAACAAGCTGTGTCACCACATGCTTCACGCAGTCTCTGGAAACACTCTTGCGTACTCCGATTTCGTGCCACTTCAATTTTGAGCAAAGAACGTTGCTCTACCTTTGTAAACATGATGTTAGGGCGGTTGCACTATTGCTATGAATTCAACACACTGCAGTAGATTGATAGATAGTTCCCACTCGCTGCACAAACTCTTCTGACAGGCCTTCGTTTTGTGAACACAGATGGCAGCTCACCGACTCACCGGTTTGACGTTAACAACAATGTTATCACTACTTTTTATCCAGCCCTTGTATTACTGTATAGTACAAGGGGTTGGATAAAAAGTAGAGGCAATATATTCATGATATGGTACAGTAACAAGTAAGGGCACTGCAGTTCTAGCATTGATAAGGGCAACCTATTGTTGCTATTGTAGAGCTTCCAAACATCACAAACGTGTGAAGTAGAGGTTTGCAAGAGAAGCACCTAAAGATGTGTTTTTCTAAATTTGAAAAACAACCTTAAATCAAAACTGGGGTGTCTCAAGGAAGGAGTAATGTGAATCTATGGGAATTATACAGATGGCCTGGCCCTGCAGCACATTCTGTGGAGTTTCAATCTCTGCTAGGGATAGGTAATGGGTAGCAATAGAGTTATTAGCAGAAGTAGAAATAATCCAGCCCACAGTGTTGCACATTTTGAAAGACTTGCTTAGTATTGCAAAACTGCATTGCATTGGATGTCTTTATCACTTTGCAGGTGTTCAGAAATGGTACCTTTACATCCTTGAAGGCAACTATTTGATACATAACATTAGGAACAGTTGTGCATTCATTAGAATCATCACCATGCACGAAATGTGAAACAGCGGTCCTGTGAATGGTGGCGGCACCTTCATGCCCCAATTATAAAAACTTCACCAAGAACCCAGAAATGTGAAAGTGATGCTGATGGTGGCATATGATGTCCAAGGGATGATGATAATGCAGTATCTCAGAGCCTGTTAATGCCCTGTACCTGGAACATAATCTTCGTATTTTTTTGCAAAAAAAGACAATGCTTTCAAACTTATCTACACAATGTTTAACATGACAATGTCTGTTATCATAATGCTACTACTGAGAGATTTACTGGTATGAGCAGTGGGAAACACTTAAATACCCTCCATAATCATCATGCATACATGAGCTCCTGCGACTTCAATCTCTCCCCCAAACTAAACAAACCATTCACAGAAAAATATTTCCATACAAGAGAAACAGTTCTTCAAAAAGTATGGTGCTATATCACTGACATCAACAAAAACAGTACTACTACTCATATTTAGCACCTCCCAGAAGTAAGGCAAAGGGTAATAAATATGGCAGGAGATTATACTGCTGGAATGGAGCAGAATGATGTTGCATCTAGAACAAATGGTTTCTCAGATACAGATGTCCTTCCAAATCTAGAATGGCCTGTCAAAAGTAAAATATATTTTGTTTTACCAGACTCAATAAAGTAAATGAAAGAGGAAATATTTTATATATAGTAATAATGAATATTTGTTATGAACTAAATTAATTTCATATAAATAATGTGCTTAAAGGGTTGAAACCTAGCTATTAATTTACAAGTATGTTTTATAATCCAATATGCACTCTTTTGTGAGACTATGATATTATATATACTCTGCATTTGCCTTCTTTATGTACCATCAGGCAATTAAAAACCTTGATTTGCTAGTTCAACCATTTTCCCAACCAATGCTGGCATACTTCACCTTTTAAAACTGGAATACTACAAATAAAATCAATGTATTCTATTCCTCTCCTTTTTAAAGGAGATGCTGAAAATGCTGCAATTTTGTATAATATACAACCTACCTTAAAAAACTACCAATTGAACTAATCAGTTCAGCACTAATTAACTTAATTTCTGGGCAACACTTCCAGCATTTTCTGTAAGAAGGGGAATGAGGCATTCATTTCAATGCTGCAATGTTGTGACACTATCAGTTTGCCTCACTATGTTTAACACTCCTGACAATGCTGAAGGCTAAGAGGCAGAAAGTGATTTTTTCAATTATTGTATAGGAGATGAAATGCAAATTCATCACTTCAAGCCTGAGACCAAAAGACAAATTGAATGGTATATTAAAATTTCTACTCAGAAAAAGAAAAAAGTGGGAAATCATATCCTCAATGATAAAGTTATAATCATATTTTTCTGGGGTTCTGAAGAAATTATTTTTGACGCACTGCCTCACAATACAAAGCTCGCTTTAAAATTTATCAAAACTTCTAACAATTTGAAGAAAGGTTCCAACACATCTGTTCCTGTTCTCACAAAAATATGACCAAAGTTTCCTTCAAGATAAGGTAAAGCCATGCATAATACTACACCCGAGAAGAGATCTTTAAACTTTAGTGAACTTCCTTCCTCATTCATTCATCTTGCACCTCAAGATATCCATCTCTTCTGTCCTCTCACCACCACGGGTAGCCAAGGTCGTTAAGGCACAGACTCATGAGTGGGAGGTCTGGGGTTCAAGTCCCGCCAGGACCGTCCTCCCTGACTGAGGTTTTTTTCCAGGTTTTCCTCAGTGGGCAAATGCCGGGGAGGTACCCTAAAATGTAGGCCTGAAACAATTCCTTCTTTCAAGAATAAATTCTTTCCCAAAATATCATTTCATCTCATGTATCAATAGGTCCATTGCCTGTGGTGCCTGTGTAGCAAAAACTGGCGTTAAAACACTATTCATTCATTCTTCTCTCCTCTATAAGATGCTATCTACAGGAGTGCAAAGATGGCTGGGAGACAAACATGTGGAACAGCACATCATGGGATACAGACTCCGACATCTAGGTAGCACAGATTTGCAAAGATCAAGATTTGCAAAGAAATGACATTGAAAAATAGCAGTTTATAGCTGAAGAATTGAGGAACAATCCAATATATATGAAAAATAGATGTAAACAATTCTGAAAAGGGGAAAAAATATGTATTGCATTACTTATCCTTCATTTTATATCTAGTAACAAATTCAAATTGAATAATATTTGAAGTGATTCACAGATGGCTAACTGATAATGATAATTGTTTTTGGAATTCATTTATTCATTTCAAATAGTTATTAAAATGTTTAAAAGCAAATTAAGACAGTATCTCAAGCAGGATATATATCAGTTTATTTGTATAGATGATTTTTGTGAACTTTTCCTCACTTTGAACAGAATGAAGATTTAGGTATAAAAATTCAAGACTGATTTGCACCTTCATTAACTTATTTTAACCTTTATTCAAAGAACTTACAGTGGTCAACATGAAATACTGGCCTATATGTAAAAAAGCTCAGTATAAAAGTGGCAGATGTTACAATTTATTAAGATACTTTATTAACTTAAATGAAAATCTAAGTGCTGTAATATAACAAAGAAACTTTGGTTTTTCACAGTTTTCAGTTAATTCAACAGAGGGTTAGTCATGTGCATGTGGATATGCAAATAAGGAGATAGGATTCATCATTAATTCGGGAAAAGATGCACACCCTGAGCTATAAGCTGAGTGGTTGCCCAACATATCTGCATGTATTCCCAGGAATGGGAACTCATCATAAAATTACTGTTTCTCAAGATGAAGAGAGTCTAGTCTTACTTTCTGGTGAGTGCGTTCTTGCATTTGATGGCTTCATCAATTTCAATCAATTTTGCTTCTACATGAGGAATGACCCAAGGTCGCAGGTTCAAATCTGGCCAGGATCGATGGATTTTTAGGGCTTAAAAATCCTAAATATGGCTTCCTTCAGAAGGGGTTGGTCCCATGTTGTACATTTACAGCACATAAAAGAACCTCAAGCCTGAAAGAAGAGGTCTCTTAGCAAAATTGACTGGACATTTCACATCCTGACTAGAAATGGATGCTAATTCAAGACCAGGACCCGCATTAATTATAAGCCATGTTATCTTGGTACAATACAGGTGACTCCATTAGTAACTCTCATGGCTTTAAGATAAGCACATGGATAGAATCAACATATACTTCAAAAATCAGAAAATAGAAACCAACACTTCTACCAAGAATATTATAACCTTAACTTGAAATTTGGATCCCCATCACCATTAGGATCAGATATAGTGGTATGAGGTTTAAGATGATTAATAAGGAGTAATGCATACATACAGAACCTCTGATAAAAGTTTAAGAGATATACCAAGCACATAGGCAAGCAATAGAAACTAATAATGGAGATTATACAAGGAGAGGCTTCATGTAGGTTTCAGATGCATTTAATTTAAGGATGCTCTTAAACAGCTTTGGTCTTTACCATAAGTCATTAATCATGGGAATAGAAAAAAAAAGTCTCCTTTGTAAATCTTCAACTGAGATGTATCAAAATTTTTATTTAGTTCAAAGCATTTAATTAGCACTTTTATAAGAAAAAATATACTCTGTTAATTCTTAGTGATATTTTAGTGATATAAAATATAGTGAACTTTTGTAACAGTGGTGTAAATTATTAACATTTAAGAGAAATTGAGTCGAAATAGTAACATACACACCACTAAAATTGAATTAAATGGAAGACTAGTTTCGGGAGCCATCGCTCCTATCATCAGTTCCTGGTCGACTGGTGTGTATGTTACTATTTCGACTCAATTTCTCTTAAATGTTAACATTTTAGTGATTTGACAATCAGTTCATTTCTATTTATATTTCTTTACTAACCACTTCATCATTCTTTCTATCAATCAAAATGAAAGTGCTGACAGGACAAAAAGTAAAATAATACATCATAATTATATAACAGTAATTTTATTTGTAATTTTCTATAAAATTTACCACTTAAGGCACTGCACCATAAGGACCATACTTCAATCATTTGCAGCAGTTTTAAAATAAAAAAGAGGTTAATTAAATATGTATGTAGAGTGAAGAGAAAGATTTGGAAAAGGAAATTTGATAGGTTATATGGAATCTCAGGAGTAAATATTCATTTCTTCCTCACTGATGATTGGTTTCCACCGATTTATATTTTGCCGCAGCTGTTGAGGCTCTAATGCTGGATACTTTTATGATCCTGTAACCATAGGGGAAGGAATATATGGAGATTGATAAGCTTTTTCATTATGAGAAATGAAACACAATAAATGTACCACCATTATTTTCTGGAGAAAATATGCCACTTTCACACTAATTATGACAACCACTCTGACATTTCTTAATTTGACAAAGACTGATCCTGAAATCAACTAATCCTGAGATGCAACTGAACTCAACTAATAAAGATCTTCCACTTAATACTCTTCCACTGAACGGAACTGAACTGACCGTGCCTATCTTCCACACTGAATACTCTTCCAAAACTAACTACAGCTTTCCACTAACTGAAGTGAACTGAGAAAGCCGTTCCCCTGATAATGGCCCACTGAATACTCTTGCAAAACCGACTGCTTGTCGCAAAATTACAAGACTAAATAAACATGGCCTACATGACTTTTTGCATGTATATATCAATTCAAGCTGTTAGCTTCTTCCCTTAAAGAGGTTATTGGCCTGTCTTTTCATCCCTATAGCTACCAAATGTTTTATTATGCCTTCCTTGCTTTACAATTCTCTAACAGAATGCATTTCACTCAAAAATTCACCTTTAGAAATTTCTCCAGAAAACATCGGTTTGTTTGGTTCATCCTTTACAAAATATTATTACAACAAGCAACAGAAATTCCCAGGTCAGATTTTATGGCTGGGGTAGCTTTCTGCACCCTGGCAAAAAAATAACATTTTACACACAATAATTTAACACTTGTATAGGAAATAAAATAAGATTACACTCATGATTGTAATAAGGAAGTTATATGAAATTACTTGCTATAATTACTCTAATTAAATATGGGGGTGGCAGCTTATAAATACTGTCTCACATTCTCACTGCTTTTCGGTATTCATATTATATTTCATTACAATTTCCCATATGCAAGTATTAATTACTGATTAATGATTACCAACTGTTAAATTCACATCACAAAAAACAGTAAAAAAAAAACCAACCACTTTATGATTAAAAATAAAATAAAAAAAACCACACACACACACACAAATTATATGATGCTTAAAAAAATGCAACAAAAGTAATTAATTTCAAGCTAATCAATTTTGTTGGTAAGGAATGATTTCCAGAATTCCTGTTCAGCACTTACAAGTTTTTCAATGTTTCTAGTTCTCTGGTCTTTTTACAATGAATTCTCTTAGGTCTTCAGCCAACAGCACTTGACAATGGGAACCACATGTTTCAAGTTCTTGTGTTGCTTCTTCCAAGAGAGTAGATACATTGAACAAATCCTTCAATAACATAAAAAGAACAATATATTGAACAAAATTCTACTTATAAAAATGCATTTAAATGTGCAAGTATTACTCAAACAATTGAAAGAGATTATGCAGTTCTAACATTATTTCCTTTGCTGCTGCTGCTACCGCTGCCGCTACCGCTACCGCTACCACTACCACTACTACTACTACTTCAAAATATCAGTGAAGCCATTATGACAAAAGACAACAGAAATTTGCATTTTACAGCATAAATTTATTTCTTAGCTCCAAAGCATACAGAGAAAAAAAATTAAAATGGTTGTTTTACAGCTTGCTTATATGTAGGCAAACAGCACTGAGAAAACCACAAAAACATTTATAATTAATTTTATGCTAAGATATCAGGTTATTTGTAATCCAACCATTTGATCTGGTACAATTGTTTATTGATTCAGACTGTTGTATATTGGTATATTTATAGTAATAATTTCCTTTTTCTTTATTTTATTGCAAAAGGGAATAGTCAAGTAAATACTTAGTATCTCAATATTAACTAAATTTGCAGTCTAACACAGTGAAAAATGCATTACCAATCTCTTTTGAGTAGAACTATTTATACACTCTTTTTGGCTTCACTTACTGGATATTTACTCAGGACATGTTTCTTCTTGGACTCTTGTCCATAGCTTCAGCTGTTAAGCGACCATTGATCATTTGAAGAAGTTGGGTTAATAAGTGTCTGGGTTGACTCCAGTACTCTTGCAATAAACTTGAATAAAGAATTGTCTGCTCCTGGGATGTAGAAATTCATTAAGTTTTGCTCATGTTTTTTTTTTTTTTTTTTTTTTTTTTTTTTTTTTTTTTTGCCATATGTTTAGTTCCTTTGGTTGTTGAAATGTTTTTAATAACTTTATGCTTTCTTCTATTTCATGATTTTCATTCCAAAAATGCACTTCCACTGCTGATTTTTCTATTTACTTGTAACAGATGTTTCTCCAATGTTCCTTCAACCTAATCGCCTGTATTTCTCTTTGTTTTCCTATGCAGATTTTTCACAATCCTGACAATTAAACTGATAAATTTCAGATTTTTTATCTTTGAACCTGGAATCAGTTTTGTTTAATTTCAATAAATTTTCATACTCTTTCAATTTTGAGGTGCCATGATGATATTACATTGCTCGAATGTTTTTAAATTTCTTATAGGCTAATGGGTGGTATGTTAACTTTTTAAATATTTTTTCCTGGCTAAATCACCCAGGGTTGTGATTTTTTTTAAATCATCTGTGCTGAACCCATTTGATTTAGCAGCTTCTATTTTGTGTAGATATTCATTCTTCTATTCTTCTTTCTTCAGTGGTAGATTTACTAGTCTGTATGTCATGCTGTTGAATGTTGCTTCATTATTTCACCTAGGATTGATACTATGGTTCGCATAATTTATCTTAGTATATTGTAATGTGAATACCATGCTGAGAAAAGTTTCTGAGTTTCTTCTTTCGTGTTTAAGTTGTTGCTATACTTGTAAATTTCAATTACCTCCCAATATAAACAAGATGATAATGAGATGTTGAGGCTATTATGTTAGTATCTTAAAAACCAATTTTATGCTCTCTGTAAATTAGGATGGTACACTTAGTGATGACCGATTTATCTATCTAACCTTGCCTTAGCTAGTGTCTACAGAATGTCATGCATGTGTGGTGTGATTTACATTGGTACCACACAGTTAGTTATAATTTTCTTGAAGATGAGACAGTGACCGACTGAATAATGGAGATTGTGATGATATATATAATGGGGTTGCCTGTGGAACTAAGCTCTGCTTGGTTCACTTGGCTGAGGGAGTTGGATCTAAGTTGGAAGCCGTGAGCATTTCTTTAGGGTTGGGTTATTGATTGGTTCACATAGTTTCTTATTTTGGTATTTTGTAAAGCCAAATATCATGCTGAGTGCAGTTTCTGAGCTTCTTCTTTTCTGTTAAAGTTGTTACTGTGCTTATAAATTTCAATTACCTCCCAATATAAATGAGGTTGATAATGAGAAGTTGAAGCTAATATGTCAGTATCTTGATAACCAATTTCATGCTCTCCATCAGTTAGGAGACGTGCTTAGTTACAACTGATTTATCCGTCTGACCTAGGAGAAAGTGTCTCTTGTGTTCTCCACCAAGGACACAAGGAAACCACTTGCCTTAGCTGGTGTCTACACAGTATCATGCATGTGTGGTGCGGTTTACATTGATACCGTACAGTTCAGCATAAATTCATGCCTTTCAGAACCCAACAGGCACTGCCGCCTTGGCAGATGGATAATTCAGCTGTTGCTGAGCATGCTCTTCTACCTGATGGAGAGTATGAAATTTGTTTTCAATATACTGACAAATTAGCCTCAACATCTCATCATTAATCTCGCTTATATTGGGAGGCAAATGAAATTTACAAGCATAGTAACAACTTTAACAGGAAAGAAGAAGCTCAGAAACTTCACTCAGCATGGTATCCAGCTTTACAAAATACCTAAATAAAATAATAACGAACCAATCACTAACCAACATCCCACCAGAAACACCCATGAGTTCCATCTTTGATCCAACCTCTCAGTCCAGTAAACCAATCAGAGCTCAGTTCCACAGGCAACCTCACTATATATACCACCACAATCCCCATTAACAAATCAATCATGGCTTCATCTTCAAAAAGATTACATTGAACACATCATTGATGATTTCCACCATAGTTGTTATTAAAACATCTAGGAAAATGAAGGAGAATAATCCCATTGGACTATGCAAGACTTAGTATAATAAACTTGAATTTGGCAACCAAAAAAAAAGGACATGCATACAGACAATTACATTAAGTTCCATAGTTTCAATTCTAGATCACATAAAGTAGCAGCATTCAACAGCATGACATACACACTAGTAAATATACAACTGAACAAAGAAGTATACAACAACAAATATCTATACAAAATAGAAGCCACTAAATAAAATGGGTTCAGCAAACAGATGATTAACAAAAAAAAAAATTAAAATTCCAAAAACAAAAAAGAATTAAACAAACCACAACTCTTTAAGTGATTTAACAGGGGGGAAAAAATGTTCAAATGTTTGCATACTACTAATTAACAAATAATATATTTCAAAATTTTTTCAAGCAGTACAATATCATCTTAGCACCTCAAAATCGATTGAGTATAAAAAATTTACTGAAATTAAACAAACTGATTCCAGGCCCAAAGAGAAAAAATCTGCAATTTACCAGGTTAATTGTCAATATTGTGGAAAAAAATCTATCTAGGAAAAACAAAGAGAAATACAGGCACTAGGTTTAAGGAACATTGGAGAAACATCCAATACAAGCAAATAGAAAAATTAGCAGTGGATTCACATTTTTGGAATAAAAGCCATGAGATAAAAACATGAGCAAAACTTTATTGAATTTCAACATCCCAGAAGAAGACAGCTCTTTATTCAAGTTTATTGAAAGAGTACTGGAGTCAACCGACACATCTACTAACCCAACTTCTACAAATGATTCAACAGTTGCTTAACAGTTGAGGATGTGAACAAGGATACATGAAGCATATCCTTAGTAAATCTCCAGTAATTGAAACCAAAAAGAATGAGTCAAATAGTTCAACTCATAAGAGATTATAAATACTTATTAATTTAACAAGAATGTAATTATTTACAAAACTTATTATGCTCTAAGTTTAACTTCAAATTTTCATAAATGCTGAATCATGAGATGTGTGCTCTGACTTGAACTAAGCCAAGGGTTGAAACAGCCTTGCAATATAAAGAGAGCAGATTACCTGAGGGAGGTGTCTAGCATCTTCTGCATAATAAATCTGAATAATAAAAGATCTTTGTTTAGGAAGAACAGTGTTAAAAGACCTAGCATGCCTTCTTTGAAACAGTGTAGTACCAGATTAGATGGGCACATTTTCTCATATAACTTGTGATATTTTATGTGCTGATCAGTTCAACCAATTATATAGTTAAATGTGTCAGGAACTTGCACTATAATTATAAACTTTATAAAAGTTTCAGCTAAGAATATATTTGTCTTCTGTAAATCAGAATCATCTTAATTCCCCTCCAGAAGCATGGTCACTCCTGTAAACATCTACCCTAAAAATTCCTGTCTCCTACTAACCCAATGAAAATAAATATTGAGCCCCTCTACCAAATCAAACAAACCTTCAACACAGTCGTAGCAAGGAAAGTGTGAGATTTTTATTCCTCTAATGTGAGAAAAGCAATGTTTTTGTAACTAAGATGCCAAAAAAAAATTGACTGCTACAGATAATGCATGTCTGTCATTAGTCTGATCTTAATTGCAGATAAGTCCTGGCCATAACAAGTAAGCAAAGTAAAAACAGATGAGAGGACAGTGCACATTCAACAAATAAACAAATGTTTAAAGATTCAAATTTGCTTAAGAATAAATTCTGATCAATAAATTTGGAAATCTTTTTTAAATTTTTGCAGTATATGCCAGTTTTAAAGTATAACTTTAATAAAAAATTCAATTAAAAACTTTCTTATTAAAGTTAATGTAAAATAACGGTGAATGCTCAAATTTACACAAAGAAATGTAACATAACAAAGATGTCTTTCTCTGCATGCTTAATGATACCAATTATAATAGCCTGCAGTTTGTGAACAAAGTTACTGTATAAATTTAAATAGTTTGGGATTTTCATAGTGAAATATAGTATCATATAACAAATTATTTATTAGGAAGTCACTCAAATTTCACTAGTTTTATTCCACTTACTTGGACATGTTTCAAGGGAAATTTTCTTCATCATCAGCACGGTTCTGCTGTCAGCTTTCCAGCATGGTATTAAGATGTACTTTTTGGATTTTATAAACTTTTTGATGAGGTTGCTGTTGTTTGGAAGATCAAAATTAACTAAATTTTCTTTGTTTTCATTCAAGAATATATTTTCCCACACTGATAATTCTATGGGTTTTTGAGAGCTTTTAAGAGTTTTGGTTCATTTTGGAACTCATGTTTTTTTTTTTTTTTTTTTGTTTTGTTTGTTTTTTTTTTGGCCAGAAATGGTATGCAACTGTTGATTTTTACGTATGTTTATATTTTATACTTCTCATGTGTTCCTTAAACTGTATGGTAATGAGCCTTTTTGGTTTACCTATATATTTATTACTTCAGTCTTTGTAACTGATTTCGTAAATGCCTGATTGTTTTCCTGGTGGGATTTTGTCCTTTGTGTTGGTTTTTAGGAGGTTTTTCAAATTATATTTATTCACTGGAGCCAAAATAATGTTGGCATCTTTAAAAATCTTTTGAAATTTTTGGTGTGCCCATGGATGGAATGTAAATTTTTTACACCTCTTCTCTCCTTTGTAATCTTTCAGCGTGGTGATTTCTTTTATTTGTTTTTGTTTTTTGAATTTTTCTATTCTTTTCTTGATCAAATCTATTGTGTAGCCATATTTCTGTAATATATCCATGATATTTTGGTACTCCGATTTGTATTCTGTCTCATTTACTGATAGGTTTGTTAATCTGAATGTGAGGCTATTCATTATAGATAATTTATGTTGTTTTGGGTTATGGCTGTTGCTTTTTATATAATTATCCATGTGGGCATCCTTCCTGAATATGCTCAATTCCAGTATGTTATCATTTTTTATAATTTTTATATCCAATAATCCAAATCAAAGTAACCAACCAATCACTTCTCTTCCCATTTCCCCAACAACCCCACATAATTTTAAACAGTTACAAATTGGTGCCCAACATGGGACCACCATTAAATCAAGCAATTTAATTAATCAAACATTGCATTTGCATATAATTTAAACAGTTACATTATTTTGAAAAATTATACAAAAATTATAAGTGTTTGGAATACAGTTTTAAAGAAAAGGAAGCTCCTAACTCTAGGCTATAATAGATAGAATATTATTTTCCATATCATTTATGTTTTCATTATTTCTGTTAAAGAAAATTACATTTTGTTTATATTATTTAAAACTTCAATTAATTTTAATAAAAAATTTCTGGATATATTTCATATTGTAAGTCCTGTATCTGAAAGTTCTGATTAATGTTTTAATTATAGCAGAGGAAATTTACAGAAGTCACATGCGACTGACATCAGCTATATTTGAAACTACACAAAGTAAGATATAAGTGTTGAAATTCTCTTGCATTATCTATCACAGCTAACAGAACACATTTCAGAAGACTTGTTACTATGTTTAAAATCATCTTAGTGCTGTAAAGTTACACGCCTAAAACTGAGTAGGATATAAGAGTTGACAATATATTACGATATAGCCCTTAATATGGTACTGTAGTTGAAATCCATTTATAAATGCTGTTTTTGGTCTAAACTGTATTAAAATATATATAAAAATTCATAACATTTGGAAGCAACAAAATAATTATCTTTGTATTCAAGTGTATTATTTTTCTAATTTAATACTGTTAATTAAATTGTGTTTAGGAAGCTATAGACAAAGGAGTGGTAATTAATTCTAATAGGATTTAATACTGTTATTTAAACAACAAAGATCAGGCTATTGTTCCATTAATAGATGGGAAATCATAGCTTGCCATAAATTATATATAAGGATAGATTGTTTTCGAATTGTGTTTGTAAAAAACATGACAAGAACAACCTATATATGTAATCAGACTATCTGAACTACTTATGGCTGGAAAATGTGGTATTGCTTTCACTTTATTCTTAATAATTAGCTAATGAGTTATTAAATACTCTTATGCTCCACTTGTCACTGAATTATAAAGAACATGTTTCACAAGCCTTTGCAGCATCATCAGCTGTGAGTGGACTGCTGGATTTATTATTGGATGAATGGACCTGTTCTCATGGACTGAACTTTTGGATTAATTTGTCTTCTATTGTGATCTGACAACTGATGATGCAGGCAAAGGCCTGTGAAACATGTTTGTATAATTCAATGGTAAGTGGAGCATAAGAATAATAAATTGACTTACTAGCTAATTAAGAATACATTAATTCCATTACTGTATTAGTTCCAACAATTAATTTTAAATTTAATTGCTTTCACTGTTTCATGGCTAGGAGCATGTAGAAAGCTGTGGTAATGTACTTTGATATTTGGCAGCCCTAAATTTAGAGAAGTTTTCATAAATAAAATAAATACCATTTGACAGTCTGAGAATAAAAAGCATTATGTGCATTGAAGATTGCAAGTCAGCAGGCAGCAGGTTTAGGACAGGACTGACTCAGCAAGTGCCCAAAACTACCATTTCCTTAACAGCAGCAGTGAGAGCAGGTTTAGCTCACAAAAGAGTTCCTGTTAGTTATACCTAAAATATTTGCATCTTAGAGATGCTAACAAAGATATTTAAGATAATACTTTATTTTTGACATAGTTACTAACACTTACTGTTTCTGATGTCCCTGTTAGGTAACGTTGACTAAAATGATACAATATTAACATTCTTGCACCAACTTCTTTAGCAAACTGAGCTGCCATGCTTGGAGTTGAGTGACCCATTTCAATTGCCTTTTGTTTCAATGCATTTTCTAAAGTTGATTCATGCAGTACTAGATCACTGTTTCTGAAAACAGATACATGTATTGATACACAATTCTAAAAAAATGATTTTAATTATCCAAAAAAGATATCATGAAGTAGCTACAAACCAAATATTTTTACAATGTTAAAATAAACTCGCATAGTGCTCCATTTTATATTTAAAAATGTAAATATGTTTATTTAAAAGTACAATTTTATTATTGTTGTTAGCAAACACAAGCCATCTCAAAAGTAAATGTAATGTATTTGCTTTATTGAGTTCTAAGCACATTACAAAATTATGGATGCCTACAGATTGTGACCCTAGTCATTATTGCTTTAGCACATTCCAACAAATCAATCAACACAAAAAGCAAAAAGAACAGATACACACAAAAAAAAAACTTATTATAAAATTAACTAACCATCATCCTCCAAAATGTTTCTACATGCTACTACTTATCTTATTCTAATCCAATTTTTTCTTTAATAAGCTCCTTTCTCCATTCATTAGTTCTTGCACATTCAAACAATGCATGGATTAATTGATATCATTGTATGATTCAGTTGAACTACACACTCTTAAAACTTCACTTACTTTCCATAAATGTATGGAACCGGTTTCGAGAACATTTAGTTCCCATCTTCAGCCAGGCTAAAGTTCAACTGTCGGATCATTCGTTGATATCAATTAATATGATTAGCTTCACTGTGCAAATTCCAATTTACATTTAAGTAGTAAATATATGGATTACTTCTTGATTTCCCTTACAGATGGGACATATGCCTTATTCACAATTATTTCTAAATCCTCTCAATTTCTTACACCCTAATGTGAACCAAGCAATCCTCTCTTTCCTTTTTATTCACTTTTCAATATATCTTTCTCTTTCAAAATTTATCTTCATTTCCTTATAGAAAATGAGTGAGCTTTTCTCCTTAGGCATCCTTAAGCATCCATCCATACATCATCTATCCCATCTTTAAAAACTGATCACTTATCTTATCTATTGACCCTACTGTTAATACACAATTATTTTCTTAATATTTCACATACTACTTTAAAATATATTCTTCATTCAACTAATATATCTTAAAACAGTGCTGTACAACTTTCTTTTCTTAAGTGCTCTGGCACATTTAATTCATGCCTAAGGAGGTGCAGCCGCCACTACCACTCTCATGACCACGACTACAACCACTAATTTCAACTCCGGCCCTGACTGCGACTATCACTACCACTACCACTGCTACTACTACTAGCAATTACTAACTAAAATGTAATACTGTAAAAACATTTCAAAATAATTAAAATTAAAATTACTTAGATTTACAACTTAATTAGTATGAAGTTTGACACTGCATGTTTGCTGCAATTTCAGAAAAAACTGATAAATAGCTGAAACAAGCTGCTCTGAATGCATCATGTAAATGTGAGTCTGTCGGACTGGATTGATATTTATTCTTGAAGATGTTCATAGATGAAAATGTGACCTCGCAAAGATACGTCGAACTAAAACAAGAAGTTTTCAAAGCAACACTAAGAACCATGTTCCTGTCCACCAGAGTCCAGAAATTGCTTAAAGTTTATAACATGATTTAAAAAATATATATTCTCTGAAGGTTTAATATTTCTAATTCTAATTATTCAAAATTATTATTTCCAAAGTTCTCATACATCCTACCTCAAAGTTCAGTAATGTTAACTGAAGTGAATGGATCATCGATAAATATTATCACTGGTGCAGGTGTTGAAAACTGGCTAAACCTGTTACTAAATTCTATGACTAGGATTTTAAGATGCTGGGCAAAAGGTAGAAGCTCATATTCACCAACATTTATAATTTCCACAATTGATTTCAAAATTGGAAAGTGTGAAAGGGAATTTCTTTTTAAATGTGCAATTTATAGCTTTAGTTTTCTCTGAAAAGCATTTATTATACTTATCATGCCTGAAATGTTGTAATCTTTCCCTTGCAAATCAAGATTTAGCTCCTCATTTAATTTTGAGGTAATATCTGTCAGGAACCTAAATCTAGTAGTCATGGTTTCTCATCAAATTCTTGACAATACTGCCCAGATGATTTCAGAAAATCTGTGCTATCCAAAAGACTGCAGAATCATTCCAGAGTTTTCTCACTACTAAGCCATCTTACCTCTGAACCTTTTGTGTGATTAATTTAAACTATAAATACCCTTAACAGTTATTAATTTTATCTACTGCATGAGCCCCACGTTTGGAAGAATTTTTCTAAGAACGTTTATGAGATTATGAATTTGCATGGGGCTATAAATCTGCATTTGGTTAGGATGAAATATTTTATACTTTTTAGTTCATTTATAATTAAGAAAATAAAAATGAGGTTTTTAAAAAACAATTTTTTATTTACATTATTTTATACTTTTTAGTCTTGTGTGCAAGTAGTTTTGCAATTAGTATTGAACATCTCAATTAAATAATGACAAAAATTGAGTAACTTTTAGATTTAGTTCATTTTGTTTTCTCTTGATTACATCTAAAATAGAAAATAGTTTTATCTACTCCATTGATATATCGAAACAGTTGATTAATTATTGTTTTTTTTAATTAAAAACAAAATATGGAAACATAAAGTAATTTTGAAAAATTTTATTTCAGTATTAAATACATTTGTACCATATCCTCAATATAGAAGTTAAAATGTTTTTTGTAGGAATGTAATTGTGAGGATTTATATTTGCTGTTTTTATTTGAAAAGTTGCCATGGCAACTGTATTGTTATCAAAATATTTAGCATGTTGTTGCGTGTCATTAGCGAGTCCAGAAGAATATTCTTCCATCATCTCAGTTGATCGACCTTGAGTCATGCATTTCTTGGAATTTACACCTTCGACAATGTGCTGTTTATTTGAATAGTTGCCATGGTGACTATATTGTTATCATATTGTTATCAAAATATAACAAAAAGAATTCTAATCATTTTAGATTCAAATAAAACGTTGAAATTAAATATAAATCAAGTTACATTAAAATTTATTTTTTGTAATGATAAACATAACAGTCATCATAGCAACTGTTCTTATTTTTAAATGAAGATTATTATAAATTTTATATTTTTATGCGTTATTAACGAAACTACAGAAATGAGTTCATACTATTCAATCTTACATTTTTTAAAATCTTTGTGTTTGATATTGCGCTGCTTTACTTTCAAAACTGCAGAATCATATTTTTGAACCATGGAACCATTGAACCATGATAATTACCATATTATATTGTATTGTCATCCATTTCTGACCTATGTGCAAATTTTCAAGTCTCTATCTCATTTAGAAGTGCATGAAAAATTAATTACAACATTCCACCCGAACAGACAAGAAAGCAAGTTAATAAAAATGTTTGAAAATACACAAAACTGTCCAAAATTGGAAATATCAATGCTTTTGTCAAACCGAAACAAAAAATATTGCAGGTCCTGATATAATTGAGATTCTAAATAGTTAGAAATATGTTCAAACTGTGACCATCAAATAGAGATTCTGTGGCACTGATGATTGCTTCTTTGACTACTTTACCAGCAGTGAAAGGTTTTTTTTTTCCTTTAACTAAAACATATCAGACTTTGTAAGAGGCCATTGTCATATTACTATTGTGCTGAACTGGCTTTGTAAACACACATTGCCTTAATGTTAATTTACATTTTAAGTCTCTAACTTTGTGTTTTTATAATTCAGAATTAATAGGAAATTCACTATTGAAGTTCGTGCGATTTGTCCGAATAAGACAATATACATTACTTTTCTTAGGAACAGACACATTATTCATACACAATAAACACATGGGTTTTCCTCTGAATTCGATAAAATAATACTGCCCCTCCCAATCACTGTTAAAACTGTAAGTTCTTTGCCTTTTAGCTATATTGTTGATCACACACAAGACATGTAACTGAACCATGCACAAGCTCTCCATTTATACTTAATGTATGGTTATAAAAACTGACCTCTTTCCCTCGCTATTGGTAAAAATAATAATGTTCAAAAGAGCAAACTTACTGCTTGCAGCATAGCTTTGTTGGAATTTAAGTGACCTTGTCCCCAATTCCTGAAAAATTGAGGTCTGAGGAAAACGCAAATTATGGTAAGAGTGGGTAGTTATCGGTAAATCTGACTGTCTTGTCCATGGCAGAAAGTTTTATAACATCACAGTGACACAGGTGCTTGAAGGGATAAAATCACTATTAGGGCAAGTACCCTTCTTTTGAGAGAAAAAAAGAAAAGAACTGTTTGATTAGGGAAATAATACAGTTTTGAGTGTAAAAAACATGCTTATTGGTTGTGTACAGAGATGATGCTCAGAAGGAAATAATTTTGTCTTAAAATTTGAATATTAGAAATCATTGGAATAAAAATTTGCTTATGAAGGGTGCCAGGAAAATACATCATCGCCAGGGGGCTTTGTGTTGGGCAGGACTGCTCTGAACTTATAGTCTTAATACTCACTCCCTCAAAAGCTTCTGACACTAAACTTTCAAATAATGCCCCGATTTTTGTGAAATTTGTTTGGGACATTTAAAATTATCTTACAAAACATAATAAATACTCAATCCATTTTCTTCCATCCATTATCAATACGCCATATTTCTTTACCATAATTACATCTAAACTCAACTAATGTTCCATAAACTCTCTTTATCCAATTAACACTCATCATATGTCATACATAAACATCTCTCTCCTTATCAATATTGATATAATTTTGATATTGGGTTGGTTTGGTTACACTGGTAACTTGGTTACTTCACCTACTAGGTTTTTTAATTCGACATGTTGAGGGAACATTCTCTCCCATCATCAGCAGAAGACTAACTGATATTCTGCAGGCGGTCTGAGAAATTTATTGACTATATCGAATGATGGTATTTAGAAGTTCATAATGCAGTTTTTAACTAACTCTATGTCAATATTATTTTACTACCTTACTGTTAATAGCTTCAAGAGCATAAGTTCATATTCATCTTCTTATCAATTTCAAAATTAACTGCTTCTATTTTTCCCAATAGTATAAGTACACCTAACAAAATATCTACTTCCTCAATTAACACCCACATTCTCCTATAATTTTAATTCTCCTTCTTTAACTATTCCTTTTCCATTTCTTACTAATAAATATACGCAAACCACCAAAAACTCTTTACCTTTTGCTCATTCTTACTCTTACTCATAATTTCAAAACCCTATATTTAAATAAATTCTTCTTCATCAATCACATTTCCCCCAATGCTAATATGTACACCCTTTCTGTATTTCATTTCAAGAACTTAAAAATATATCTCTCCTTAACCCTTCACAGTTCCAAAAATTCAGATCCCCATTATTATATTCTTAATATGAACCTAGTCTGTAACTTCTTCCTATTTCTTAGTTGAATACCTTCACATTCCGAATTTTTCTTACTCTTCAAATATATATATAGTGTCCTTGGAAACACTAGGATATTCCTTTCTTATTAACATTCCAAACAGTATAAAGGTGCTGGAAAACATTTAAAACATCTATCTTTCTTTTAATATTCTCAGGAGTGTAAGATGCCTCTGGAAATGCTGGAATTGCTTTACTATTAATTTCCAAAGTACCAATCAATGCATCATTTTACATTAATCTTGGTACCATTGTTAAGCCACTTTCAACATGTTGCCTC